>CM062647.1:3440669-3478169 GCA_025617555.3 Puccinia polysora | reverse complement strand
AGTCCCGGTGTCAGAGGTGAAGAGATTTCCTTGGCATTAGTCAGTCCCAATTCTTCTATTCCAGTGTTTATGTGATTAGGCTGACTGAGGTAAATCACATCTTTTTTGATTTCAATTTTCATGACCAAAACCGTTTGAGGAACTTGAGATGTTGATCCATGGAATCTTTTCAAAAACTTGCTTTAAAAACTGGTTTCATTTCCTACCGGGATTAAGTTTTCTACATGAAAGAAAAGCCTTGAAGGCCCATCTTGAAAGATATATAGGCAGGGATCACATTTTGATTCCGTGAAACCTATGCTCTTGAACCACTCAGTTAAAGTTTCATACCAATTTTTTGGAAATTGCTTCAAGCCGTAAAGAAATTTTTTGAGCTTGAGAAATCTTGAAGTTCAGTTGGATCCCTTCAGAGTTTTAATAATGATCTCTTCATTAATAGGTGCGTGAAGAAAATCACTTTTTACATTGAACTGGCAAATTGATAATCCAGTTTTTAGGGAGTAGAGAAGCAATAGCTTGAGAGTTGAAGGTTTAACGGTTGGAGCAAACGTATCATAGTAATCGAGGCCCTCAATTTGGTTAAATCCCTGAATGCAAAGTCTAGCCTTTTATTTAGCAGCGTCACCATGGCATTTTTCCTTGGTCCTATATGCCCAGGTGGTTTTCAGACAGTTTGAGGGGGGAGATCCATCCTAATGTTCCCATACATTCAATTTTTCAATTGTTGCTAGCTTGTAGTCCACAGCTTCCACCCATTTCTCACATTCTTTGCATGCAATTCTTGCTCATAACTCTTTGGTTCATAGTAATGGTAAAACCTGTAGCGTTGGGGATGTTTTAAAGTTGTGCAATCTTGTAGTGTTCTGGTTGGAGGATTTGAAAGAGTGAGAGTTTTTTTGACACTGCTAGCTTGGATTTCAGGTATCACCCTATTGAATTCTTCTTCCTTGGCATCTGACAAAGCAACTTCCATTTTGGACCCTGATGAGTTGGAATTTTCATTTGTTGTGTTCCTGTAGGCGCTCCATTTGGGTGCTTGCCAATCCGGTGAGATCTTGTTTTGAGTTGTTGATTTTTCCTCAATTACTGAGGGAATTTGGTCCTTGCATTCCTCAACAGGGTGCCAGGGTGATGAGTTGCTGGCTTGCTCCATCCTGAGAAATCAAACATGCTTTGTTGATATTAGGGAACCTTCTTTTGTTAAAATTTGATAAGAAAGAAGAAGTGGATTAAAGCCTACTAGCATTCCTTCCGCTCCCTTATAGTGAAATTTTAAATATTTCTTCCTTTTTGACAAAAGATAAATAAAAGGGTTACCTAGAGGTTGAACAAATGATGTTTGGAGTGAGTAGCCATGAATTTTTTTCCAAGGGGAATCTTCATTCTCCTTCTGAGGTATTTGATTAAACATGAGGCAGCTACCTTTTGTTATTTCATCCCACACGTTAGTTGGAATTCTACCATTGCAAATTATTGATCTTGTTGATTCAATGGTTGTTCTTTTTGCCCGTTTGGCTTGTCTGTTGTGCTGAGGATGGTAAGGCTCTGAGAAGATTTGTCAAATATGTTTATCCTGACAGTATGAATTGAGCTTTTTGTTAGTGAATTCAGTTCCTCCATCTGAACAGACCTCCAAGGGGTAATAACCTCTTTTATTAAATTCCTTTTCAATGAGATCAATTAAAACATTGGCTGTTTTGTCCTTTGATTCCAAAGGAAAAGCAGAAAGGTATCCCAAGGCGTTATCCACAAGAGTTAGGGTGTATTTGTGGCCTCAACATGATTGAGGTGTTAGAGGTCCAATGAGATCAAGATGAATTTGGTAAAAGATTTTCTTGACTGGATTTGAAGGTTGGTTAAAGCTTGCTTTGGTAATTTTGCTTTGAATTCAATTGATGCATTCAAAGTTTAATTGTGCATCTTTGTGCAGGTGATTAATAAAAGGCTTGAGTCTAGAGAGCAAGGCATTTCCAAATTTCCCATGAATGTTCATAATTTTGGCTTCCCCAGAGTTAAACAGGCAGGATCCAAGATTTTGGTTGAAGGCAGGTGTTGAGATTTTATAGATATTGTTTTTAATTGCCCCCAAGAAAACCATTTTGTCCTTTTGAATGACGCCAAAGGATAAATCCTTTGCAATAAGGGTGCAGCCTGCTTGGTTTAAAGCACTGGCGCTAAGTAGGTTAATAGTGACATCCTGAACATAGAGACAATTGGAAAGCTCAAGAGTGAAGTCCTTCCATTGAATTCTAGCAGTCCCCTTTCCTTTAATCTGTAAGCAAGTGTTTTGTTTTCTGGTTTTAATCAAGTCATCTTCACAAGGTGCCATATTGATAAAGTATCTGCTGTTGTTCATCATGTGAACAGAGGCTCCACTGAATAGAAGTAATTTTTATTTGGGATCTCCATGGTTTATCCATAGTGAAAAAAGCGCCAAGTAGTGGGCCATTAAGGTCCTGCTTTAGTCTTTTCTTTTCTCTCCCTCCATTTTGCTTGCTTGTCTTTCCACCAGTCTGGAGCAATCTCTGGATGCAAATTCCAGCAATTGTCAGCTGAATGGGATTTACCTTGTTTATTATTATGGTAAACTTCCAAGCATTGCCTTTTTTCTCCTTCTTTTCCTTTGAATTGAGGCTTTTGCGTGGTAGATATGAGTGCCACTTCATTTTTCAAAGAGACAGACGGGTCCATAGAGCTCTGAGATTTAGATTTTTTTATTCAGCTGGTTGAGGTGGTTAGATATGAATTCCACGTTCAAATATTTGTTGGTTTGCATTATTTGCCATTTGAAATCCTTCATGATGTCTGGGAATTTGAAGAATATGAGATAAGCAAGGATATTGCCTGAGAGGATGATACCAACTTTGGATAATATTTTTAGACAAACCCTAGCTCTTGTCATGAATTTTTCAATATGCTTTCCATCAAATCAAAGATAGAGGAGGTTGTTGAAAACCCTGGCGCAATTTGAGGCTTTCAAGGATGTTTATTTCTCAATGATTGCCTTCCAAAGAATTTTAGCTGAGTTCTTATTTGAAGAGGTGACAACATTGTTGTGGGTGGTTGATTTTAGTTTAGAAATTATAAGCAGTTTAAGTTATTGTTAACATCTGCTTTGAGCTGGCAAGGGCTATCCAAGTTTAATATTTCCAAGAATCCTCTGAAGTCAAGACTTGCATCCATTTTATCCTTCAAAATGCCATATTTCTCTTTTCCAAGCATTGGTATAGTTTCCAAGGCGGTTTTTAGCATGGCTTGTCAAAAGTGATCCATGATGATTATTCCTTGGCTTTGGTTGCGGTTAGGAAGAGCCACCTTTGGATTTTAACTGTGAAAGAATTTGAAGGGTTTAATTGAATAAAAAGCCAAGGAATAGAACAGGACTGAGTAGGACAAATTGTGAGCATAATGAGAAACAAACATCACAGAAATTTGGAATTACAGAATGACAGGAATTCAGGCAAAGTCTCACCAGGCAGGCATAAAAGATGTGGTGTCAACCAGGTTGAAGTTTGTGGAGGATATCCAGTGTGAATTTTGAGGAAGTTTGACTTGAATTGAATAAAGAAGTTTGAAAGGTTGAATGGTGAATTAAGAGAAGATGAGATTTATTTTGGTGAGTGTTGATAAGATGGATTGTGGTGAGTGTTGATAATATGGGTCATGATGAGTGTGAAGATTCCTATAGAATCAGTTTTCAAAAGGGTAGATTGTTGAGTATTTGTTTTAGAGGTAGTCAATTTGAAGTTTGGGACCTGCGCTCTTGAGAATTGTTTGTTTTGTTGATTCAGAATCCCAAACCTCTTTCACAAAGGAAGGAATATTAATACATAACTCAATTTCTACCAGTAGGGAAATTATGAGGATTGTTTGAGAAGATGATTTTACAAGACTGTAAATAGGATCTAATTTTATGGGAGTGCTCCCCTGTAAAATGATCAGGCTTCTTCATGCCCAGAGGATGGAAGCTAGGGCCACTTTGGCCAGATTTCAAGGCATTTTGGCTAAGAGCCTGGATCAGGGTTGAGAGCAAGGTCAAAGCTTTGGTCTTGGGAGCACTATTGCAAACCCTTGATCTACCACAAGTTGAGGTTTCATTGGAAGAGTGTTTGGAATCCTCAATTTCTTTGAGAGTTTCCGCCAGAGCTTCCTGTTGACAAGCAAGGGTATCATCCAGGGGTTCAACCAAAGAAGATTCAGAAGAAGGGACAGGATCTAAAGTTTTTTGGGCCCAAGGAGCGCTGGATCTCCCTACCCAATGGATATCATCATTATAAGGGTTGAGGGAAGCATTCCCAGTTGATGAAGTATGTGACATTGTAAAAGAAATAATCTAATATAGGTTTGAAAACTATGCTATAGGAGTTGAGTTAGTTAATTTACTGTCACACAAGCACCCCATGTACTATATGGCAATCTTAGATGATTGTGAGCACAAAGAAGGACTGAGTGCAAGGGACAATGCAAGATAGCAAGGCTAACTGCAAAGTGAAAACTTATGGTTGGTGAAACAACAAACAGAAAGAGGAGGGAAGTGTTCTGATTGAAGGAAACTAAATCCAAGCCCAAGTTGATTACTGGATTTATTAAATGCAAGAACATATGAAATTAACTAACTGAGGAGACAATCTTCAGGCAGGCAACGCAGCATTTATAAGGTAATCCAAAGGTGACTAGATACAACCTGATGGATGGCCAGCTACATTTAAGAGGCTGTGAGGCAATGAATGACAAGAATGGAATGGGAAATGAAATAACAGTACAGTTGTTTCCAAGATCATAGCATAGGTTCAAGACAAAGAATCTGAGCGTACAAGAAATTAATGTATGGGAAAGGAAGGGATGACATGTGAGACAATGCAAATGTGAAGATATAGCTTATGCAGGGTAAGGGACTAGTCCATTTGCAAACTATACAGTTGGTGTTGCTATCTAGGCATGGTTGTGAACTAGTGTGAGTGCATGACCAAGAATGGAATTCCAAAGGCTGATGATATGCACGGTGGAAGAACAGAGCTTGAATCAATGGTCAACCAGAGTAGAGTTAACTGCAAGTTTTGCAAGTATATACTGAGTCAGTTGCAAAGATTGGAAGGTTTTTAAGCAAGCAACAGTTGGTAAGCAGAAGGCACCATTGAGGTTGTGCTTTATTTGTGTCACACTTATGGACTGAGGTAGATGGTACTGAGGAAAGGATATGTCAAATTGGCCAAAAAAATAAACCTTAAGCTTGAAGCCTCAAATTCACCTACTCCCCAACTCAAGCTTCCAGAAACTGTTCCAAACTCTATTGCCTTCATTCATGAAAATTTTGGAGATGATTGAAGACAACCACATCTTCCAGAAGAATTCTTGGAACCCTCAATGTAATCCAGTTAAGCAAATGGCTGTTTCTCTTTGTAGATTGGGCTCAAATGAAAATGTAGCAGAAATTCATCAATTAGAAAATCTATTCCTGGTCAGTTATGGATCCATTTACTTATACACCAAAAGAGTCATGATTTCTATCCTATCATTCTGTTGCTTGATCCTTTGTTGGCCAACAAAAGAAGAATTCAAGGAGATAGCTCAAGTAATTGAGACTGAAGACTTTCCCAGTTGCATTGGTTTTGTTGATGGAACCACTATCCCCTTGAGTCAAAAATCCAAGCTAGACGGAAACCACTATTTTGATTGGAAAAAAGGCAATAAATTTGTTTCCTTTCCAAAGCCTTTGATAATAAATTGACCAAATATGTTTTATATGTTTATATAGATACTCTGTGTCACTAAAACTTGTTTGTGATTACAACAAGAAGTTCATATCCCTCCATGCTTGCATTCCAGGTTCTTTTCACTATTCATATGTTTTCAATTGTATGCAGATTGCCCAACAACCAAATAACTACTTTGACCAATATAAATACCTTCTGGCCAATTCAGCTTATGCTAGCGGGAAATATGTTGTTCCATCATACCACAATTTTTCATCCAATGATAAAGCCAAAACTGATTTCAACTTTCATCTTGCCCAATCACAAGTTTGGATTGAGCATGCCATAGGAATCCTGAAAGGAAGATGGGCCAGCTTATGGGAGATGCAAAACCAGCTACAAAATTCCAAGGACATGAAGATCCTCATCAACTGGATTATAAGTTGTGTAATCATTCACAACCTTCTTGCCCACATCAAAGATGAATGGGATGAAATATTCAAAGAAGATATTTCCAATTCTCCTCAAGTCATCCTGGTCTCATCTTCTACCTCATCTTTGGCCATGAGAGAGCAGATTCTACCCTCACACTTGCTCACTTTGATGAGTAGCATTCAGTTTTTAAATAGGTAAAAAAACAAAATCACAGAATGTTTTTGGTTTTGGTTATTTAACCAAGAATCCTAGGCTGACTCTGGTTTTCTTTTTTTTTTTGGGGGGGGGGGGTGGACTTAGACAAACACCAAAACTTCCAAACCACCTTCCACCTTCACCGGTCCACTTCCTGCTCCTCACCCACCACCTCCACCTCATCACCTCCACCTCACCATCACCTCCACCTCACCCACAACCACCACCTCCCCATCACCTCCCCTCCTCCTTTGGTTGGCACCCCAGGTAAGCTCCCCCCCCCCCCTCCTCCTCATCCTCCTTTTCCCTCCCTCTCACCCACTCTTGCTGACTTCTCCACCTCACCAACCACCCATTCCTTCCTCCTCCTCACCCTCCACCTGCACCTCACCCATCAACTCCCCTTCTTCCTTGGTTGGTACCCCAGGTAAGCTCCCCCCCCTTCCTCCTCATCCTCCTTTTCCATCCCTCTCTTTCTGAATTTTACCTTGCTTAATTGGCGCCTTCCTCCTCTTGGTCTGCCCCCCTTGCCTCCCTTGCTTGCTCCCTGGCGCCCCCCCCCCCCTCTTGCTTGATGTTGGCCCCCCCCATCTTGCTCACTCTCCCTCCTGCCTGTCCAAAAAACTTGCCCCCCTCTTGCTCCTGCCTGGCCAAACAACCAAGGACGCTCCCTCCTGCCGGACTGAACAACTGCCCCCCCTCTTTCTCCTGCCCTGCCAAACAACCGCCCCCCCTCTTCCTTGCTGAACAACCGCCCCCCTCTGCCCAGCCAAAAAACCTCCCCACCTCTGCCTGGCCAAACAAATGCCCCCCTCTTCCCAGTCAAAAAACTTCCCCCCTCTTTGCATCCAAACAACCACCCCCCCTCTGCCTGGCCAATTGACTGCCCCCCCTCTTCCCAGCCAAACAACACCCCCCCCCCTGCCCAGCCAAATGACCGCCCCCTGTCTGCCCAGCCAAAAAAACCACCCCCCCTCTTCCCTGCCAAACAACTGCCCCCCCTCTGCCCTTCCAAAAAACTGCCCCCCCTCTGCCCTTCCAAAAAACTGCCCCCCCTCTCCCTCCTGCCTGGCCAACCAAGCCCTTGCCCACCTCCAGTCCAGCCAACCTTTTTTTTTTTGGTTTCAGCTTGGACCGGTATGGTTTTTTTTTGTTGGTCATCTACCTTGATTATATTATACTAATCATTTTTTTTTTTTTTTTTTTTTTTGGATGCCATGCAATCTAAACCCACTTTGACCCCTTTTTCTGTTGACTCCTGCCCCCTTCCTGGAATACCCATGCTTCTCCCACCCCACTCAAAATTTTATACAACCTGATCTTTTACTTCTTGATCCTCACCCCAAGTGCAGCAGGTGCATGGGAGGGATCAAGATGGAAGTAGATGGATTGAAAAACATAAAGAAAGGTGGCAAGAAGAGGGCTCTTTGGCAAAAGAGGGATCAAATGAGAGATTCTGAAATCTCTTTGGAACTCAATGAAGATGGGTTTAAAAAAATGTGGTTTGGTCTTGACAAAAACTACAACTTTTGGAGTTGTATCCTGCTATTAATAGCCAACAGAAAGGATGAATATCAAGTATCTGATGGCCAATATTTCTTCCCTGAATTGGTATTTGGAATTGATTTTAAAGAAAAAGGTATTGTCAAAATAATTTGAGCAGAAAATCAGTGAAAGCACTGCACATTTCCTGTAGTGGATACTGCCACCAATAATAGGATTGCTATGTCTTTGCAAATTAACAAGACAACTCTCAACACTTGCCAAGACTTGAAAAGTTTTCAAATATATTCTAGACCAAAAAATATAAATAAAAATAAAAACCATTTTTTCATTGGTGGGGTTAAAAATAGGCTCAAACATTGTTGTAAATAACTTTTTTTTTTTTAATTTGAAAATTTTTATCACAGAAAATATTTTACAAGCCAAGCAATTGAGTAATTTCCTTTATTTCATCCACAGTTCTACTGCTACCAATAAAAGCCATGGCTACCAATAAACTATCTTCTTTTTCCATATTTAGCCTTTCCCTCTCTTTTTTGAGTCAGTCTTCCTCTCAACCCTTCTCCTTTTCCTCTTTTAGAAACTCCATCTCAGCCTGTTTCATTTGCCACTCAGCATCCAACTTTTTTTGATGAGACAAACTCTCAGATTTCTGCTTTTGACGATCCATAGCCATTTGACAATCCCACTTCTCCTTTTCAAAATGAATTTTTTCAGATTCAATTTGTGATTTCACTGTTTTTTGGAGGGGAATGGGAATGAGCTGGATTTTGAAAGCAAGGAGAATCCAATGCACTTAATTGAATCTTGCTTCTCCATGATATCCTCAAAGCCAGAAAAATTTTAAGTGTTTCTCCTCTTTTGATGGCTATTGGGGTTAATGTTGATGGAATTGGAGGCCTTTTTCTTTCCCTTTGCAGAGGAGGTTTGTGTGGGAACATCATTGCTCTCATTTGAAGGGAATGTGGGAGGCCCCATTGGCTTGAGTACTTTGCCATTCAGGAACAGATGAGCCTGTTTTTTTACAATCTAAATCATTCAGGATTGACCAGACAGAATAGAAAAGATCATGGTTCCTTACTTGAGCAGATGTTGATGTTAGTGGGGATACAGGAATGACTTGCTTCTTGTTGGCCAAGTTGTTGAGTTCTTCCACCCCAGGAAGAGAGCAATCCAAAGAAGGAAGTGAGGGGTCCAAGGAAGGGTGTGAATTGTTGATCAATGCTGATGTAAATGTGATTGAAGCTGATTCTGTTTGAATATCCTCCTCCACATGAGATTGGGGCCACTCATAGGCTTTATTTGGATCATCATTGCTAGGTTAAGCATCCACATCCAGGTCCTCACATCAACTGAATCTGATTGTTGGGAATCAAAAGAGGCTAAAGGGTTGATATTGGCCTTCTTTCCAAAGATTTCATCCATTTGAAAATAAAAAGGAAAAATGGAGTCCAACTTATCAACCACCAAGTTTATTCCCTTTGCTTTATCAGAGTTGGTGATACCAAATCCAGTGGAGATTGACATTGAGTGGTCTTTTTTGTACTTGGTTCAATACTTCTTTAATTTCTCCTACATCTTTTTTGGATGAAAGATCCAGCCTATGTTTGGTTTTATTCTTGAGTTCATTGGCCATCAGGAGATAACCATTAACCTTAGAGGAAGAAGGTTTGCCAACTTGTGTTTCATTGTTGGATGCACAGCAAGCATTGTAGTTGGACGGAATTTTCAGCCAGTTTACCAGGATGATGTGATCAGCTCTCTTGAGCTGAATTGAGCCTTTGGAGGCTGATAGGGGAGGATTGTTGGATTTTGAGTTCCTGGGGGATTTTTGCTTAGGTCCATTGGATTTTTTAGTGGACTTGTGGGGGGAGGATTGCTGAGGTTCCATTTAATAAAAGTAAGGAATGAAGCTATGAAGTAATGAGAGGATGGATGTGATGAAAGCAATAATTTGTGAGAAAGTTATGAGAGTGATGAAGCCATAAGAGTGATGAGTTGATGAGGATAGCAATGAAGCAATGAGAGTGATGAAGTGTTCCAATGAGGTTGAAGGATGAAACCAGGGGTGATGATGTGGAATGACCTGTGGTTGAGCTGGCAAAGGCCTTTATATACTTTACTTGAAAAAAACCACTTATTTCATGTTAACTTTGACATGTCTGATCTGAAATAAGTGGTTTTTTTGATTTTTAATCAAAGGTTTGAAATGGAAGAGTTTGGTTGAAACAAGCCATTAAAAAATTTTTTTTTGCTTAACTTTTATATGCAATAATATTTATTTCAAAATTCTCAAAGCTTGAAACACCAAAAAAAATTAGTCAAAATGGCAAACATAAGGATCCAAAAGTCCAATGAGAAGATTGAATTTTATGAATTTTTTTCTTTTCTAAAGGAATTTTTTAAGGCAAAAAAAGACATCCAAAAATTCTGAAATAAATATTTGAATTCTCCTTAAAAAACTAATTCAAAAATAAAGTGAGAAAAGTTAACTTTTTTATTTTTTTTTTTTTTTGATGGAATTTTTAAGGGTCAAAAATGACATCAAAAAATTCTGAAAGAAAAATTTAGAAATCTTGTTCATAGTTTTTTGAAATTTATAACAGCTTGAAACAACCACAAAAAAATTAATAAAAAAAGGCAAACAAAAGGATGCAAAAGTCCAATGAGAAAATTGAATTTTTTGAATTTTTTGCTTTTTTGAAGGAATTTTTTAAGGTAAAATTATACATCCAAAAAATCTCAAAAAATAATCAAATGCTCCTTAACTGTTAGCTTAACTTTTTTACAGCTTGAATTACCCAAAAAAATGAAATAAGAAGGAAAATAAAATGATTCAAATGTCCAAGGAGAAATTTGATTTTTTTGAATTTTTTGGTGTTTTTTGAAGGAATTTTTTGAGGTGAAAGGACACATAAAAAAAATATTAAATAAATGTTTGAAAGCTCTTTCAATGTTTCTCAGAATTTTTGGAAGCTTAAATAACCAAAAAAAAAATTGCCAAAATAAGGATCCAAAAACCCAAGCAAAAATTTGTTTTTACAGAATGGTTTTGTTTTTTGATTGCATTTTTGAAGGGGTTCTGATGGCTAAAAAATTAACAAAGATTTTATTTAGGGGTTTCATGATCCCTGCTACAGGTCTGCGGAGTCAGAATTTAAAAAAATTAATTCTTGAAACTTGCATGAAATATAAAAGGGGGCCAACTGCATGAAAACATCAAAATGTGTGAAATAAAGGGTTAGATGTGTGAGAAAAATAATGCCCTATTTTATTTATTTTAATTTAATTTATTTCAATTTATTTTTAATCAATGCGTTTTGTTTTCTTTTCTTTTTTTTAATTTTTAATTTTTTTTTTCTGCAAATGGGTTGGGAGTGGCTGTTTGAAACTCAAAGTGGGTCTCAAATTGTGCCACACCCTTTTTAGGTTGTGAACAGAGGTTGTGAGGTTTCAAATTTAAAATTTCACTTTTTCATGTGTTCTCCATCACACCTACAACACCTGAATTGTTGCCTGCACCATTTTCAAAAAATTCCCATCTGTAATAATTTGAAGCATTGAGAAGGGTAAGGTTTGGATTTTGTAACCCTGTGGTAGTCATAAACAAGGAAAATACCTTTGTGGAAAATATGTTGTGTTGTCTATTTATAGAAAAAAAATATCATAGGCTTGGCAGTGGACCAGAGGACTGGTAAGGCTCAGCAGTGGGTGTATTCAAGATCTGCAGCACAATAGGACCAAAATCTGAGCCCAGACTTTTGCCAAGTCTGCTGGGAGTGGAAAAAAGCTCAGAAGTGGGTGGATGTGGGATCTGCAGCACAAAGAAAAGCTGAGACTGAATCTTGCCTATTGCAGCATTAAAAGGGGTTTTTGTGCAGGAAGTGGGAGCTAGCCATGTTTTGAAACTTATGGAATTAGACTATTGACATTGGAATTGTATGTATATAGGTGTGGAGGAGCTTATGGCCAAGGAGAGAAATTGGTGGAATATCAAGTATTTTGTTTGAAGACCAAATATGGGGTAAATAGGGGAGTTTCAGATACGGTACGTGATTGTTGGAAAATAGGGCAAGGACTTCAAGGATGCAGTATGTAGAGTTTGAAGGCAATCTTCCAAAGGGGATCAATGGGGATCTTCCAAGGTGGGAATATTGGGGTGGATTGACTAGTAATACTATTTTAGATTGCAAATAAGGCCATAACCAATTCATACAGACAGATTGGGGCTAGATGTATCATAGCTGGGATTAGTCAAATTGAGTTTCAGAGGTGCATAGGGTGGGAAAGCTAGTAAAGAGGGAGTGATTTGTTGATTTTATTTTCTTTCCTCTAATTCTGGTTTGGTGTTGTATATATGGAACCATTTTTTTTTCTATTTAAGGGGGAGGGTATAAGATTATTGGAGAAAATTATCAAATATATATCAGTGTATGAAGGGGTATCTTACCAAATCTCATATCAGAGAAATTTAGGTAATTCTTAAACAAGCGGAATGATAGCACAAACAACAGATAAAAAGGGAATTCAGGGGTGGTTTTCCAGGGAATGATTGTATATTTGTGTCTAAGAAGATTTGAAGCGTAGTTTTCTTAGTTCTAGTAGCAGATAATATTTTTGAATAATCCCCAGAGCAGAGCAGGATTTTGATGGATTTTGTTTGCTGTAGGCTTTCTTACACCACAACATTCAGCTAGGTCTTTGCTCAAAAGCAACAAGACAATTTATCCTTCTTTTTTTGATGTTTTGATGTGCTCAGATAGCTACCTCACACAGAAAATTTATTCCTTGTTAAGATGATTTTCAAACACTAAATTTTACTTTCTAGGCTCTGGTGTGCGGTTGAATTCCTTTGGGATGCCATGCACCAAAACTGACTGCCTGCTTGGTGTGGCTTCTAAGTTGGGGTGTACCTGCTTACACCCAAGTTTCCTGTTATCCATAAACCATTTTTGGTGAAACTTATTCTTGGTGTAAAAACAATATCTCCCAAATTCATTATGTAAGTGCCCATGACTGAGACAAGTTGTTCTTGGACTCAAGCATTCATTTCATCTAATGCCTTGTTTGCTTGCTCAACAAAGAGGACCTTAGGGAGTTTATTGATTTTTTTTTGACTGGATTTGAATGTATAGTTTCATGGACTGGTTTGAGCATTCTTAGCCCTTCTTTTGCTGGTGGCAGGGTGGTGAGTTTGTTCAACATTGCTTTGGTTGCAGTCCTGTCCACATAAGTGTGCCTAGGGGTAGTCTTGATAGGTAAAGGGAGGTGGTTGGCAGGTGGTTTGACTTGGTGCATTATTGTTATGCTCTTCACTTAATTGGCCATAGCATGTATTCTTGCATCACACCTCTTATCTGCTTCTGTACATTCCTGTTCAGTGTGAATCAAGATTTTTAGTAGTTCTATCATGGTTTTACTGATCAGCAAGTCTCCATTTGCATTATAGTTTTCAGAGTCTGCAATCAAACATGTCATGAGAAATGCCAAACTGCTGACACCACAAGCATCAGGGGCAAGTCCTATTTGAGCTGGAGCTGAGTTGTCTTCAATTTCTGTACCAGCATTCAAGGTTCCCACATATTTAGGTGGGTCAGGGGGGTGTAAGAGGGCCATTTGGCCAGAAGGAGAGAGGATATGGAAGAGGATCAGATCACACTTTTTTGGCAGAGAGAAAGAGAAATCACATAGGAGTTTGGGGGTTTGGGGGATTGGGTGGTGAGGTGGTGGTACAGACAATGATCCTAAGGGTGGAGGTCGCCTAAGGGTGGAGGTCGCAAGGTGGTTTTACCTCATGCATTGCTATGATGCTCTTCATTTGATCAGCCATAGCCTGCATTCTTGCATCTTGCTGCTTATCTGGCTCTGAGCATTCCTGCTCGGTGTGAGTTAAAAATTTGATCAGCTCTATCATGGCTTTACTGATTAACAAGTCTCCATTAACGTTATCATCTCAGTATCTGTAATCAGACACATCATGAATAGCGCCAAACTACTGGCACCACTAGCACCGGGTGAGAGTCCGGTGTGAGATGGAGATGAATTGTTTTTTATTTCCATCCCGGCGTTCCAGGTTCCCACCATTTTAGGTGGGTTGGGGGGGGCGCAGAAGGGCCGTTCGGCCAAATGGAGAGAGGATATGGGAGAGGATCAGGGCACACTTGTTTGATTAAAAGAGAGAAGACATGTGAGTTCGGGGATTTCGGGGGTTGGGTGGTGAGGTGGTGCTACGGACGATGATCCTGAAAAGGCGTGATCAGTTCAGTAAGAAACAAAAATACGGGGGTGGGCTGACTTGAGAGCATGGGCGACTCTTGGGTTCACACTCGTGCCTTCCGGACATGAGACACCTGAAAAAGCAAAAAAAAAAAAAAAAAAACGTTAAGGCTTGGTCGCATGAACTGGATCATGATCCGCTTTCTAGTCAAGGTCATGAGTTGTGCAAGAGGTGTGCTTGGCATGCATGAAGTGCGTGTGTATTTTCCGTCATACGGGGCAGGCGAGCGTCATGGTGGTTACGATCGAACGTCAACATGCTGCGACCTGGAGATCACTAGTGCCAACTCGAAGGAATTATGTAAATATGTAATTCGTGACACAGACGGTGGGCTCTCATGCGCTTTATCGCCACGTTGGTCTGAGCGCACCCGCACGAGGTCTCCAATGTTTTTCATTCACTGCTCGAGTTGATTTTCGACTTCGACGTCTGACTGGGCAGACGCCCGACCACATCACCCTTTGATGACTGTAATGACGGCGAAAAGGTAACGCAGCCAGTGGGAGTCGAACCCACGTCTGCCCATTGCATGCGGGATGCTCTAACCATTGATCAGCTGTAACCGCTTGGTGCGACGTGTACATCCCAACAATGACGATATGCTTATTTGGTGTCGAGCTGATTCTAAATTTGTCGATTTGCAAGTTTCTATCTACATACCTACATAGCATGCGCAGGACATGCAAACGCCTGCAGCTCGACACTCAGGCCTGCTCGATGCTCAGTTTGAGCTTGAGCGACGTTCCGAATGGTCTCGGCTTCTCACATTCCCAATCGTAACGAGAGAGTGCACGACAGCCAAACTCGGAGTGCTTGGGCAACAAATCTCTATGGCGGGCTGTTTTGCACTTAATCTTGGAGGTTGAACAGAGAGCAAATAAAAAAGACAACACAAAAACGAGATGGGGTAACGTTTATCAAGAACAAGAATAACAAGAGGAACTTGTTTGAGAGGGCGATCAAATTGATAAAAAAAGTTCGTTGATTGAAAACCGAGGAAGAGGATGAGATTAAGCGACGGGGTTTCGAGGCTGATGTTCCATTGTCATTTTTCTGTTTCTTTTTTCCAGAGGTGTGAGACGGGAGGGGAGCCAAACAAAGTGCAAATCGAGATCGGTAGGGAAGACAGGGACTGAGGAGAAGTCTCATTGAGCCTGAAAGGGAATCGACATGAATCCATAGACGAAAAGGGAAAAAACGAGTCAGGTCAACTTGAAGAGGTTCATCTGTGGGAGCATGCGTCACAAACCACCATGAGAATCAATTGTGGGAGAGGGAGTAGCGTCGCGTGAGGGAAGGGGTACGATGGCGAGTTGATGAGATAGACAATTAATGAACGCAAAGAAAATCAAGTTTCAAAATCAGTAAGGGGAGCCTGAGGTCAGTGAAGCCTTTGACTTACAGAGTATCTGAGAGGTTTGGCGAGTGCAGATTGAACTTGTCCATAAATCTTCAACAGCTTATACCACGGAGCAACAACTGGCGCCAGCGGCCTGAGGAGCATACGGGTCTTCGCTCTTGCCTAGAGGTCCCCAGACAGATGGCACCAGATAATCTCGAGTCGTTTTGCAATACCTAATCAGACTTTGAGACAATAAGACGATTGAGGAGAAAGATTCATCGAGGAAAGGTTGTCAACACTTCAAAGGATCCAATGAGCCTAGTATAACTGTGGGTGTAACTGAAATCGCGAAGAAACAAAGAAGTCGAGTATCTGATCCTACTTTGCACTCGCATCGGAAACCCTGATCCGAGGACGTTCAAGATCTTCTCGCAGACGCTGATTATGCTCGGTGAGTCTGCGAAGCTTCAGCTCGGACATCGATTGCCTGGATTGATGAGAGTCAGGTTTTTTTTAAAAAAAAAATACCACTTTGGATTCAATCAAAGCTGAAGGGAGGCAAGATGGGAGACAAGCTGACTTCTGAGGTCGAGACAACATGATGGAATGATGAGGATAGCGTGGTTATCGAGGTAGGGCAGGTTTCGATAGAGGAGGAAGATTGATGAGCGATTCTTCGAGGAGGAAGCGGGAATCAGGGCGGGGAGGGCAGCGGCTGAGAAAAGCGACGAGAGGAAGTCGTAAGGCAGCCAAGTTGGAGATTGGGTACAGGCTTCGGTGGTCGGATGAGGTTGGTTGAGGTTAGCAACTTGAACACTGGCTCGAGGGTCAGTCGTCGCGAAGCTGCAGAGTGAGCGTGGTCGATGGAAGGGAAGCAGGGCAGCAGGACACCCGGGGGGACCAGGGGGTTGGGCCTGGTGACGGGGCCACGCATCGGCCAGGCTTGTGAAACCCGGGGGCGCCGGTGTCAGGAGGTCTGACCCACATTCCCGCGGCCACCTTGGTATACAGTGGGCAGACAGAAATAATGGGACTGATTGACCAAAAACAGTCTGTTTATTTTCAACCATTTGTTTCAAGCTGAATCTATCACTCATAGGAAGGCATGTATTTAATTTTATTCATAGTATTATATATTTCAGCATCTTTACTTTAAATATACAACAATTGAAATTTCAAAAAATATCAAATCATAATTTTTTTAAAAAAAATTGTATAACACACAAAACCCTCAAAAAACATGCCAGAGGAATAAAAAAATTGAAAAATTCTGTACCATTGATATTTTTTCTTCTCTATAGGGGTGTTAGAGAGGATCAAAATGAATGATTTTCATGAAAAAAAACTTACAATTGGGAGTTCCTAAAAAAATCTAAAACCAGTTTTGATCAATGTTGACTTTTTGGTGCCTTGGTAAGATTTTGATGATAATCTTGCAATAGGTTGGTTGGAAGTCTTGAAAACCCCTTAGAAATGCTTATTCAAGCTCTGTGGTCATCCAATTTTCATATTGTTTTATTCTTCTACTCCCTTTCAGCTTTGAGGTGCCTTGAGCTCCTTGAGTTTTTATCAACCCAAGGTTAATTTTGGGTTGGGCTGATTTGAATTGCTCTGAAAATGATTCCAACCATTGCAATTGTACCCTCTTCCAATGCTTGGACCGTCTTGATCTTCTAAAACAAACAATTTCCTGAAGAAGACCAAATGTCAAAGAAGGAAACCATGAATCAGAATCAAAGATGAAGAATAAAATTTCAAAAAGATTACTTACCACATTTGTTTTTTGAATCAATCAAGTGGTCCAACATCAAAATCGAAAATCTGAGTCAGTGGCAATGTGGCAAAGGGTCAGATGGAGTAGGAACCCAAAGATGGGTTTGTCAACAGCAAGATCAAGACACCCTGGGCTTGATCTACATTGTTTGAAGTACATGGGTGTGGTTGCTTTGACAAACAGTCCCACAACTTTTGTCTAGCCACTGTACATACATACACCTCACACCAAGTGTTTATAGCTCAATGGTTAGAGCATCCCACATGCAATGGGTCAATGTGGGTTTGACTCCCACCGACTGTGTTACTTTTTACCCATCATTACAGTTTATATGAGCACAGCACTGTAGCTGTAGCATCCTGATTGAATTTCATGCCAAATATCACGTTTAAAAATTGAATAAAATTAAATTACTCTGGGGTTAAAGGGTGTACCAAATGGGTGCTTGGTGCATTGGGGGGTATTTTGATTTACACCTCAAACTGAGCAGTTATAGCTCAATGGTTAGAGGATCCCGCATGCAATGGGTCAATGTGGGTTTGAATCCCACTGACCATGTTACCTTTTCCCCATTATTGCAGGTTATGAGCCCAGAACTGTAGCTGTAGGATCCTGATTGAATTTCATGCCAAATATCATGCTTAAAAATTGAATAAAATTACAAGAATATGGGTTTAAAGGGAACACCAAATGGGTGCTTGGTTTATGGGGGGGGGGGGGGGGGTTTGATGCACACCTCACACCAAGCTGTTATAGCTCAATAATTACAGCATCCCACATGCAATGGGTCAATGTGGGTTTGACTCCCACTGACAAAATTACCTTTTCCCCATAATTACACACCCAAGGGCCAACATTCTGCCAGGGCATGTGATGATTACAAAAGTGCCCCAGATAGATTCATAAATTTTAGATTCCACCATAAAAAACAAGAGAAAATGGAGAATGGTGTGAGTTTATCCATAAATTGATAAAATCATGTCTTTGAGTGTCTTTTCCCATCCAGGGGAGGCATGAAAGTTTCACTTCATTGCCTAAATCACCAGGCCATTTCAAATCTTAAATATAATTTTCACTTGTTTCCCCTTTTCCACACAATATCACCCACCACCACAGCCCTATATTCCACATAACATCTACCATTAAATCATAAGCCGGTTTTACTTTTATTCAAAATTCTATTAATTTTTTCCTTTCTGTATAAATACACCCTTACATGTCTTGAGATGCAAACATTTTTTTTTTCTCTTTCTTTTCTCCATTTCAGGTACCCTGCATCAAAAAACCAACTCTCCATTTAAGTTTTAAATTGTCACTTTTTTCAGCTTCCTCCCTGAGGAGATTTCTGTGTTTTCTCTCTTGTGAAATTCACCTGATTGAACCCAATGATTCCCTATAGAGGCAAGAATTTATATCCCTTCCCTCCCCCTGCTTTAAACCTGATAAAACCAAATTAATCCCTGAAAAAACAGATATTATCCCTGGCTACCCCTGTATGCACTTAATTGATTGAAAATTTTAGAAATTGTCAATCTAAGTTCTCTACATGAAATCCTTAATTCAGTTGAAGAAATTGGTACATGCCTCAAAGAACTGAGGTATCCATGACTTTCCCACCTTGGAAAAAATGTGAAATTCTAATTAATCAAGTTTTTAAAACCCTTCCTTTGATGGAAAAGTTATAAAATCCCTATTTTCCTAAAAAAAACATAATCACACATTAAACACTATCAATATGGGTTCCCACATGTAATTCTCATACTAGCTGGGGGGTGAGAACCCCTTTCTGGGAAGAGGTTAAAAAATTCAGACTATCCAGAAAAAATAAAGGATGGAAGAAAACAGGGGAAGAGAGAAAAAAGGGGGATCAAAATGGAAAAATAGAGAAAGAAAAGAAAAGAAAAGAAAAATACAAAATCAATCAAAATAAAATGGAAAAAGAAACATCAAAAGATTGAAGCCAAAAGGAACTTAAATGGGATGGTAATCTTCTCAAATCAATCCCCCACCAAGAGAAGGAGTAAAAAATCATAATAACGTTAACAATAAAAATAATTGGCATAATAAAAACGGAAGTGCTGGAGAACTGTAAGAATTTAGTTTTATAGTGGCTTCCATTCCTTTTTTTAAAGGAGAAATAAGCACAAGAATTTATGTTTAAAAAATAATACAAGCTTCTTCAGTTCCTGGAATAAAATACCATTATTTAATCAAGATACCCGCCATTTATCCATGTAGTGGTAATTTTTTTTGTTAGTTAAGCAAATTTGACATACAGGGTCAGCAAATTTCTTAATGCAAGAGGGTTATTAATTCAGAAAGAAATTTATTGATTCAAGTTTTTTAATCAAAAATTTGTGACATCTAATAAATAGAGAGATCTTTGGTGTCATTTTTATTTCAAATTTAGGGGTCTCTTATGTAATTTTGCCTTTATAACCACATGAAATTTTTGAAAATTTCCTATTATTCAATTCAGTCAAAAATAGGTAGTGTTTCAAATCTTTGGAAGTTTTCCTGAGCCAATTCATTGGAAACATTGTTAAAGTTGAAATATGCATGTCCTGGGCACCACACCAAGTTTAAACAAGAGTTAAACCAGAAATTTAAGGATCTCTGGGATATTTGAGAAGTTTTAATTCCAATTTCTAGATTGAGAGGGTTCCAGGATTCATAAAATATATCCTTGATTATCCAATAATAGACATAAAATCTTCATGGAGGGTTTCAAATTATGGTATTTAGCTTCCAGTTTGAGAACTGCAGGCAAAAAAATTAATTGAGCTTTTTGATATGATGTTTCATCAATTTTGTGGCATTTATAGTTAAAAAGTGAATTAATTACTGGGAAGAAAGAGGCTCCATCCAACCCTTCTCTGAATAATGAAATCCATCACAGCAGGCCACCAGGGACTTCTCATACTTTGAGAAACTAAAAGAGATTAGAATTTTGACTTTGGTGAGATTTTGGTCACCTGGGAAAACCAAACATGGGTGGAAACCATCAATGACCAATTATTCTGAGCCCTAAATGGGATAAAGATTATACAAAGGCCAAAATTTTGCAAATCAGCCAAATTAATGTTAAAACTTATTCCAAGACTAATTTTTGAGTATTCCAAGTTTCTGCTTGGTTTCCTAGATGGAATAAGTTTTGGGCTTTTTTGGTGAAATAAGTGAAATAAAATTTAAAAATCAAGAGAGTCTGTATTGGAGATTACATTAATAACTATAAAAAAGCACAGTATTTTTATAATAAAATCAGGGGACATTTTTGTAAAGAATAGATATGCCAAGATACCCATCATTCTGTATGCTTGCATTGCAAGAGCTGAGAACATACCCTTATTCTGTTCAATTTCAAAAAATAAAGATCTGTAAAAAATTGTTGGGTGAAACAGCATTTGGATCAAGCATATTGTGTTCTTCTTTTTTTACCTCCAGGTTTATAGTCTACAAAAATTGACAGTTGATGCAAGATTTTTCTAGTATTATTCCTGAACTGTTTAATGAGAGACAAATGGGTGGCGATAAATTCACAACTCCTGGTCATGTGGGAGTTGTGAAGGGCCCTACATGGCCCAATGGACACGTCCAAAGTGTGCATGGGGCCTTATGCACGCATCTACAGGCGTCAAACATGTTTGTTAATACACGCACAACCCCTGGGGGCTCTTGAACCCCCCCTAAACGGCTCTTTTAGGTTGTGCACCCCCGTAAATGGCAATTTTGATGTGTGTTTGGGGGTATAAGGACCCCCAGGGGTTGTGCCAGAATTTATGGGACCCCCTGTACCACATTTGGGTTGAATCAACCTAAATTTGGGATCAGCGCATACTATGTGGGACTGTTGAACCACACCTAGCAATCCTAAAGTGACATTAAAGAGAATATAAAGTGAAACTGCAAACAACATCATTGAAACTAAAGTGAAAATGAAAACAAAAATCCCACAATAATTGATCTTTCTCAACTCAAAAGTGAGAAAACTTGGTAGTTCTTCAATTGAAAGTTGGGTTGAATACTGAAATACCATTGCATTCTTATGGAATTATGGGAAGAGTGGCAAGCCCTCCTTTTTGTAACATGGCTGCGTTGAAGGACTACATTGATAGTGACATGTAGAAAGATGCAGAAAAAAAGGATTTGGGTAATGAAAAATTGAAAGTCTCAATAGCCTCCTCATCTAGGGTTACAATTGAGGAAAGAAAAATTTCCCAAATAGACATGACCTCTGGTGGTGAGTAACATTTTGTGTCACTCTGGCCTTTGCCAGATTTAATTTTTTGGAAACTGATTGGTGGCTTGTAACTATGACTATGTAACTATGAAAGATCCACTTGACCCACCTCTTGTGAGAGATTTTCCTAATAGGTGAGAGGAACAAAGCTAATGTCAAACATTGGCAATGAAGCATGGTTAGGCTTTAACAGTTTTCAACTGAAATCATGATAAATACGTGGATTTAGCCTGTGATAGAAATGGTTTTTGCTCTGGGAAATTGCTCACTGAATTGTCAAGGAAAACTTACACAAGGAAGGTTGGGTCCAAGTTTTTAATCCATGCAAGTCACAAAAAGGCAGCCCCTTGTGGTGAATCTCCTACAGAAATGATCAACATAAACATAAACCATGTCCACACCCCTCAGTGTATCCTCACCTGAGGAGAATCTCTGGGGTGGCCTTAGAGAATTTAAGAGAAGGAATGAATGATGGGCTCAATAAAGTGCAATTGAAAATAAAATTGAGCAAGATTGATGGCGGCAAATATGTTGATGACCAAAAAATCTATAACAATAATCATAAGGTTGCGCTTGAAGAACTGAAGGTAAAAATTTTTATGGAGGTCCTCTTTGAAAAAATTGGTGATTCAGGTTGGGTTCATTGAGAAAAATTCAGTGGAGAGGGTCACTTGGAGGCCCTATTCTTGGCCCACCCAGAGTAATTAAAGCTGTTCAAACAATTCCATCATATTGCTATGTTGGATTGTACTTATAAAAAAAATAAGTACAACATCCCCCTATTGAATGTTGTAGGAATTACAGTCAACCAAAAAACTTCCACAAAAGCTCTTGTTTTTATAACAAGATAAATTTTTGAGTCCTACAGTTTGTCTTTCAATTCACTAAAGGAGCTGGCTTATATCCTGAGAGACTTCCCAAACTGTGAGGATGTACTCAATTATATGTATCATAATATCTTTTGTATCAAAGAGACGTTTGTAATGGCTTTGACTTGCAAAAACCCTGAATTTTTCAGCTTGCTACTATTGCAGAGCAAGCTGCAAAAGCAACTAAAATAACATAAAAATAATAATAATACAACTAACCTAAGCAGGAGTAGGAAAACCATAAATATTATTACAGAAATGGATTATCCATCCAAAATTAGGTAGGGTCACTCACTGACCCCACCCTTGAAATCCAACTCCTTATATTTTAAATAATTAAGGAAAAAAGAACCAAAATACTACGGCTCCAGTATTGAGGTTTTTGGCCAATTAAACATTTCACACACATTGTCACGTATAGGTTTCACACCTAAAATTCAGTCAGAATTGAGGTGTTGTGTATATTTTAGGAGTTACGGGCGGAAATGTGTTTTGTCACAATTCCCGCACGCAGCCGCGCGCAGCTGAGATACACCCGTGTCAACCTGTCAAGGTTGTGTACGCAGCCCCGGGCCTCTGACAAGTACGCAGCCGCGGGACTACGGGCTGACATAGTGACAGGCAGCCCAGGTACCGCGTAAACAGGCTACAACATACACGGGAACATGCTACATATGTAATAAAGGTTCCCGTGGATAGTAGACTGTCTAAATACACATAATATTATATAAAAATACCTAAATAATCCTTACAAGTATTTTTTATTTAATATAATGTAAAGTATCAAGAATGTTGAAAATAAGACAATGACAGCTTCAAGAATATATTAAAATACTTTAATATAATTTTATGAGAATTGCTATACATCAATATCTTTGTGACATACTAAGGAAGATAATGTTGTAATAATAATACATGAATTCTCATGAATTATATTTTTAAGTAATTATCTTAACAAATCAACTGGAACTTGTAAATAAAGAGTAAAATCAATATTATGACTTTTATTTCAGTTATATGATACATAATGAGAACTTACCTGAGATCAAAATGTCTGTAGAAATGTCTAATAATATAATTATTAGATTACTGGGAACATATACTAAGGATAATCTATTAAATAACACATAAATAGGACAGACTAGTGTTATTCACACGTCCTAATGTCCATTATAAGGTAGAATAATTCCCATACCCTAAGGAATTAGATACTACCCAGGCTATAGCACCAAGGGCACATGACAGGCTACCCCTGGTTACCCTTCTAGCCTTAGTGTCCGTCCCTTTGAGCACCCACAACCCTCAGAAGGACCATATTGGGACTCCAAAAACTATAAATACAGAGCTCTTTTGAGGATGTTGATGGGCAGAGACCCAGTAATATTCATATCCAGACGCCGTGCCAAGGTAATCAAATACTTATAAGAGATAAGTAAGTGATTTATGGCAATTTCTGATCAGTAATATCCATCTTCAAACCTCTTTTTATCAATTAAAACTGCTGAACAACCTTACAACCCCAGTATACAGCTTTAACCCATCAGTACACATCCCAAACAGATAACCAAAGGATTTAATAATATACCAGTGAGTCTTATTATCCTTTCTCTGTCGTGGTAGCTTGGCTACAAGGCCCTACCACTCCATTGTGTATTTTATATACATATTATCTTTGGGTATAATAATCTTTAAACTAAAGAACCCAAAGTAACCAGGACTACGTGTTTTCATACTGAAATCCCTGAAGAGAGGTGTTAAAGATCCCCAATATAATTGTGGCCCCTCTATAAATATTTAATAATCAATTTTGATTTGAAACAATAAACAATAACCAAACCATTTAACCTTGCAATAAGCTTAATCCAAGTATTCTACAGATTTTTACTGCAATTATTAAATAATATATTTATTATTTACAATATCACCTCTGGTAGCTAAAGGATAGCAAGGGTCTTGGAATCCAGGAGGCTGACAGAATTTGGAAATGAAACAACATCTTGGGTTGAAGGGGAACATGCTAATCTCAAAAAATTCCTTGCAAATTCTTTGGGAAAAATGTTGGATGTATGGAAAAACCAAGAGGGAACAGTTTCCAATCAAATTGAATAAGTTCAGGCGGCCCTTTACAACTCTCAAATAAAGATTGGAATAGTTCTTCCCAAAGAACTGTTACCATTGGGATAAAATTTGTATTTAGAGCCAATCAAACTTTTTGGGGAAAAATTTGAGAAATTAAAGGGCAACCATGATGGCAATGTGTGCACCAAGTCATGCCCCAAGACTATGGGTTTTCCCTGTTCCCACCAAATAGGTGACCTACTAGTATTCCAAGGATCTGTTTTGCCTGAGGATTTTCATCCTCAGTGGAGGTTGGATTATGACCCTTGCAGTTCTATTTCTGTAAATTAGTTTAATGGGATTAATGATTTTTGATGGATGATTCCTACTTTACTAATATTTGGTCCTTTTGAATTTTGAAAAATAAATTTTGATGAAATGCTCAACAATTCTGAGTTACATGAGAGGCTCAATTCAATGATCTTGGGATATCCTGAAAAACATCATTGCAGGCTGTTGAAGCACTTGATGAAGGAGACCACAAATTATCAATCAAATCCAAGAATTGAACTTAAAGTCTTGCAATCAAGCAGAGGCCATCCAAAATTGACAGATACCTGGAGAGATCCTTCTCAATTTGAAGATTTTGAAAAGGAACTTAAACAGGAAAATAGAATTAGAGGGGCAAAAGATAAGAAAAGAAGAAATATTTTAAGTCTTTTCTTTTGTGAAATGTTCATTTTTTTGGTTTAAGAAACTGATGATGATATGATGTTAATTGTTAGTCAGAGCCCACAGGATCATAATCTGAATTTCATATTTCAGAGGAAGGGACTGAAATTGAATGAGCTTCACTTAATTTGGAATCCAAATCCTTTTCAGAGGAATAAGGTGTGCAGGAAGCGTCAACCAGAAGCTCATCTTAGGTGAGTATTGATGTAATTAATTAATGTTATTGGTATTTTGTCTGAGTACTTTTTGATTATAGGAACCCAAAGTGAAGTACTTCAATCAAATACCTGAGAAATTGCATAAGTTCTTGGGTGAGGTTTGGGATCCAATTGGTGATTGGAATTGTGGAATAAGAGTCATTGCTAAATTGCTTGGGTATGATGAAGATGGTTGGTTCAAAGTGAGAAAGGAAATTTATGAAAAATTGGAGAGACATAAAGCATGCTACATTAAGATGCTTGGTGGGGCAAAAGAGGTAGAAAAGATTAAACAAAGACTTGATTTTTAAGACATCAATGAAAAGATTCCCTCTTTGAAATGGATGGCTAAGTTGGATATGCGTCAAATAATAGCAGACACATATTTCACACCTATATGTTTAATTTCATTGGAGTCATTTTCTACTTATACTCCAATGAAAAAAGGTGTTAAAGATCAATCAGAGCCTATTTATATTTCCTTCTTAAACAATAAACACTGGGTTCTATTAGTAATTGAAGTAGAAATAATTCCAATCTTGCCCATTCTAGCAAAACCCTCTCCTTCATTTCAAAGAAATCTTCTGGTTGGGTTGATCATCTCAAAGATAAACTGCATGTGTATTCTAGATTATATACTTCAATTATAGATTTCATTTCAGCATTGGGTTTCCATATGAATTGTAATTCTGATGCAGCTAACTTGTAATTCTATTAATATAAAGGGTTAACAAATTTTGAACATCATTATGTTGAGTGTTTTGAATTAACATCATCATGTTGAGTGTTTTGATTTAACATCATCATGTTGAGTGATTTGAATGTGATTTTATTGGTAAATCAGTTCAACTAGTGTTTGGCTGATCCCATCATAAGGAGTATTTTTACTTCTGGTGATGGGATCAGCTTAAAACAAGTTGAAATTTTTTTTTGGTGTTTTTAATTTAGGACTAGTCAAGTTAAACTTTTATTTTTTTGATGTTTTTACTTTGGGGCCTGTCAGGTTGAACTTGTATCTTTTTTGGTTGGTTTTCTTCAGTTTTTTTTTGTTTTCTATTTATTTATATTTATTTATATCTTATATCTTATATCTTATTTTTTTTTTTAACCAAAAAATCAACATTTTTTAATTTTTTGGGTGAATTATGTTTTTATTGTATTTTTATTTAGTTTATTGTTTAGTTTATTATTATCATTATTTATTTCTATTTTTTTATTTCTGTTTTTTTTTGGCCCACAAGACTTGTAGTTGTGTGGCAGGGCCACACAACTACATTTGAGTTGTGTAGAGCCGCACACAACTTGATTGTGGTCAGGCTGTGTGCCACATAACACCAGACTGCCATGTGGGGGCCGCACAGCTACACTAGAGTTGTATTGAGGCTACACAGCTTGCATGTAGTCATGTAGCATACCACACAACTCAAATGAGTTCTGTAAACAACTCAAATGAGTTCAGTACACAACTCAAATGAGTTCAGTACACAACTCAAATGAGTTCTGTACACAACTCATTTGAGTTGTGAATTTATCATCACCCAAGACAAAAACATTATTTTGAGGTCTAATCTGAATCACATCAACTTTAACTCTGTTCAAAGGGCAAAATTTAGCTTTCCAAGTTTTTCTGAGAATTTCAGATTCAGATTTTGGTTATCTTTCTGCTCTCCTGAAGATTCTATAATTCAATTATCTCAAAAATATCCCATGATCCTGTGAATATTCAAGTATAGTTCTTATTAAATTTTTCTATTCTTTTTCCACATATGTACAAGGCAGTTTCCTAAATATTAATTAAAACAGAAATAATAGAACACAAAAGAATTTTTACCACTCCCCTGCTGCACAGTCATGTACTGGGATTTACACATTCTCAGCTCAAATTATTGCACTAAGGTTAATCCAACATTTTTTTCCATTTCCAAAATCTTGCTTGCCTATCTTCATTTTAATGCATAAATTGTTTAATCCTCCATGAAATTTACTGTTTTAAAACAACCATTGTCCCAAAAATGACATTCCCCATCCAATCCCACACTTATCCCATACTCAAAAATCTGCATTAATAAATTCTTTTGGAATTTTCTTATAATTTGATCTTGCCCACATTTTGTATCCCACATAATTTTTTCCTTGGTAACAATAAATAGCAGCTTTTATTCTAACAATTTCCAGAAAAATTGGGTGTATCAGAGCTAGAAAATCCCCTGTTTGAAATTTTTCACTGGGAATTATGGGTTTTTGGCATACACATACCCCTTCAATGATTTATTCTAAAATGGTAGGTCTCATAGAAATAGTGCTTTCAAAAAAATCCAATCCATCATTAATTTTCAATCATCCATTTAAATGCAAAAAAACCCATCAATCCCTCCAAGTAATCCAATTATATATAAATCAAATGCTCACTCCATCATCCCATGCACCTCATATATTACAATTGCACACATAACCATAAATCAAAAATAATCAATCAAAGTCACCCAAATCACAAATACTAATAGGAATCTTGACTTTCAGTATAACCAAACAAATCTTCAGCAAGCTAGTAAAAAATGAAATAAAGCTGACCAAAATTTTGCTACTATTTCACTCTGATTCAGACTCCAATTTAAAATACAACTGTTTATCCTTGAATTATCTATTTCAAAGGCAATATTTATTCCCCAGGATACAAATGAGGTACTATGCTATATATGAAAGAAAAAATCCCCATCTCCTTTCTGATTTTAGATCCTACAAAATCCTTTGAAGTTATATGGAATAATTTTTGATGATTTTTGAAATGATTCAAAGCAATAATTTCTTCCAGAATGAATCTTGGAATCACAAATGAAATCAATCTATCCAACTGGAATATTATATGTGTTGATGGGACTAAAATCAGAATGGAGAAGTCATTCATTTTTGGATATTTTTCTCAATTGTTCATGGATTTTTCCATGTATATAACCAAAGATTGATCACTGCTATCTTAGGATTTTTATTCCCAGAAATTTTCTGGAAAAATAAGGAACAGTGGAAGGAGATATCTTAGGTTTTGGAGACAGAAGTAGTCTCAGTTTTTATTGAAGTTTTTGATGTTACCATCATCCCATTGAATTAAAAGACCAAACTCAATGGCAACCACTATTTCTATTTAAAGAATTAAAAATAATAGAACTCATTGCTTTTATTCAAAAATTTGGTTTACAAGAAACTTAAAAAAATGCTTATTTTTTAGATACCCTGTTACTATTAAAATTGTTTTTGATGAAAAAAAGAAGTTAATTTCCAACAAATTTGATCTTACAGCTTTATTTCACATTGAATATGTTTAAAATTGTGAGAGAATATCACCATTAATTTGACCAAGGTCAATATCTCCTGGCAGGGTTTTTGTATACCATCAGTAAATACATGAATCCAGCATATGTTAATTTTTCTCCTGATGATAAAAATTAAAAATCTCCAGATAAATGAATACATTCATCAAATTTATCATATTAGGGGGTATCAAAGTTAACCAAACCCGCCATTTTTTAATGGCGGGTTTCAACCCAAATCCGCCATTTCAAACCCACTATTAAAAATCAAAAAAACCCACTTATTTCAGATCAGACGTGTCAAAGTTAACCTGAAATAAGTGGGTTTTTTCAAATAAAGTATTTAAATGCTTCCACCACCTGTCCGCGTCATACACCCCTGTCTTCCCACCTCCTTCTACCCCCGACCTCATTGGAAAATTTTTTACCCCCACCCTCATCATAAAATTGATTGACCACTCTCATCACTTTATCGCTCTCATCACTTGATCACTCTCATCCACTTCATTGCTCTCAAAACTTCATCGCTCTCATCACTTAACCGCTCTCATCACTAGATCACTCTCATCCACTTTATCGCTCTCAAAACTTCATCACTCTCATCACTTAACCGCTCTCATCACTTGATCACTCTCATCCACTTTATCGCTCTCAAAACTTCACCACTCTCATCACTTTATCGCTCTCATCACTTGCGTAGCCCAAACTCTTTCAAATGGCCCCTCAGCGAACCTCCCCCCACAAGTCCAACACACCCAAGAGAACATCGCCAAGGAACTCCACAACAAACAATCCTCCCCCATCAGCTTCCAAGGGCTCAAGTCAGCTCAAGAGAGCTGATCACATCATCCTGGTAAACTGGCTGAAAATTCCCTCCAACTACGATGCCTGCTTTGGATCCAACAACAAAACACGTGTTGGCCAACCTCAATCCTCTAAGGTCAATGGTTATCTCCTGATGGCCAATGAACTCAAGAACAAAACAAAAGGTAGGCTGGATCTGTCATCCAAACAGATGAGGGAGCGGTTCAAAAACTATTGAGCCAAGTACAAAAAGGCCCACTCCATGTCTATCTCCACTGGCTTTGGTATCACCGACTTGGACAAAGCCAAAGGAATCAACTTGGTGGTTGATAAGTTGGAATCCATTTGTCCTTTTTATATTCAAATGGATGAAATCTTCGGAAAGAAGGCCAACATCACCCCCCTAGCTGCTTTCGATGCCCAACAATCCGATTCCGTTGATGCCAAGGACTTGGCTGGGGATGCTCAGCCTACCAACGGGGACCTTGATCAAACCTTGGCCTTGGAGTGGCCCCCATCTGATGACGAGGAGGATATTTAAACACAATTGGCTCCAATCACTTCTACTTTGGTATTGATTGATCAGTCAATCCCGACCTTGGACCCCTCACTTCCTTTTTTTGATTGCTCTCTTCCTGGGGCAGAACAACTGGAGAACTTGCCCAATGAGGAGGATGTTATTCCTGGATCACCGTTGCCATCAACATCTGCTCAAGTAAGGAACTAAATTGTTTTTGATTCTGTCTGGTTGCTCCTGACTGATTTACATTGTAAAAAAACAGGCTCATCCATTTTTGATTGGCCAAAAACTCAAGCCAATGGGGCCTCCCACATTGCCTTCAAATACTAGTGAGGACTTTCAGACTCAAACCTCCTCTGCCAAGGGTAAGCAAAAGGCCTCCAATTCCATCAATGTCAACCCCAAAAGTCATCAAAAGAGGAGAAACACTTCCAGTTTTTCGGGCTTTGAAGAAATCATGGAGAAGCAAGATTCATGTAAGTTGATTGATTCAATATCCTTGCTTTCAAAATCATGCTCATTGCCATTCCCCTCCAAAAAACAGTGAAATCACAAATTGAATCAGATAAACTTCAGTTTGAAAAGCAAAAGTGGGATTGCCAACTGGCCATGGATGGTCAAAAGCAGCAAGCCAAGACTTTGGCTAATCAACAAAAATTGGATGCTGAGTGGAGGTTGAAACAAGCTGAGCTAGAGTTTCAAAAAGAGTAAAAGGAGAAGGATCGGCAGCAAGTGCAACTGGAAAAGGAGAGGGAACAACGGGAAAATGAAAAAAAGGATAAGGTATCAGTAGCTTTGGCTTGCATTGGCAGTGGTAGATTGGTAGAATAAATACAGCAGATTACTCAAATGCTGGGCTTGTAAATATATTTGCATGGATGAAAGAAAAACAAATTATTTTTTACTACAACAACGTTTGAGAGCATTCTTAACCCCACCAATATACAAATCTTTTTTGTTTTTATTGATATTTTTTTCTCTAGAGTGAATTTGGCCGTTTTTCATGTCCCTACAAGTGCTCTGAGTTTTTTTATTAATTTGGAGTGACATGGCCATTCTGGTATGGGTTGCTGTGTCCACAGCTGGAAAGGTACAGTGCTTGTACTTGTTAGCCGCCCAAATCATTTTGACTATACCTTTTTGCTTGAAATCAATTCCAAAGCCAAGGTCAGGAAAAACAAATTGACTGTCCAAAACTTGATATTCATCCGTATCTTCAATAAGTCGACCATTTGATTTTTTGGTTGGGACCACAAGTAAAAAGGAATAGCCAGAGATGTTGCCTTTGTCAATATGAGGAGAAATGTAAAAAGAATCCGAGGTGAAAGTGAGGTGTGGGGAGCAATCAAAAGGTGTAGCCTTGGAACCAAATTCCAACAAAGAGAAAGAGGGGATGTTGCTGTCCTTCATTGTATCACGGTTTGATTCAAAGGCAAGTTTGGCCAAATTACAAAACATTTGTCCTAAAATTCGGGATACTTTGTTGGCGTGGCAAGTTGAGGACAGCGTACTCTTGAGGAGAAGATCTAATGGATGATTTATTCACATAGCGTCCGAATAACTCCAAAGGGTTCATTGATTTTTGCCAACCAATCGCCCACATTTTTCCACCCCAAGATCTTGAGGGACCAACTGGGTTGACAAATTTTTTTGAACTGTGAAGGAGTTGATATCTTTCTTACCTTGCTCAGATAGTCAATCCAAAGGCACAAATTCAATGACGGGAACAAGAGCATGGTGATCAGATTGGTTGAGAACAATAACTTTTCCATGGTGGAAGAAGTGGAAAGCCCCAATTGTCTGTTTTGCTTGCTTAAATTCTTCCTGTGTGGGTTTTCAAGGGTTGTTTTTCTTTTCAGCCATGATAGCAGGGTACATATCCAAAGGGCATAGCTTTCGTCTAGACCAGGCAAACTTTTCCTTGATCAAGTCGTCAGTCACTTCCAAAGAAATTTCCGAATCCCTCATTTGAGCCCTCCTTTTTCTACAATTCCTCTGCTTGCCACCTCTCTTTATGTTTTTCATACCATCTCCTTCCATCTTTCTCCCTCCCAGGCACTTGCTGCACCCAAGGTGAGGATCAAGGTGTAATTTGAATGGATGTATAACATTTTGAGTTTGGTAGGCAGTGAAGGAATCAATATCAAAAAAGGGGTTGAACAAACAAAAAGACTGGTCAAACAAATAAAAAAAAAAAATTTCAGCAACATTCTCATTATGGAAAAGGTGGGATTATCAAAAAAAAAAGAGATGAAAATCAACAATTCCTCTGCTTGCCACCTCTCTTTATGTTTTTCATACCATCTCCTTCCATCTTTCTCCCTCCCAGGCACTTGCTGCACCCAAGGTGAGGATCAAGGTGAAATTTGAATGGATGTATAACATTTTGAGTTTGGTAGCCAGTGAAGGAATTGATAGATATCAAAAGAATAGAATTAGCTGGGGAGGAGTGGTAATGATGAGGAGCCGCAGCCGGCATCATACTAGGCAAACCAGACGGTCCCAGGACATAGCTTGGTTGGCGTAAGACTTGAGAGAATGTGTTCTGGCCAAGCTTGAAAACCTAAAAAAAAAAGAAACAAAAACAAAGAAAAAACAACGGGGAAGTCAGTTCCTGTAGCCTACAAAAACCCTGCATTGATTGGCCCAAACAATTGGCCAATCAATTGCAAATTGATCGCCAATCAATTGGGCAATCAATTGCCGATTGATCAAGCGATTGATTCGCAATCGATTGGCAATCAATCGCTTGATCAATTGCAAATCAATTGGGCAATCAATTGGCAGTCAATCGCTTGATCAATTCGCAATTGATCAAGCGATCAATTGCCAATCGATTGCCCAATCAATTTGCAATTGATTGGGCAATCAATTGCGAATCAATCGCTCGATTGATTGCGAATTGATTGAGCAATTGATGGCCAATTGATTGCGAATTGATCAAGCAATCGATGGCCGATCGATTGCAAATTGATCGAGCGATTGATTGCTCGATTGATGAGAGGAGGAATTGGAGGAGGGGTGGGGCTCACCTTGAGGGATTGACCAAGGGATCCAGGGGGGGACTAAAGGTTGAATGATCAAAGGATCAGCAACTGGTGAGGGGAAGGAAGAGGAAGAGGGTGGAGGGGGCTTACCGGGATTAGGAGGAGGGGATTCAGTGAGTGAGGTGAGATGAGGTGGTGGTGGTGAGTAAGGTGGTGGTGATGAGTGAGGTGGTTTGGTGAGGAGGAGGCAGTGTTTGACCGGTGAGTGAGTGGGGTGGATCCAGGGGGGGACTAAAGGTTGAATGATCAAAGGATCAGCAACTGGTGAGGGAAAGGAGAAGGAAGAGGGTGGAGGGGGCTTACCAGGATTAGGAGGAGGGGATTCAGTGAGTGAGGTGAGATGAGGTGGTGGTGGTGAGTAAGGTGGTGGTGATTAGTGAGGTGGTTTGGTGAGGAGGAGGCAGGGTTTGACCGGTGGGTGAGTGGGGTGAGGTTGAAGGGGTTGAGTGGTGAGGGGGAGGGGGGTGGCATTTGGTGAGTGGCAGGGTTTGAGGTGGAGGTGTTTTTGGATTCAAGTCCACTAAAAAAAAATAAAAAAAAAAATCAGCCTATGAATCTTGGGTGAACAACCAAAACCAAAAAAATACGGTGAAGGGAATTTTTACCAATTTCAAAATCAAAAATTACTCATCAAAGCGAGCAAGGGTGAGAGGAAGAATCCGCTCTCTCATAGAAGAAGATGAGGGACCAGATGAGACAGGGATGACTTTAGGCGGATCAGGAATATCATCTTGGAATATTTTGTCCCATTCATCTTTGATGTCGGCCAAAAGGTTGTGAAGGATTACACAAGTGATAATCCAGTTGATGAGGAACCTCATATCTTTGGAACATTGGAGCTGGTTTTGCATCTCCCGTAAGCTGGCCCATCTTCCTTTCAGAATTCCTATGGCATGCTCAATCCAAACTTGTGATTGGGCAAGATGATAGTTAAAATTGGTTTTTCCTTGATCATTGGACAAAACATTCCGGTATGCTGGAACTACATATTTCCCACTAGCATAAGCCAAATTGGCCAGAAGGTATTGATCTTGGTCAAAGTAGATCTCTGGTTTTTGGGCAATCCACATCCAATTGAAAACATATGAATCATGACAAGAACCTGGAAGGCCAGCATGGAGGGAGATGAACTTCTTGTTGTTATTGCAAACAAGTTTTAGTGCCATGGAGTATCTAAACAAAGAGATGGAACATATTTGGTCAGTGTGTGATCCAAAGTTTTATCATAGCAATTGGAAAAGAAATGAATCAATTGCCTTTTTTTACAATCAAAATAGTGGTTGCCATCTAGGTTGGGTTTTTGACTCAAGGGGATGGTGGTTCCATCAACAAAACCAATGCAACCAGGAAAGCCTTCTGTCTCCATTACTTGAGATATCTCCTTGCGTTCTTCTTTGGTTGGCCATGAAAGGACCGAGCGACGGAAAGATAGGATAGCAATCATGACTCTTTTGGTGTATAAGTCAATGCTTCCGTAACTGACTGAGAATAGATTTTCCAATTGATGGATTGCTGCTCCATTTCCATTTGACCCCAATCTACAAAGAGCAACGGCAAGTTGGATGGCTGGATTGCGTTGAGGATTGCAAGAATTGTTCTGGAAGATGTGGTGGTCTTCAATCATTGCCAAAAGTTTCATGAAAGAAGGCAACAAAGTTTGGAACAGTTGCTGGAAGCTTAAGTCAGGGATGAGATGAAGCTTTTGCCTTTCATACATAGGGTTATGGAGAGTGTGTATTCTTGGAACCATGTATCGCTTTGCCAACAGAGAATTCAAAGCTAACCAAGTTGATTCCAAATTGGAGTCTGAATCAGAGTCTGAATGGGAGTCAAACAGTAGCAAAAGTTCAGTCAGCTTTTTTGTGTTTTCAACTTGCTGGCGGGATGTTTGATTGGACATGTTGAGAAAGGTGGTGAGTGATGTGGGGTGATGAGATGATGATGGGATTTGTGTGAAGATGGGTATGTGAAGGTATGTGAAAGACGATATAGATGTGTGTGATGCAATGGATATGGGACCGGTATGGATTTGCTGATGTGGATGGGTGTTTTTGATGTGATGGATGGTGGATCAATGATGATGCATAAATGGCGGGTTTAATGGCGTGTTTGATGATTGAAATCCGCCATTTTCATGAAACACGCCATTTTGAAATACACCAGTTAGGGGGTATGTGTATTTCAGAAACCCGCCATTAAAAATGGCGGGTTTTGTCAAAAAAATGGCAGGTTTCTAATGGCGGGTTTGCTAACTTTGATACGCCCTATTATGGGTTATTCTTCATAATCTATTGAAAAAAATCAATGATGAATGAGATGAAATCCTTAAAGATAATATCCATAATACTCCTTCAGCCATTCTGGTCTCATCTCATCCTTCATATTTTTCTAAAGAAGAGAGAATTCTACCTCTCACTCTAGTTCACTTTATTTTTTTTTTTTGGTTGGGGGGTGGGGGGTAGGTATCCTTGGTGTCCTCCATCTCATTAATTTTTTCTCCATTTCACTTCTCACACATATCTCATTTATCCTCCTCACCATCAAACCACATCAAAACCTGAATTTTATCCAAAATTCCACCCCCACCTTGCACTATCATGCCAATCCTCCTCACCATCCATTCACACTTTTAAACCTCCCTGTTTGATATTCATAACCATAAAATCAGCTTGAAAACTACAAGTCCAATTTTAAAACAAGAAAAAACTGCTTTCACCTCCTTCTGACCCAATTTCCATCATCAAATACCTTTTGAAAAATGAAGTTACCTGGTGATTCCCTTAAAAAACAGTCTCCCTCCTTCTTAGCTCTGTGTTAGTTAAGAATTACAAATATTTTGTTTAATAAACACCAGGACAAATCAAAAAACTCAAACTAGGTCCACTCTGCTTAATCTATTGCTTGAATTCAATTTTAATTTGCCACATCTGATTCAAATAAATTTTTTTTGATGATTTAAATCCTCATTACTCACCCAGGCTCTATTGATAAACAATCCCAATCCAATTATTCATTCTATCTTACTATTTATAAAACTAATTTTCACATTTCTAACCAATTGTACTCCAATTTTTCATCCTTTACAGGTAATAGTATTTCATTCCTCTCCTTTAACCCTTTAAATTCAATTTGAAATTCACTGAATCTAATTACATCAATTCAATTGAATGAAATTTGCAATTCAATGAATCTAATTAAATCAATTCAATTGAATGATATCTGTCCTCATCTCATTCAGGATCTATTACTGATCCATCCTAATCCAATTTTTAATCCTATCCTACCAGGTTATCAAGAAAATTTTCATATTTCTAAATAATTTTCTTTGATCAGCTTCACCCTACCTGCCTTTTTTTCTGTTATGCAATAAAATATTCTCCCAAGTCAATAAGATTGATTTTTTGAAGAGTTCCTATATATATACTTTGTAAATACATAATTTAATTTGGTTTTTGAGAAAATTTAAACCAATGGTTTTGTGTACATAATAAATTAATTTAAAATTTCATGGATTTGAATAGTTCAAAGATGATATGCCTCTGAGACCATATTTGATATTCTCTACATCTCCTTTGCTCACCTCCCCTTGTCATTCTTTTACTCAAATTGATCTTACCCCTAAAATTTAACTCATCCTTGGATTTCAGTTACAAATAACCAAATTGAATCCATCAAATCAGTTATCAACCTTCTGCTAAGAGAAGAAATAAAAATGAGAAAGATTTAAATTAAATCTATCATTTTAAACTATTCTATTCATCCTGAAACTCAATATTCATCAAATTTGTCCTTCCTCCCCAGAATATACCCAGAGTCTTGTCAAATCCCCCCTAAATTGATAGTTATTTCTTTTTTTTCACCCTGAAAAAAAATTCCTACAAAAATGAGCCTTAAGAATCTGAACTCCCAAAAACATCACCAGCTTTGGTCTGCTCAATTACAGAGAAAATTTCTCCAAGTATTACTGATTCCCAATCTCTCTAAAAGGGTCCATCCACTTCAAGAAATTAATAAATGGCTCCATTCCTGTTATTATTTAGGCCCAGGATAAAATTGCGCCGATAATATCACTCATATCATGCTAATTATGCAAAAAGGCTTTGTTTCAGCAAAAGAATTGCTAAAATGGTGCCAAAAGGTTTTGTTATGGTAATTTTCTTGCTAAAATGAATTCTTTTGGCATTTTTTCCCACCCCAGGAAGGCTTTCATCCTTTGTAAGTTTTAAAGGGGAGCCTGGGGTGGTAAAATACACCCTTTGATGGCTTTTTGGGCACCAAAGCCCTTTAAACATTAATTGAGGCCCTGGGGGGCTAAATTGAGGCCTCTGGGCCATCCTTTGGGGTCTTTTTGGTGTAGAGTTCTTTGGAGAATTCAAATTTGAACACCAATTGAGCAAATTCAATGTTTTAAAATGCCAGAAATGTTAATTTTTTGCAAGGAATTAAAATATGACCTCACATCTGGAAAGAAACTTTATCCAATGTAAGAAAAATGATAAGAATTCATCT
>CM062647.1:3421004-3440569 GCA_025617555.3 Puccinia polysora | reverse complement strand
CAGGCATTAGTTGTGAATTTACCTTCAATCTCCAATAGCCCAACCAGTCAAGCCTCTGTTATATGTGTTAACACTAGATCTGCAAAAATATTTGTTAGTGGGTCTGCTTTTATCCTGCATACTGCATAACAAAAGATAACCAACAATATTCCTTGCGGATCCCCTTCTATCCATATTCTTCATCCTTGAATTTTGTATTATTTTGTCCCAAAAATTACATACCCTTCCCCAACCCCACTTCATATCCCATAGGCAACCCTTGGACACATACTCAATAGCTCTAATAACTTGCTTTTGCATTTGTACAAATACAATCCTAAATCCATAGCTGCAGAACAAAGCTAATTATCTTACCACAACTTTGTTTTCAGAAAAAGGCAAAAATATGGCACAGTTCCCTATTTTGCTGTACATCCTTCATCCACCCACTACTGAGCCTTCCAGTCAAATTTCACCACTGAGCCTTCTTGAATTTGTTTCTATAAATAACCACCACATTGATCTAATCACTTTCTCACTCTTGTCACTTATTTCTCTCATCACTTCCTCACTCTCATCACTTAATTACTCTCATCACTTCATCACTCTCATCACTTCCTTACTCTCATTGCTTATTTCTATCATAAATTCATCACTCTCATCACTTTATCTTTCTCTTGAATTTATTCCTCTCATCACTTCATGGCTCTTACTCTTTTCAAATGGCCCCTCAGCAAACCTCTGCCCACAAGTCCACACAAAAATTCAATGCACCAAAGCAAACATCCTTCAGGAACTCAACATCCAACAATCCTCCCCCATCAGCTTTGAAAGGCTCAATTAAGCTCAAGAAGGATGATCACATCATCCTGGAAAACTGGCTCAAAATTTCATCCAACTAAAATTCTTTCTTTGGAGCCAACAATGAAACACATGTTGGCCAACGTACATCCTCTAAGGTCAATGGTTATCTCCTGATGGCCAATGAACTCAAGAATAAAAAAAAAGGTAGGCTGGATCTGTCATCCAAAAGTATGAGGGAGTTATTCAAGAATTATCAAGCCAAGTACAAAAAGGCCCAATCCATGTCAATCTCCACTGGCTTTGGTATGACCAACTCCAAAAAAGCCAAGGGAATCAACTTGGTGGCTGATAAGTTGGACTCCATTTGTCCTTTTTATATTCAAATGGATTAAATCTTTGGAATGAAGGCCAAAATCACCCCTCTAGCTGATTTTGATTCCCAACAATCTGATTCAGTTGATGCCAAGGACTTGGCTGGGGAGGCTCAGCCTAGCAATGAGGACCTTGATGAAACCTTTGCCTTTGAGTGGCCCCCATCCAATGTCAAGGAAGATATTCAAACACAATCAGCTCCAATCACATCTACTTCTGCATTGATTGATGAGTCAAAACCAACCTCCTTGGACCCCTCACTTACTTCTTTTGATTGCTCTCTTCCTGGGGTGGAAGAACTGGAGAACTTGGCCAATGAGGAGGATGTCATTCACATATCACCATTTCCATCAACATCTGCTCAAGTAAGGAACCAAGTTCTTTTCTCTTCTGTCTGGTTAATCCTGACTGATTTAGATTCAAAAGAAAAAGGCTCATCCATTCCTGAATGGCCAAAAAATCAAGCCAATGGGGCCTCCCACATCCCCTTCAAATGAGAGCAATGATGTTCCCACACAACCCTCCTCTGCAAAGAGAAAGCAAAAGTCCTCCAATTTCATCAACATCAACACCAATAGCATTCAAAAGAGGAGAGACACTTCAAGTTTCTTGGGCCTTGAGGAGATCATGGAGAAGCAAGATTCAAGTAAGCCCATTTGATTCTCCTTGCTTTCAAAATCAAGCTCATTCCTATTCCCCTCTGAGAAACAGTGAAATCAAAAATTGAATCTGAAAAACTTCAGTTTGAAAAGGAGAAGTGGGGTCATCAACTGGCTATTGATTTTCAAAAGCAGAAAGCCAAGAGTTTGGATCATCAAAAAAAATGGGATGCTGAGTGGAAGTTGAAACAGGCTGAGCTAGAATTTTAATAAGAGGAAAAGGAGAAGTATTGAAAGCAAGCACAACTGGAAATGGAGAGGGAACTACTGGAAACAGAAAAAAAGGATAAGTGGTTAATGGATGCGGCATAAATTGCTAGCAGTAGAACAATAGATGAATTAAAGCAGATTACTCAAATGATTGGCTTGTAAATATGTTTGCTTTGATGAAAAACTTAGAAAGAAAAAAAATCATTTCTGATTACAACAATTTTTAAGACTATTTTTAACCCCATAAATAAAAAAAAAATTTTCTTTTTATTTATATTTTTTTTCTTGGAGTATATTTTCCCAATCCCCAAGTCTTTGCAATTGTTTCAAGTTGCTTTGTTGATTTGCATTGAAATTTCCATTCTTGTATGAGTGGCAGTCTCCACAGTAGGAAAATTACAGTGCTTGTACTTATTGGCTGCCCAAACCATTTTCACCATACCTTTTTGCTTGAAATCAATTCCAAAGCCAAGTTCAGGAAAAACAAATTGGCTGTCTGATACTTCATATTCATCCATAGTTTCAACAAGTTGTCCATTTGATTTCTTGGTTGGAACTGCAAGTAAAAAGGAATACTCAGAGATGTCACCTTTGTCAATGTGAGGTGAGTTGTAAAAAGAGTTGGATGTGAAAGTGACATGCAGAGAGCAGTCAAAGGGATTGGCCAAGAACCAAATTCAAGTGATGAGAAGGAGGGGATTCCATTTTCCTTCATTATTTCACCGTTTAATACAAAGGGAAGTCTGGCCACATTAAAAAAAAAATTGTCCTAAAATTTGAGAGAACTTGTCTGCCTTAAGATTGAGAAAAGCATACTCTTGAAGGGAAAATTGAATAGATGATTTCTTCACATAGCATCCAAATAAATCAAAGGGGTCCATTGACTTTTGCCATCCAATTTCCCATATTGTTCCACCCCAAGATCTTGAGGGACCAATGGTGTTGACAAATTTTTTTGACTGGTGAAGGAAAGTTTTCACAAAGTTGATGTCCTTCTTGTCTTGGTCAGAAATTTTCTCTGAAAGGAAAAATTCAATTATTGCAACAAGACTGTTGTGATCAGATTTATTGAGAAAATTACTTTGCCATGGCTGAAGAAATGGAATTGCTTGATTTTCTGCTTGGCATGTTTGAACTCAGTGGGTGAGGGTTTTTTATTGTTCTTTTTCTTTTTGGAAGTGATTGAAGGATACAGATCCAAAGGTTTTAGTTTCCGCCTTGAACATACAACCTTTTCATTAATGCCCCCCTCTGAAAGTTCCAAAGATATTTCTGATGCCCCAATTTGATCCCTCTTTTGCTTCAAAGCCCTCTGCTTGCCACCTCTCTTTATGTTTTTCACCTCATCTCCTTCCATCTTGTTCCCTCCCAGGAAAATTCTCTGCTTGGGGTGAGGATCAAGAAGGGATTCAATTTGGAGCATAAAATTGTGAGTGCAGTGGGGAAAGGGATGGAATTTAAGGAGCAGGGGTCAAAGAAGGGTAAAAAAAAAAAAACCATGTCAGTCATGTGATCACTAAAAAAAAAAATAAAAAATAAAAAATTACTGGGTGTGGGTGTGAACTAATTGGGCTGGGCTTGTTACCAAAAAAAAAAAAAAAAAAAAAAAAAACAGTCCAGTCATCACCAAAAAAAAATACCAGGGTGCAAGCAAATCGGGCCAGGCTTTGGGTTGGGCTAGGGTGGGCCAGGGGGGATGGCTCCCGGCGGCAAGGCAAGGGAGGGGGGTGGCTTGCAGGGGATCAAGGGGGGGTGGGGCCGGCAAGCTGAGGGAGATCAAGGGGGGGGGGCAGCAAGCCAAGGGTGGAGGGAGGGGGGGTGGGGCCGGCAAGCCAATGGAGACCAAGGGGTGGGCAGTGGCTGTAAGCCAAGTGAGGAGGGGGTGGGTGGGGCCGGCAAGCCAATGGAGACTGAGGGGGGGCAGGGCCGGCAAGCCAAGCAAGGAGGGGGTGGGCGGGGCTGGAAAGCCAAGCAAGGAGGGGGGGCGGGGCCAGAAAGCTGAGCAAGGAGGGGGGGTGGACCAGAGCAAGAGCGAGGGGGGGGCGGACCAGATTGAAAGCAAGGGGGGTGGGGCCGGAAAGCCAAGAAAGACCAAGGGGGAGGGCCGGGCCAGCAAGCCAAGAGAGGAGGGGGGCGGAACAGAGCAAGAGCAAGGGGGGTAGGGCCGGAAAGCCAAGCAAGACCAAGGGGGAGGGTGGGGCCGGCAAGCCAAGCAAGGAGGGGGGGACCGGAGCAAGGGGGGGCAGGGCCGGAAAGCCAAGCAAGACCAAGGGGGAGGGAGGGGCCGGCAAGCCAAGAGAGGAGGGGGGGGGACCGGAGAAAGAGCAAGGGGGGTGGAGCCGGCAATCCAAGCAAGATGGGAGGGGGGAGAGGGGGGGTGTTGGTGAGTGAGTGGGAGGGAGTGAGAGGTAAAAGGGGAATGAGGAGGAGGGAGGGGGGAGCTTACCTGGGCAATCAACCAAGGGGGTGGGGGGGCCTGAAGGGGGATGGAGGTGGATGAGTCAAAGGATGAGCATTGGATGATGGGGATGATGAGGAGGAGGGGGGGAAGCTTACCAGGGGTTCCAACCAAAGGACAAGGGGAGGTGGTGGGTGAGGTGGAGGTGATGGGTGAAGAGGAGGAAGGAGTGGACCGCCCAGTGGTTTTGTGGGGTGAGGTGGGTGGTTCCACTGGTGATTTGGGGGGTGAGGTAGGTGGTTTGACCGGTGGTTTGGTGGGGTAATGTGGGCGGTTTGGAAGTTTTGAGTCTGTTTTGCCTAAGTCCACCCCACAAAATGAGAAAAAAAAACCCAACTAAGCCAAAGAATCTTGGGTGAAAAACCAAAACCAAAAAAAATTGGTGAAGGGATTTTTTACCTAATTCAAAATCAAACATTACTCATCAAAGGAAGCAAGGGTGAGAGGAAGAATCCCTTCTCTCATAGAAGAAGATGAGGGACAGGATGAGACAGGGATGACTTGAGATGGATCAGGAATATCATCTTCAAATATTTTGTCCCATTCATCTTTGATGTCAGCCAAAAAATTGTGAAGGATTACACAAGTGATAATCCCGTTGATGAGGAACCTCATTTCTTTGGAGTTTTGAAGCTGGTTTTGCAATTCCCTTCAGCTGGCCCATCTTCTTTTCATGACTCCTATGGCATGCTCAATGCAAACTTGTGATCGGGCAAGATGATAGTTGAAATCATTTTTTCCTTGATTTTTGGACAAAACATTCCAGTATGCTGGAACCAAATATTTACCACTAGCATAAGCTCAGTTGGCCAAAAGGTATTGATCTTGGTCAAAGTAGTCCTCTGGTTGTTGGGAAATCTGCATCCAATTGAAAAAATATGAATCATGAAAAGAACCCAGAAGGTCAGCGTGGAGTGATATGAACTTCTTGTTGTTATCACAAACAAGTTGTAGTGCCACAGAGTATCTAAAAAAACAGATAAAACATTTTCTTCAGTGTTTTATCAAAGTTTTTGGAAAAGAAATGAATCAATTGCCTTTTTTCACAATCAAAATAGTTGTTGCCATCTAGCTTGGGTTTTTGACTCAAGGGGATGGTGGTTTCTTCAACAAACCCAATGCAACCAGGAAAGCCTTCAGTCTCTATTACCTGAGATATCTCCTTGCATTCTTCTTTGGTTGGCCAAGAAAGGACTGAGAAAATAAAAGATAGGATAGCAATCATGACTCTTTTGGTGTATGAGTCAATGGTTCCATAAACAACTGAGAATAGATTTTCTAATTGATGAATTGCTGCCCAATTTCCATTTGATCCCAATCTACAAAGAGAAACAGCCAGTTTGATAGCTGGATTGCATTGAGGATTCAAAGAATTTTTCTGGAAGATGTGGTGGTATTCAATAATCTCCAAAAGTTTTATGAATGAAGGCAATAGAGTTTGGAACAGTTGCTGGAAGCTTAACTTGGGGAGGAGATGAAGCTTTTCCCTTTCATACTTGGGGTTGTGGAGAGTTTGTCTTCTTGGAACCATGTATTGCTTTTGTAATAAAGCATTCAAACACAACCAAGTTGATTCCAAATTGGAGTCTGAGTTGGAGTCTGAATGGAATTCAAATACTAACAAAATTTCAGTCAGCTTTTTGGAATTTTAAACTTTCTGACGGGAATTTTGATGGGAAATGTTGAGAAAAATGGTAATTTGATTTGGGTTGATGAGATGATGATGGGATTTGTGTGAAGATGAAGGTGTGAAGCAATAGAGATGTGAAGCAATGGATATGAGATGTGTGTGATGAAATGGAGATGGGATTGTTATGGATTTGCTGACGTGGATGGGTGTTTTGGATGTGATGGATGGTGGATGGATGATGATGCATAAATGGCGGGTTTAATGGCGGGTTTGATGTTTGAAATCCACCATTTTCATGAAACCCGCCATTTTGAAATACACCAGTTAGGGGGTATGCGTATTTCAGAAAACCACCATTCAATATGGCGGGTTTGGTCAAAAAAATGACAGTTTTCTAATGTTGGGTTTTCTAAATCTGATAAGCCCTAGTATGTGGAGATCTGTAGAAGGAATCTGATGTGAAAGTGATTTCTGGGGAAAAGTCAAAGCAGTGAGCCAGGATTCAAATTTTAAATTGGAGATGGAAGGGATATTCTTTCCCATAATTGATTCAAAGTTTTATTCAGAGGAAAGTCTGGCTCATCATTGAAACATTTGCCCTGAAATTTGAGAGACCTTGTCAGACTTAAGGTTCAGAAAATTTAACTCTTGAGGGGAATATTGAATAACCGCTTTCTTCAAATATATTTCAAATAATTCAGAGGGGTGCATCAATTTTTGCCATCCAATTGCCCAAATTTTTCCACCTCAAGATCTTGAGGAACCAACAGTGTTGAACAGTTTTTTTCAATTGGTGAAGGAAATTTGTAACACAGTTGATGTCCTTCTTATCTTTCTCAGAGCTTTTCTTCAAAGGTAAAAAACTCAATTATTGAAACAATAGACTGATTATTGGATTCATCAAGAAAATTTACTTTTCCAAAGCTGAAGACATGGAATCTTTTGATCTTCTCTTTGGCTTGTTCAAACTATTTGGGGGGGGCTTTCAATTTTTCCATGTCTTTTGGAAAAAATGGTGGGATACAGATAAAAAGGTTTTAGTTTTTGTCTATACCACACAACCTTTTTGTAAAACCCTTCCTCTGCTACTTCCAAAGAGATTCCCAAATCTCTCTTTTGAGCCCTCTTTTTCTGAAAATCCCTATTCCTGCCACCTCTCTGTGTTTTGTCAGATCATCTCCTCCCATCCCCATAATTAAATTGGGAGGAGGATCAAGAAGGGATTCAATTCATTTTATAACATTTTGAGGTTTGTGGGAGAAGAATTGGAAATGCAGAAAAATGGTGGTGTGGAAACAGAAGGGAAATACTCCCCTTAGTTGTCCTCAAGTTCAGAAGTTATTGGTCCAAGAGTTGTTGAATAATTTTCAGCATCCCATTCCTACTCTCTTTACTTAACTGTCACATCTTTTATAGCGCGGACAATGCCGCGGGTAATGACACTGTCACAAACCTGTTCCTATCTTTCAAAACTTCTTCTCATGTTCCCTGCTCTTTTCGTGCACTCTCTTCCAAAACAATGATTCAATCTCAGAAAAAACCTCAACCTCAACCCGGCGTCATCCTTTTCTCGATTCTCCTTTGTCAACTCTACATCTGAACAAATCTCCTTCTATCTATTCTCTTTTCTTTTTCTTTCTTTATCTTTTCATTTCTTTTCTTATATTCTTTAACAAACCAAATCTTACTTTCTCAAACTCCTTCTTTAACTCAATCTAACTGGTAAGACTGTCATCTATCGCCAAATCCTCAACTCTTGTCTAATCTGACTGTTGACATCTTTCCTTTGAAGTCCTTCTTATTGTACTCATCAATATCTTCTTCAAGCCTGATCCAGCGTATCCAACCACTGCTTATCTTAGCCTATTTGTGCCCGATGTTTGTTCTTTATCTTTTTCATTCTCAGTTTCTTACTCTTTCTTCTGCGGTTCTCTTACTGATGATTCTACTGGCTCAGCCCTCTTTGGTTAATATAAATTAAACTATTTGTCAGATAACCAACACGGTTAAAAGCCGAAGCCAACCCAACAAATCTAACCAATCCAATGGAGGGATCCAGCAACGATGGCTTTCAACAGATTATTCCCAAAGCTGCGCTCGAAGCCGTGCCCATATTATCCAAAGAGAATTACTCTATCTGGAAGGACAAGATGACTATGTTACTCGAACTTAAAGGCATTAAGGAGGCTCTCAAAGACGACTCAAAGACTCTCAGCTCTGTCGACGATATGGAAACTAGAGTGATTCTTCTTTCTCGCATTGATTCCATAATCCATAATAATGTTGTCAATCCGTCAAACATTTCCTCTGCCAGACTTCTTTGGCAAACCATCAAAGAACGATTTGCTTCCTCTCAAACGGCAAATCAAGCTCAAGTCTTCAACAAATTCCTATATCATCAATTCAAACCTGACGCTATCAATCTCTTCATAACCAAAACCAAGATTTCTCTTAAGAAAATGATAGATGTTGGAATAGATCTCCCTAATGATATCCTATCCTACCTTATTCTCTTTAAATTTCCTCCCCCACTTCACTCTCTTTGTCAACAAATAATGCACTCAGATAAACCAGTTACTATGGACCTTGTCTTAAATCACCTCACTCAACTCAACAATGAATCCAAAGTCAAATCCAAGGAAACTAAAATCAACAAAACTGCTCTTGTCTCACCACGTGTTCCAAAGAAACCTGTTCCTTCTGAAAAACAATGTAGGAAAGGATTTCACAATCCAATTTCACCCGATCACCCAGCAGAAAAATGCTGGCATCTTCACAAACATTTGGCTCCCGAATGGTGGAAGGAATTGCAAGCTTGCTGGAGAGCCTCACTCAACACAAATTCAAAAACCAAAGAAGTAGCGCACTACGTAGCACTTCTTACCACCTGGATAAAGGAAGTTAATCCTCAAAATTGTATAATTCTAGACTCTGGCGCTTCTTGCCACATGTTCAACTCCCCCAACTTCTTTTTTCAGCTTGAAAACAATCCCGGAGAAGAATTCATTAACACAGGAAAAGAAGGTGCGAAACTACCAATCAAAGGAAAAGGGACGGTCAAATTATCTTGGAAACATTCGGTGGTTACTCTTTCCAACTGTCTTTTTGTCCCGGATCTTGTAGTCAACCTCATTAGTCCTGGAGAGCTAATCACAATGAAAAATTGCTCTCTGACTTCCTCTCAAAATCAATTCCACCTCTTCACTAATTCACAAACGGCTTTCTCTGGATTTATTCAAGAAAATCTGTTTATTCTTAACTCTCCTTCACGTATCGGCAAAAATCATAAATTCTGTCACTATTCTCTTTAAAATGCGAAAATTGACAACATTGACTATCTCCATCAATCATTTTGACATGCGAGTCCGTACCGTCTTAAAAATCTCATCCCCTCTCTTTCAACCAAAATCATTTCTAACTACCAATGCAAAGACTGCGTGTTTTCAAAGATATCCAAAACCTCCTTCAAAAGCACTTCTACTTTATCTTCCAAACCTTTTGAACAACTGCAAATCAATTTGATTGGTCCTATCAATCCTCCCTCCAGAAATGATATGAATTATATCATGTTGATTATTGACAACTTTTCCGGTTATATCTCCGCAATACCGCTCCAAAATAAATCCGACGCATTTCAACAACTCAAAACAATCCTAAATCATGAAAAACAAAAACAAAACTGTTTTCCTGCCACTATCTGCACGGACGGAGGCGGGGAATTTTCTTCTTCTGAACTTAAGGACTTTCTTAAAACTAACGCAATTCAGCACTTGATTTCAGAACCGTATCATCACAAACACAATGGAAAGGTTGAGAGAGCTAATCGCACTCTTACCGAATCCATCAGATCCGTCCTCCAAAGCTCCAAACTACCACTGAATTTATGGGCTGAAGTTGCCAAGTCAGCCTGTCTTGCCCTAAATCACATTCCTAAGGCTCCTAACGCTCTCTCTCCCTATCAACTCTTCATTGGAAAAAGTCTTCCCATCAACTATTTCCATCCCATAGGTTCCAAGGTAGTATACCTCAATAATAAAATTAATTGTGGAGAAAAATTTAAAGATTGAGGACTACCGGGTACCCTTGTGGGTTACAACCCCAACTTTTTATCTTACCGAATAATGAAACCTGATAGTTCCATTGTTTGCACAAAGCACGTCAAGTTTCTAAAAATTGATTCTCAATCAAAGAATTCAGTCAATTCACCTCCAATCAAAGAACCCTTACAAATCAAAATCAAGGACGATTTACCAATCCTTACTTCCAATCCGTCCGCCAGCACCCTGCCTCCTAATACTCCACCATCCTCTCCTACTTCTGAAACCTCGAATGGTCGTTTCTCTGATTCTGAGTCAGAAATCTCCGAAGATTTGATGCAGCAACTCATCCCTAGCTATTCACTCCAAGATCGATCATCTTTAAATCCTCCTCAAAGGTATGGATACCATCACTATTACGTACCAAGAACTTTCGAGCAAGCCAAAAAGTTTGCCGATGCTCCCAAGTGGGAAATATCCATGGACAAAGAACTCAATGGAATAGAAACACTCAAAGTATGGGAAGATTATTATGGTCCAGAACCCGAAAATCCTCTGAACAAGACCTGGGTGTATCGCCTCAAAGATAATTGCCACGGAGATCCACTCATCTATAAGAGCCGACTTTGCGTCCAAGGATTCGATCAAATTTACGGATTGGATTATCAAGACACTTTCTCTCCAACTGGCAAGGCTGCATCCTTGCGAATAGCTCTTCTGTTTGGTCTTTTTCACTCTCATCCTATCACGCAATTTGACGTGAAAAGCGCTTTCCTTCACGCTCCACTTTCCAATAAGGTTATCATTTGAAGACCCAAAGGCTCAAAAAGAAAATCGGAGTTTCTTATCTTGCAAAAATCACTCTATGGCTTAAAACAAGCCCCTGCTAACTGGTTTCATAACTTAACTTCTTGGATTCGAGAACAGGGATTCCACAAATCAATTTCAGATCCATGCTTATATATTCACTCCGACTCAAACTCAGTTCTTTTTTTTCATGTTGACGATCTTATACTGGTTGGCTGCAGAAACAATTTTCAAAACAAATTTCTCAAAAGATTTCCAAATTCAAGTCATCACAAACCAAATACAATCTTGGGCATGAAGTACGAACGTGTCAATAACAAAATACGTCTTTCTCAACCAAAACATATCAAACACGGGTTGGAAGAATTGAAGATGACTGACTGTAAACCATTGTCTATTCCTCTCTCAGCCAATATTAACCTTACCCCGGCCTCTGACGAAGACCATGAAGAGTTCAAGTCTCTCAATATAAATTACAGATCTGCTGTGTTTCTTATTAACTACATTGCGTGCCTCACTTGTCCAGACCTAAGTTTTGCGGTTTCCAGTCTCGCTCGATTCTGTGAAAAACCAGGGATTAGTCATTGGAGGGAAGTTAAGAGATGCTGGAAATATCTCAACGCTACTAAGAATTTAAAACTTACCTTGCAAATCAACAACAACAACCAACAAATAGAATGTTACAGTGACGCCACGTGGAGTGACAATTTGGAAACAAGACGTTCACAATCCGGTCATCTTTCTCTTCTCTTCAACAGCCTTATTTCTTGGAGCAGTTACAGACAGCGGAATGTAACCCATTCTACTACTGAAGCAGAACTCAACCCTCTCGCCGATTCCTTTTTAGAAGCCATTTGGATGAGAAATTTGGTGGCTGAACTTTGGAAAACAAACATCACTCCCAGCATTCATTATATAGACAATAAAGGTCTAGACGATAAACTCAAAAAGTTTGGGTGTAACTCTAAAACTTGCCACATCGACATCAAAACGAAAGCCTTACGCGAAGAGCTCAGTCTTGGAAATCTAACCATTAATCTTATTCCAGCGGCAAACATGAAGGCTGATGGACTCACAAAAGCACTTCCTCTTTCATCTCTCTCTACTCTTCTTCAATTAATAGACCCATCTTTTCCGGCTCAGACTCCAATCTCACAAGTCACGGGGGGTGTTGAATAATTTTCAGCATCCCATTCCTACTCTCTTTACTTAACTGTCACATCTTTTATAGCGCGGACAATGCCGCGGGTAATGACACTGTAACAAACCTGTTCCTATCTTTCACGACTTCTTCTCATGTTCCCTGCTCTTTTTGTGCACTCTCTTCCAAAACAATGATTCAATCTCAGAACAAACCTCAACCTCAACCCGGCGTCATCCTTTTCTCGATTCTCCTTCGTCGACTCTACATCTGAACAAATCTCCTTCTATCTATTCTCTTTTCTTTTTCTTTCTTTATCTTTTCATTTCTTTTCTTATATTCTTTAACAAACCAAATCTTACTTTCTCAAACTCCTTCTTTAACTCAATCTGACTGGTAAGACTGTCATCTATCGCCGAATCCTCAACTCTTGTCTAATCTGACTGTTGACATCTTTCCTTTGAAGTCCTTCTTATTGTACTCATCAATATCTTCTTCAAGCCTGATCCAGCGTATCCAACCACTGCTTATCTTAGCCTATTCGTGCCTGATGTTTGTTCTTTATCTTTTTCATTCTCAGTTTCTTACTCTTTCTTCTGCGGTTCTCTTACTGATGATTCTACTGGCTCAGCCCTCTTTGGTTAATATAAATTAAACTATTTGTCAGATAACCAACAAGAGTCTGTAAAGAGGTTGGGTTTGATGAGTTTGATGAGAAAGGGACAATTGTAGAGGGGAGAGAGGTAAAGAAATGATGATGCGTATTCCTTCCAATCCAATCCAATTCTCTCCTTCCCAGATGATTATCCAATAAGATGTCTCCCCTACAGCCTGGAGTTGAGAGTGAGGTATTTAAGTCCTCCATCTCAAACCTACCCTAAGTACAAGTGCAAACAGAAAACCCAGCAAAAAAGAAAGAAAACCCTATGGCCCAGAACCCTACCCAATCCTTCCACTCCCTCCAAAACCATTCCCTCCGTTGTTATGTACATCTGGTTTGTCCTTCTCATGGTACGGCCCTCTGCTGTGTCCTACTTGGAGCCCCCCGCGTTTGCAAATCCTGTGATCTGAGGATCAGTCCGAGCCTATGCTCCTGCGGACCTCCCCGGCGCATATAACCCCGCTATTTCCCCACTCCTGCTTCCCAAACTAGCCACACCCAAACTTGGTTGGGTTGGCTCCATCCCATGGTCCGCATTGTCCAAGAGGGTTGCAAGCCCGCCACTCCTGGAGTAGGCCCAACCCGCACCCAGTGCTGAGCCCCGCAATTCCTACTGCTGATACTGCACGCAGCCCAAATGCTGAGCCCAACCTAACCAACTGCTGGGCATGCAGCCTGCAACACAGTTCCCAATCCAAGTTTATAAATACAACACCACAGCGGGTGTGGAAATGACAGGGGGCCACACAGTGTGTTGCATTGCATAGAATTAAAAAAAATCATCATTAGTCATTCTATAATCAAGGTGGATGATCAATAAACATTGAAAAAAAAATACCTGTCAATTATCCTAACAAAAAAAAATGTCAGTCACATGGCCATCATGGTTCACCCATCATGGGATGAAAATGAAAAAAATGAAATTAACCTTGTTTTGTTCCCAAAAAAACAGTGAAAAATAAAACAAAAAAAATTGGCATGAGTCACCCACACATACATTCATACCAAACAAATAACCCCCTCCCCAAAGGGGAAAAAAAGAAGAAATTACTTGAAACCAAAAGCAACCCCTAAATAAAAAAAATATATCATCAGTCTCATGGATTAAAGAGGAGGAGGGGGGGGATGGATCAATCAGTTAATCAATTGATTGATTGATTGGTAGGAGGAGAAGGAGGAGGAGGGGGGATCAATCAATTGATCAATTGGGAGGAGGAGGAGGGGGGGGGTCAATCAATTAATTGATTGAGAGGAGGAGGAGGAGGGGGGATCAATTTATCAATTTGGAGGAGGATGAAGAGGAGGAGGAGGGGGGGATCAATTGATCAATTGAAAGGATGAGGGGGGGGAATAAATTGATCAATTGGGAGGAGGAGGAGGGGGGGATTACCTATATCAATTGATTAATTAATTAGAAATCAATTGAGCAATTTATTTGGGAGAAATGGATTGGTGTGTGGGTGAGCTTATTGTGGTGGGTGAGTTGATCAGGTTTGGAAGGTGGTGGTGGTTAGTGAGGTGGAGGAAGGAGTGGGACCAGTGAGTGAGTGGGGTAAGATGGATGGGTTGTAGCAATGAGGTGGAAGGGAGAGGTGGGTGGTTTGGTGGGTGGTGAGGTATGAGGTGAAGGCTTTTTTTTTGTCTAAGGCCAAAAAGAAAATAATAAATAATAAATAATAAATAATTAATGATAATAATAATAATAATAATAATAACAATAATAATAATAATAATAATAATAATAATAATAATAATAATAATAATAATAATAATAATAATAATAATAATAATAATAATAATAATAATAACAATAATAATAATAATAATAATAATAATAATAATAATAATAATAATAATAATAATAAAAATAATAATAATAATAATAATAATAATAATAATAATAATAATAATAATAATAATAATAATAATAATAATAATAATAATAATAATAATAATAATAATAATAATAATAATAATAATAATAATAATAATAATAATAATAATAATAATAATAATAATAATAATAATAATAATAATAATAATAATAATAATAATAATAATAATAATAATAATAATAATAATAATAATAATAATAATAATAATAATAATAATAATAATAATAATAATAATAATAATAATAATAATAATAATAATAATAATAATAATAATAATAATAATAATAATAATAATAATAATAATAATAATAATAATAATAATAATAATAATAATAATAATAATAATAATAATAATAATAATAATAATAATAATAATAATAATAATAATAATAATAATAATAATAATAATAATAATAATAATAATAATAATAATAATAATAATAATAATAATAATAATAATAATAATAATAATAATAATAATAATAATAATAATAATAATAATAATAATAATAATAATAATAATAATAATAATAATAATAATAATAATAATAATAATAATAATAATAATAATAATAATAATAATAATAATAATAATAATAATAATAATAATAATAATAATAATAATAATAATAATAATAATAATAATAATAATAATAATAATAATAATAATAATAATAATAATAATAATAATAATAATAATAATAATAATAATAATAATAATAATAATAATAATAATAATAATAATAATAATAATAATAATAATAATAATAATAATAATAATAATAATAATAATAATAATAATAATAATAATAATAATAATAATAATAATAATAATAATAATAATAATAATAATAATAATAATAATAATAATAATAATAATAATAATAATAATAATAATAATAATAATAATAATAATAATAATAATAATAATAATAATAATAATAATAATAATAATAATAATAATAATAATAATAATAATAATAATAATAATAATAATAATAATAATAATAATAATAATAATAATAATAATAATAATAATAATAATAATAATAATAATAATAATAATAATAATAATAATAATAATAATAATAATAATAATAATAATAATAATAATAATAATAATAATAATAATAATAATAATAATAATAATAATAATAATAATAATAATAATAATAATAATAATAATAATAATAATAATAATAATAATAATAATAATAATAATAATAATAATAATAATAATAATAATAATAATAATAATAATAATAATAATAATAATAATAATAATAATAATAATAATAATAATAATAATAATAATAATAATAATAATAATAATAATAATAATAATAATAATAATAATAATAATAATAATAATAATAATAATAATAATAATAAAACCACAATTAAGCCTAGGATTCTTGGTTGAACAACCAAAAAATTCATGGAACTTGCTAGCAAGTGCCATCAAGGAAGCTCTGGTTGAAGCTCTCTCCAATCTCTAGTTGAAGTTATTTTCATTTTCTAACAAGTTTTTGGTTCACAGTCACTTTGCATCAGAGCTTGGATAAATTTTGAACTGAGCTTGGCTGGAGCTTGACCTCAGCTTGGTCATAACTTGGGCATGAGGACCTTGATGACACTTTCTAGCAAGTGAAATGCTGATTTCTTTTGTGTTTGATGTTATTTTTTACCTATTTAGAAACCAAACATTACTGATAAAAGTGAGAAAGTTTGAGGGGTACAATCCGCTCTCTCATGGCAGAAGACAAGGAACAAGATGAGACAGGGATGAATTGAGGAGGATTGAGAATATTGTCTTTAAATATTTTTTCCCATTCATCTGGGATGTTAGCCAAAAGGTTGTGAACAATTACACACCTGATAATCCAGTTGATGAGGATCTTTATGTCTTTGGTATTTTGAAGCTGGTTGCACATTTCCCTTAAGCTGGCCCATCTGCCTTTCAGCACAGCTATTTCATTTCCAATGCAAACACCTTATTGAGCAAGATGATAGTTGAATTTGGTTTTTTTAGATGATTGGAAGAAACATTTCAATAAGCCTGAACAAGTTATTTACCACTAGCACAAGCTAAATTTTCCAGGAATTATTTATCTTTGTCAAAGTAGTTCTCTGGCTGTTGGGAAATCCAGATCCAATTGAAAACATATGAATTGTGACCAAAACCTGGAAGGCCAGCATGGAGGTATCAGAACTTGTATTTGCAATCAAAAACAATTTTTAGTGCCATGGAGTATCTAAAAAAACAGATAAAACATATTTGGTCAGTGTTTTATCAAAGGCGTTATGAAAGAAATGGATCAATTGCCTTTTTTTTCCAATCAAAATAGTGGTTGCCATCTAGCTTGGTTTTTGAAACAAAGGAATAGTGGTTCTATCAACAAAACCAATGCAACAAGGAAAGCCTTCAGTCTCCATTACTTGAGATATCTGCTGGTGTTCTTCTTTGGTTGGCCAAAACGGTACTCAGAAATGGAAAGATAGGATAGCAATTATGACTCTTTTGGTGTATAAGTCAATGGTTCCATAAAAAACTGAGAATAGATTCTCTAATTGATAAATTGATGCTCCATTTCCATTTGATCCAAATTTAGAAAGAGTAATGGCTAGTTGGATAGCTGGATTAAATTAAGGATTCTGAGAATTATTCTGGAAGATGTGGTGGTCTTCAATCATCTCCAAAAGTTTCATGGATGAGGGAAACAAAGTTCAGAACAGTTGCTGGAAGTTTAACTTGGAGAGGAGATGAAGCTTTTCCCTTTCATACATAGGGTTTTGGAGAGTCTGTCTTCTTGGAACCATGTATTGCGTTTCCAATAGATAATTCAAAGCTACCAAATTTAATTCCAAATTGAAATCTGAATCAGATTCAATTGATAAAAAAAGCTAAGTCATTTTTGTTGGATTTTCAATTTGCTTCCAGGAAGTTTGATTGGAAATGTTGAAAAAGACAGTGATGTGATGATGAGGGGATGTGTGTGAAGAAATTGAGATGGAAAGCACAGTAGATGTGAAGCAATGGAGATGAGATGTGTTTGAAGCAATGGAGATGGGATTAGTATGTATTTTCTAATGTGGAGGTGTGTATGGGTTTTTTACATGCCATGTATGGTGCATGGATGATTATGCATAGATTTTGGATTTGATTTTTGGAATACAAAATTTTCATGAAATGCACAATTTTGAAATGCACCAGTTAAGGGGTATGTGTATTTCTGAAACCCGCAATTAAAACAGGGGTTTTCTATTGGCCATTTTGCTAACTCTGATAGGCCATAATGATAGTTTAACTCAATTAAACACTTGCACAAAGATTGATATATGAAATTTGTATAAACAATTAAATTTTTTTTGCTTTAGTTTATTAAATGAAGCAGCATAAACATAATTATTTACCAAAAATCTTACAAACTACCTTTCTAAATCTACAGGATGAACAGTCTCAATTATCCTGATTCAATAACAAATCCAAAATTTCCTGAAATATTTTCTGAGTTTATTGAATGTGAATTATTATGGAAAGTCTGATTATTTTTTTGTGCTTGCAAAACCATCTATTGCATTTATTTTGAAACACTGTGTAAGAATATTTTTTGCTTTTTGTTGATCTTTGACCAACTGCATCCAAGGCTTCATTTGGTTCAAAAAAAAGCTGTTTTTGGCCAAGAAGATGAATATCCAGCCTTAAAAAAGGTGAAACAGCAAACAATTTGAATGAAAAACCTCTTCAACATGTCTCTGGTGCAAATAAATATGTTAAATCCCTAAATTATTCTATTTAATTCAAATATGCAACAACATAAACAGTATTAATTTGATATAAAATGTAAACTTATTTTTAGAGTTATCCGAAAACCAAGATACCTGCACATATCTTTGCATTTTTGTGGCATTGTTACTTTGAAAAAATTTAAGGATTGTAAGGAACCCCACAGGAATTATCAATTTCAAAGTTGTTATGATTCCTCCTGAGTGAAATGGAGGGGCAATTCTGGTTTTTTCTATATTTTGCATAGGGAAATGTTAAATTTGCAACCCCACACAACCCATTCACAACTCGAAATGTGTTTTGTGGAACAGTTTGCAACTCATCAGAGCTTTTAATTGAATTTCAAAACCCATCCCAGCCCTGAATGGCAATTGACAACCCATTTTGGGTTGTGAGCGGCCGTTCACAAATGGGATGGGTTGCAAATGACTGTTCACAACATGTTTGCTGTGAGCAAAAAAAAGAAACAAAGAAAAGAAATTAAAAAGAAATTAAAATAAAATAAATAAAAAATTTAACAAACAAAAATAAAACAAAACAAAACAAAAATAACAAAATATATCTTTAATTTAATTTATTTATTTATTTATATTTTTAATTTTATTTATTTATTATTTTATTTATTTATTATTTTATTTATTTATTTATTATTTTTTTAATTTATTCACTTCTTTATTTACTTATTTTATTTGTTTATATTTTTATTTTTACTTGAATTTATTGATATTTTTTTGCAACTTTTTCAGTTGGTGAATGGCTTCTCACTCACATTTTCAAACCCTGGGTCACAAATTTAAAATTTCCCTTTTTCATAGCTGTTTTTAATGAAAATGAAGGTGGGATAGAAAAAAATTTGGATGAACAAAATCTCAAACATGCCTCTGGAGGAGCTCCCCATGTTCAATCCCCAAAATAGTCTATTTCATCCAAACTGCATCAACATCAGTATTAACACAATCATACATATAAATAAATTTTTAGAGGTATTCAACAGCCAAGATACCTTCACATATCTTCACATAGAAATGGCATTGGTTCTTTTACAAAAGGCAAGGATTTTAAGGAACCCACAAATTATCAATGACAAATTTTTTATGATTCTTCCTCAGTGAAATGGTAGGTCCA
>CM062647.1:3258504-3418504 GCA_025617555.3 Puccinia polysora | reverse complement strand
AAAATAAAAATAAAAATAAAAATAAAAATAAAAATAAAAATAAAAATAAAAATAAAAATAAAAATAAAAATAAAAATAAAAATAAAAAGAATAAAGTTTTTTTGTTTAATTTTGTATTTATTTTAATTTAATTTAATTTTAATTTGTTTATTGCTCACAACCCCTGAGTTTTGAGCAATTTGTGAACATCGGGCCACAAGTTGAAATGGTTTGTGTGGCCTGGCTCACATCTCATCTGAGTTTTAAAAAGCCATTAAACACTATGTGGGTTGTGGGGAGCCATACATAACTCAAATAGGTCATGAACTGTGCCACAAAACTCATTTTGAATTGTGAATGGGCTATGCAGGGTTGTGAATTTATCACAATCTTTGTGCAAAAAATGAAAAACATACAAGAATTCTAAATATATATTTAATTCAAAATTTTAAATATGTTGAAATATTTAAACTAAAATTTCATCCATCACATGAATAATCATAAAAAATATATAGAATATAATTATTTGAAGAAGATCCAAGATTTGTGATTCAATGTAAAGAACTTTGTACCAATAATAAAAAATAATAAAAATTATGAATAAATCTATTCAACAAGGATAATTTCAATTTCTGGAAATGATTTAACAAAATTTTCATAATTTAAAAAAATAAAAAAATCAAATGTAAAAAACTGATTATCAAAAATAATAAAATTTTTATATTTCTTTGATTTTCATGCAATTAATGAAGTTTCTTTTGTAATATCATAATTCCTCTCATTCAAAATGTTCCTGTGGATTTTTTTATATATGTTTTCATGTTTTGTGAAAAATATCTACATTCAATCACAAATATTAATTTTTATTAAAAGAAATCAATATTTAATTTCAATATTCTTGTTATTTTACACAATGAATTTTTCATTAGAATATTTCAAAATATGTGAATTTCCCTCAGATTATAGTTCAATATATCATTTTTATACTTTGTTTTGTGTTTGTGGTAAGTAATTTAAATCTAACCAGAAATTCCAATTCTTATTCAAATAAATAAATTGTTTGCATTTTATATTTTTTTTTGTACTTCATGAATTTTTTTTTTTGAAATTTTTCAACAAATTTAAATTATGATTTCAAAATAGATATATTTATTATTTTTGATTTATTTTTATGCTTGGTAAAAGGGTATTCAAATTCCATAACAAATATTGAATCTTCTTCAAAGAAGTATGCTTTTCATATTTTTTATGATTATTTATTTGATTGATAACAATTTGGTTTGAAAATTTCAACATATTCTAATTTTTAGCATTAAATAGGTTTATGTAACATTTTTTGATGTTTTTTTTTTATTTTTGGTACAAAGATATTGCAATTACACTATAAATATCTCATCTTGTTTAAAAAAATAAATTATTATCATTTTCCTCATTTTTCTAAAATTTGATGAAGTTTTTTTCCGGCATGAGGTCATATTTGGATTCCATGCAAATAATTGATTTTGATGGCATTTTCAAACATTAAACTTGCTCAATTATTGTCCAAATTATAATTCTCCAAATCATTCTACACCAGGAAGACCCCATAGGGGTTTTGGAGGCCTCAATTTACCCCCCCCAGGGCCTCAATTAATGTTTACAGGCCTTTGGGGACCCAAAAAGCCATTGAATGGTGTTTTTTACCACCCCAGGCAATCCTTTAAAACTTCAAAAGGCTGAAGGCCTTCCTGTAGTGGGAAATAATACCAAAAGAATTCATTTTAGAAATTTCTTTGCTAACATGAAATTTACCCAACAACCATGGGTAGTGGGTTGGGCTATCAACACTGATACCCAACCAACAGGTATAACGGTGGGGGGGGGCATCAGAATTGATTTTAGGGTTGGGTTTGCCTTGGGGTCCAGCCCTATGCGGGCCTAGAGGTGGACCCCAACCCATACCCAACCCCCAAAATCAATTCCAATGCCCACCCCGTGGGCATACTCGCGGGTTGGGTATCTGATTTTGATGTCCAGACCCAATACCCATGGGTATTGGTTATATACCCAAGGCCCAACCACCAATCCACTTATTTCATTGTAATTTCTAGCCATCATCTGCATATTATCATTCATATGATTTCTCAGCAGTCTATACTCCATATCCCGCTCTTCCACCCAAATTACTCCCTGTCTCCAACATCTCCAGCCTCTCCCCTTCACCCAACCCTCTTGCCGTTACCCTCCCCTCCCTTTCCATCCTTCCCTCTGCCTATCCTTTATTTGTATATCCTCATCTCCCTTTCCATTACCCTCCCACCTCCATGAATTATCCCAGTACCCTCAAACATCCAATATTGACTTCCATGTTTCAACAGTGACTCATTGCTCCTCTAATCCCCCATATGTGCTTGCATGGTAAGTTTTAGTTATTGTGTTCCTTATCTCCCATCCAACCCCAGCCCCTTTCTTTTTTCTGTGTATTCCCTTTGAATGATTTGCCTCTGTTTGGTGCTTATCCCTGTTTGATACAGTTTTTTTCATGAATTTTATCCTCATTTGGGAAAAACCCCACCGCCAGAGGATTATATGATTGCCCCAAAGCTCCCAAAAAAATCCCTCATACCACCTTGCTCCAACCCTCCCTCATTCCTGAAATGACAAGATATTAATAACTTGGCAAAGCACCCACATAGCATCACCTCTGACTCAGATTGCAACAATAGTGCTACAATTCGCTCTTCTAAAACAGGAACCCCTCCTTGCCCCAAAAAACTGAAGACAATCATCCCTCTGTTGACTGATATTGAAAATTCCACAAGCACCAAAGTGAGTAAGGGATTGGTTTCAAGTGATGGGAACTTTTCCAAAAGCTGGGTATGGTCTTATTTTTTCAAAAAAGGAAACAACAACCAAGTCATGTGTATTTTACCCCTCCCCAATGGACACTCATGTGGAAAAATACTAACTCATGACAATTACAAGAGCACAAAATCAATGGGCAATCATCTTATACAAATTCATACAATCTTCAATCATCAAAAGGTCTCTGATAACTAAGCCAAGATCAATGGCCTTTTCAAAGGCACAAGTATTAATAAAACTGTGAGTAATTCAATTAAATTCATTTTTCCTTCTCCAACTGTTGGTTTATTTCATTTTTTGATCTTGATTTTTTTTTATTTTTTTTCCAGATGGAACTCAACCCAATGTCATTACAAAAATGCTTGCCTACTTCATTGCCAATACCAACCTAGCTTTTTCAATTTTGGAGCAATCATCCTTTGTCCATCTGCTCACTCTAAGCAACTCCCTCGCACCACCAATGATACTGAAATGCAAGGCAATCTCCAATGAAGTACATGATCTATATGCAGCCCATGTTTAAAATCTCAAGGATTTCTTTGCAGGTATATGGGCTGTTGCTTTTACTTTTGATGCTTGGACATCACCCAAATTTATTGCATTTTGGGGCATTACTGCCCACATTATTGACACAAATTGGAAATTGACCAAGGTGGCTATTGGAATGCCAACAATATGTGGTAAGTCTTCCAGTTTTATCTATTATACTTTTTTATGTCTTATAGAATTTCTTCTCATTCATTTGGATGTTTTATGCATTTTTTTAGGATTGCACACTGGTGCAAATCTTTCAGAAGTTTTCTGTTGTGCCCTGCAACATATGGGTCTTCTTGACAAACTCTTGGTAATCACAGCCAACAAGGCTTCAAAAAATCCTACAATGGCCAAGCAAATTTCCAAGCTCACCAATATGAAGTTTGACTACAAGCATGACCTCTTAGGCTGCATGGCACATACAATCAACCTTGCTGCCAAAGATGGCCTGAAGGTTTTTGGATCTGGATACAACTTGGACCCCAATAGCAATCTTGAGATTGACACCAATCCACTATCCATCTCCAAGCTTTTCAATCTGCCAGATGGGGCCAGTATTAATCTTGGCAATGTCCTTCAAAGGATCCATGGCCTTTCCACCTGGGTTTGGTCCTCTCCTCAACATTGCAAAAACTTTCAAACATGTATGGAATCTGCAATATGGCCAATCTTTCAATCAACTTTGCTAGTATGTTGATACTAGATGTCAAGACACGTTTGAATTCAACCTACCTGATGTTGAAAAGAGCTCATGATCTCAAGAATTCCTGAAATCTTGTTTGCAAGCAACCGGACACCATCAAATACAAGATCAACAGGGTTGAATGTGACAAAGTTGAACAGATGATCAACTTTCTTAAGCCACTCAACAACACTACAAAACTGCTCTGCTCCAGCCAGTACCCTCTCTAAGCTATGCCCTACCTATTTTCATTGCACTGGTAGATGATATGCTCAAAATCAAATCTCAGTACAACTCTTCCCGGCTTGTTGCAGTGGCAAACAATATGATCAACAAACTCAAGAAGTATTTATGCCACTCTTTGGCAAAGGTAGCTCCATCATGTGCAATGATACTTGACCCCCAAATCAAAATCTCTTTCTTTTAAAATCATCATGAAATGATGCTTGAGCATCTGAACATCAACATAAATCTGACCAACATCCTTATCATCTTTAGGACTGAAGCACTGAAGTTCCAATCTATATAGACTTCAATCAAATCTCACAAACAATCTGCAATCAATAAAAAAACCAAAGTTCAAAGTAGACTGGAGAGTAAAGTCTTTCAATCTTCTCAGAGCAAAGGAGACATTGAGTCTGAGGTTCTGCAATACCTATGTGAGGTGGAAGAGCCTCAAGAAGCTGATGTGCTTCTTTATTGGAGTTCCTGGGCATCAATGTACCCTAACCTTTCCAGGATGGCTCAGCACTTTCTAGCCATTCCTGCCACAAGTGCCCCATCAGAACGGATTTTCTCTAGATCAAAGGCTATTGTTGGGCCTCAACGTGCTTCATTAGACTGTGATTCTATTGAGCAGCTCTTATGTTTAAAAGATTGGTATTGCAGTTTTGGCAAACTTTCATGTTGATTTTGATTTCTTTTGTATTTTTTTTATTTCTTATGTCTTTTTTTTTGAGTTTATTGCAACTGATACTAGTACAAATTAAGTATGGCAATGGAATGAAACACAAAACTTGTGAATTTTCTACACATTTCGCAATAAGCTCCCCCTGGCGCTATTTTGCCAAATACCCGAAATACCCGGTGTATCAGATATGTTGGCCCGACTCCCGACTCGAGATTTACCCGACCCATACCCGATGCCCTTTTGCAAGCCCGATTCCCGACCCGATCGGGTTAGAACTCGGGTATTGCCCGAAACCGAGTATTCGGGGTCCAGCCTTACGCGGGCCTTCAAGTTGTCGGAGATTTTATCGAAACGATGGTGCATGCTCTAAGCAGTCCTCCCACGCTATAACGAGCCAGTATCCTCATACCTCGTTACTTATATTCCTAACGGGGCCTCGGTTGTCGATCATCTTCTACCATATTCATTGCAAACCAGATCAATGGGTGGCATTTGGTCCACGATTGTGATATGTTCTACTATAACTCAGCTTTGCATTTTATCAATTCCACCTTCCGAATTGGAGCTTGGGTTAAGTTTGGCACTTCCGTACTATCGACTGGCATCGGCTGAAGATACGTCCCAAAGCAGCAAATCAGGAACTCAGACATTTGTGGGCTTGGCCGGCTTCTCAGCTGAAAACAAACCTGATGAAATATTACAGCAAGGATCAAGACATGATCTTCACGATCAAGAAGCGGTCGCTCGCTCGCTGAGTGGCGGAGCCTGGGAGGATGCGGATAATGATGAAAAGACCGGAATCACTGGCTTGGGGCGGAAAAGGGCAGCGTCCCAGCTCCATGAAAAAATTCTCAAGCAGCAGGAAGAGATTGATCACCCTAATCCAAAGAATCATCGAGTTCTTTTTGAAGAGCATATCCTCAAAGGCAAGTATTCTATTGGTGATGGAAGGTGGGCTCACGAGGCACCCTTTGACGAAGAAAAAAGGGTGATCAATAACACGCTCGATGATTGGATTGAAGCAAATGTACATAGAAAAACTGATTCTGGCACAAAATTTGAGGCTACTTCTGGAGGACTGAATCAAATCCAAAAGCAGAAGATCCCAGATGGAGATAAACCTGAAATACCGAGTGATTCAGGTATGAAGAAATTTTCCACAAAGGAGATTAGTATGACTGATTTAGAGACTCAAGCAAACGCTCCGATAACACCCAAACTTAACCCATATTTGGCTCCAGAGACCACGATTTGGGTTTGGCTTTCGATGATTTGGTTCTACCTTTTCCCATCTATCGTTGATGATGTGAATGAACATATCACAAAACCATTAATACCGATTTTGACCAGAATTTTCCGATCAAAATTGGAAGTGCTTGATTGGTCTAATGTAAATGGCGATGCGCAATCAACCCAAAGAATGCCCCATGATCAGGTTTCGAGTCACCGATTGAACTTGAGGATCCAGTTGGAAGAGTTCACTCATTTAGTTTGGGCAATTAATTGTAGAATACTCACATTGTTGGGAATCACTACATCAGATCCTTCTTATCTGGATGGTCAAAAGTTGATCCAGCACTGGTTGGTAGATTTTGTTTCTATGCGTATCGCCAACAATCAATGTACTACAGGGGCTGCTGGTGGTATACTGGCTGAGCAACAGAAGCAGGAAGTTTGGGTGAAAATCTGGAGGACTATAACGTGTGAAGAGCAGGATATGTCAAATTATTATCTTCTTTCCCCCGCTCACGATCTGACTAGTAGAATCTTCGTCATCGCGAATAAGAGGTCGTTGATGATCGAGGCAGCTGTGAAAACCCTCATGCTTTATTACAGGTTTGAAGGTCTGCAGAAGTGGAACGAACTATTTGGAAATGAGACCATGTTTCTGGATCAACTCTGCAATTTTAAAGACAACTGGAATAACATTCCAATGGAAGCGTACGCCCATCGCCTCCAATCTGCACTTGAACCCGGCCGCCAAGGCAATCCGAATCAGCCGGAGCTGATCCCTTGGCAAAAGAAGCTCTCTGAATCAGACCTGACAAAGCTAAAAGACATTAATCGTCGCGGTTCGACTTACAGCCAAAAGACACTAAGCTCCATAACCCGTGGAAGGGCCTTCATTAGGTTCAAAAACCGAGTCAGTGAGGTCAAGCAAGCACCCGATTTCTTGAATATCTCTTATGAAATTCAAAAAATTGACGATCCGTATGACTTTAACCTAAACCCATCGGATCAGATTGATCCAAAGATGTGGGCATGGTTATCAAGGGCTAATGACGAATGGGTAACAAGTCAAGTTGAAACTATCCCTATGGTTGAAATTTACTCTGTAGATCTGAGCGGGCTCGATGCTCTTTTTGAAGACCAATCCTTTGATTTCCACAACAAACACCTTCAAACAGGAGGAAGCTCAGAAAATTTTTCACCCGCGCTCTCGTCGTCATTCATACCGGCTGGGATCTTACAAAGGTTGCACTCAAGGATTCAACACATTCAAAGCTCACTCTGGCGTGTCAACTCGAAGATCCTGACTTATTTTGCGGTTGAGTCCGAAGACGAGTTTTGTTGGAAGGATCAACAATCAGCCCAAGAGTTCTTTATAAATCTCCTGATCAGAACATACGGCAGAAGAGACAGTAAGGGAGTCTTGACCAACGGTAGTTCTTCAACCCCCGATATCAACGAGACACTCAACAATTCAACCGACCTTTTGCATGATTCCATCGTTGAAAAATTCAAAATTTTGATGAGAGAGTACTTGGCTGGTTTCGATCGATCAGAGGGACTCTTTAAAATCCGAAATAATGCCCACCAGCGTAGTGGTTTCTCAGTTGTATCCAGAAATGAGATACTTACGATCAAGATTGTGGTATATGTTTTAGGAGCTTATTACAAGCTTGGTAATTATGCAAAGTGGTGCTTGTTTTTTGGCGCAAAAGAGGAATTGTTCATCAAATGCCTGGCAAAAATTTGCCATCGAATTTTTTCCTATGCTTATTGCCAGAGCAAAGATAAGGAGCGTAGGTCACATATGAGAAGGATTATGGCTGGATTTGATATCAAAATTCTACCTTGGGCACAGAGAGTTGAATTGAGAAATATTGATTGCATGAAATTATGGAAAGATCGCCGTTTTATAAGATCATTTTTGAGTCCTGCAAGAGTCGAAGTATCCAGATATGTTATCAGCATAGATAAGCAGGAGGATTTGAAATAATTCGTCGCATGAATTTATATGTTTCGGAGATGGTCAAATTTTATTTAAATATGGGCTAGGAGAATAATTCCTTTTAGGTTAATAAAATTATTAGAAAGTAGAATCATTCTCTTATAAATGAATTCCCATTGATTTTGGTTTTTTAAAATAATAATTTCTAGGAAGAGGTTCCATATCCATTTATTTTTTGTCTCAGGTTGCCATCTGGAGGATTCTAGGTAAGCTTACTGAATTTTTCTGCTAAAAATCAACTTTATTACAAGATTTATATTGTTGTAAAAACCGTGTTCAAATTTGCTCCACACAATAAAAAATGATGAATTATTGGTCATAGCCAAATTTATGCTGGTTAAATTACCAAATGTAGCAGTTCAGGACAAAAAACAAGGAATCAACAGAAAACTCAACAAGGCAAGAGATAAAGGATTTAAGAAGAAGAGAGAAGTTGGGCAACCAAGTGATGGTTCAAATGGTGGTTTCAAGAAAGCAGGAGATTACAGAAGCAATGGTTTTTTGAACTCAGTTGAGTTGAGAAGGAAGTTAACTGGGAAGAAATAAGATCCTTTGGAGGATGGATTTAAGTAGGCAAAGATTTTTGAGCAAAATTTGATGCTGGGTGGTGATGTTTTTTGACTTATATTCTGATGGAAGAGGTCTAGTGGTATTTATGTTTAGTTGAAAATCAACAATTAGAAGGTATAGTGTGATTTCTTTTTGAAATTTAGGTGAAAGGGCATTTGACAGGCTTTGAGCTGTGAGATTTTGAGTTTGAAGCTCCAGTTGAAAACACTTAAGAGATGAGGAGTAAAAATCTTGTGACGCCAAGGGGAGCAGATCATGGAGTCAAAGGGGGCACTCTGGTTCAGTGTGAGGAAGAACAGATGGTTGAATTTCACCAGATCAGACACAGACTTAAATAGTGTAAGTACAATGTGGCTGACTAGTGGGTGACAAATAATATAATGAATCAAACAAGTTTGATAAGCATAGATGTGAAACACAAGATGTCACAAGATAGCTTCAATATTAGTAATAGGGCCACAATAGATGAAAGATAAAGGATGCACTAGAATTGATACTGCCAGACCAACATAAAGACTTCACTAGACAATCATACTTAGGTTGAGAGCTACTGTAGGTTAAGATAAAGATGATACTAGAAACAAGACTAACTAGCTTATTATAAAGATCAAACTAGACATAACACTTAGAGCATAAGGAAAGAATATGAAGCTTAATGAGTGGTTGCACTCTGGTATTAGGCAACACAATATAAGACTAGACTTCTAACATGAGCAGATGCCAGTCAGTGTTGAGGTTCAAGTAGAAGATATTAACACATGAGAAAAATCAAAGACTGGAGAACAGGAAAAAATAAATTTGAAGGAAAATACAAAAAAATTGAGATGAGTCAAGGGAAAAAGAAAAAAGTGAATCAATTCAAATGAAATTCAAAAGCCCCCTGTGTTCTGATGCAAAGTGTGGTAGCAGAGATTGATCTCCTTTATAAAAAATAGTATTGAAGTTAGAGTGGCTGCCTTATTCATGAGCTTTTCTAGTGTTTAAACTGTTCAGAGGCATTGAATTTTGATGGTGTTGGAGGAGACAGACTCCCAAATGAATTTCAGTAAAATTTTCATGTGCTTAGTTTTGAAGTGGGGATGGTTAGGGTTGTGATTGGAGAGATTTATGGACCTGTAGTTTTTTTCAAAGACAATAAAAAGTGGAAGCTCTGAGATTGGGAAGAAAACATATATTATTTTAACAATTCATGGGACTTCTTCACTTGCTTTGTTAATAATCTTGTATTTGGCTTCCAGTTCAGAGACTCCAAGGGATGATATTTATATTAAGCAAATGGCCTGATGGAAGCCATTTTTAGGGTACTTTACTATTACTAATACTTTCAATAAATAGAATCAAAGCAAGGTTTTCTTGGATTTAATTCCCTTTTGAAATATTTTACTTCTGAAAATTTTTTTTTAAAATAATTGAATGGGTAATTTGATAGTTAAAATAGGTCTTTTATTAGACTTAGATAAACTGTGAATGGATATTAATAGATATGAAAGGAATGTTACCGGTTGTATTAGTTTTTATGAAGTAAGGATTGAACAGTTTACTAATGAATTTTTTTTTCAATTTATCACCATTAAAATTTGATTTCACTTGCAAGCAAATGCCTTTTTGGTGTGCAGTCACTGTGCACAATGCACAGTGACTGTGCCCTGGAGCTTTGCTGGAGCCTAGCCTGAGCTTGGTAATATATTGGGCCTGAGATCCTTGATTTCACTTGCTAGCAAGTGCAATCAGATTTTTTGTGTTTTTATTAATTCATCAATTCAAATTTCAAATGATTCTATATAAGGATATACCAGGAACAAGAAACTGGGATGGGTTTTGCCCACATGAATCTGAGTGCAGTTCAGGTTGGCTGGTTTTTTTGTGCTCTTCTATTCATATGATGATACTTGTTGAAAAAATTAGTGTTTTCCTTTCAAATGAAAAATAGCTCCTGAATAAATTGTTTTTTATGAGGAAGGGGCTCACCATGTTGTATAAAAACTTTTATCAATCCATCAATTCAAATATTAAATGATTTTATTCAAGGATAGACAAGAAATAGGCAGCAAGGATGCAGTGTACACACAGGGAGCTGGGTGGTTTTTATCTTGGATGGTGGTTTTTTTTGCTTTTCATGTCATATGATGGTGCTGGTTGATAAAAATAGTGATTTTATTTGAGATTCCCAACCCTTAAAACACAGGTATTCTATTTTTTGTGACATAAAAGCTACACAGGTATTTACTGAAATTCACAGGTGTTTCAAATAATTTTATTTTTGAAAATCTGATTCTGAGGCTGCATAGCAGGGTGCCCAAAAGCCCCAGAAAAAAAAAAATTAATATTTTTTGAAGTATCTCAAGGCCTTTGAAAATCTGTTCAAAAATTAAAATAGTAAAAAATAAATAATTCATAATTCATGAAAACTATGATCAATGGATAAGAAATAATAAATATGATAAATAATAGGAAATTATTTTTCTCACACCCCTTATCCTTAAACTCAAATATTTTTTAAATTTTGCAGATTTAATCTTCTCACACTAAAACCATTAAACCTATGTGGTTTTGAGATATTTTGAAATATGCATTTCTGATGACTGATTTGTGTATAAAAATTTCTAAAAATAAAAAACTATATTTATGAGAAGGGTCAAAAGGTATAAAGCCCCTTTCTTATTCCTTCCAAAATCAAAAAATAAAGAATGATTTCCACTTTATCTGCATTTTTGAACCTTATTTTCAAAGTTTTTACTTGAATACTTTTATTTTTTAAAAATGTTTTTTTCTTCCCACTATATCAAAGAGCTTGAAAAGTCTTCTTTGGTGATTTTCACAGTTGTTTTTTACTCTCAAAGAAAATGCCAAATTGCAAGAAACACACAAAAAAGACCTTTTTTGTAATAATTAATAATTTTTTCAACGCTTTTCTGTTGATCTCTTTTTACCTTGATTTTGCAGTCCTGTAGAGAATATTTAGAGAAATGAGAAAATATCATTGATGATTTTTTTTGAGGGCATTTAACAATTTTATATCCACCTCAAACACAAAACATTGCACATGAAGGGCTGTTGGGGGACCATTTTCAACCATTTTTTGGACCCTTTTTGCATTAATCTTTTAATATTTATGGGGGAATACACTAATAAAATATTTTCAAATTCCCTGAAGATATTTTTTGCATGAATTTTTGGAGAATTTTTTTACCCCTAAAAATCATCAATCAAACCCCTTTCTGGGTTTGGACCAAATTTTTTATTTGGTTTTCATGAATAATATAATATTCAATATGATTCTGAATGATTTCCTGATCCTTCCTCACCTCTTGGAGTGCTCAAATTCTCTCTTGAACCACCAATTCACATTTCAAATCCACTGACAATTGAAAACATATCCACAGCCAATTAAAACCACTCAAAACACTTCTCATCCTTGCTCATCACCACCCATCAAACCCCCTCAACAAAAATCAAACCCACTCAGAACCACTCAACCAAAAATCACTCAAAACCATCAAAAACCATTCAAAACCACTAGAAACCAGTCACCACCACTCAAAACTACTCAACACCACTCAACACTACTCAACCCTACAAAACACCACTCATTATTCCTCACCAAACCTCCACAAATATTACTCAAATATTCAATCCCACTATATGAATCCTCCTCAATTAAACAATTTCACAAAAAAATCAAAAATATCACTTATCATCAGAATTTTATATATTATTTAAAATTCTCATCTCATATAATCATAAAATCAATGCAACTCAATAAAATCAAGAAAAATCAAGAAATAAAATCAAAAACCACTGCATTGCCAAAATAAATTTGAATAAAATCATCAAAATCCTTGTCTTTACCAAAATCAAGTCTCTAATTTGATTTTGTTTTTCCAATATCATCCGCTCTCCCTCAAATTTACATCAAAGATAACTGAAAATTTCTAAAAAAACAGCCACCCACCTTTCAGATCTCTTTCTTCAGCTTCCCCAGCTTCTACCCCTTATCCATCAATTGGAACACTGACTTTATCCCATTGGCTCCCCCCCCTGAAATATAGTATAATAAAAATGAGGATCTTGTTGAAGCTATCCAAACTTGGGATAAAACCCATGGATATTTCATTTCCACCATGTTTTCCAATTTAAAAGAGAAAAGATATACATACCAATATGATAAATCTGGGGAATATTAAAAAAGCTTAGATTCAAAAAAAAAACTCACTGAACCTAGTTCAGATTCAAAAAATGTTTACTACCAGGAATGAAAATTTTCCTTTTCAAATGTCTCTTATTTATTGAAAAAAAATTGGTATTTGGAAATTCAAGATTTAATACCCTGATCAAAATAATCCTACATAACATAATCCATGAACCCATATAGTTCATAGAAATATAAAGGGGCCTCAAGAAGCTACTTTAAAATATTCAACTAAAGCAGGAGTTACACCTTTAAAAACATAAAATATAATGATTAGGGTGTATCAAAGTTAGCTAAACCCACCATTTTTTGATGGAGGGTTTCAACCCAAATCTGCCTTTTCAAACCCGCCATGAAAAATCAAAAAAACCCACTTATTTCACATCAGATGTGTCAAAGTTAACATGAAATAAGTGGGTTTTTTCAAATAAAGTATTTAAAGGCTTCTGACACCTATCCACCTCATCAAACCCTTGCTTCCCACCTCCTTCTACCTTCAACCTCATTGCAAATTTTTTTACCTCCAGCCTCATCATCAAAAGATTCACCACTCTCATCACTTTATCACTCTTTTAATCACTGTCATCAATTTATCACCCTCATCACTTGATCACTCACCACTCTATTGCTCTCATTGCTTCATTGCTCTCATCAATCTACCTCCAACAAGAACTTGTACCTTTAACCTCATCAAAAGAATCCAATCATTGTTTTATTGCTCTTTTCACTTTATTGCTCTCATCACTTCATATCTCTCATCACTTTATCTTACTTTTCACTTTATCCCTCTCATCCACTTATTTCCCTTACTCTTTCCAAATGGCCCCTCAGCAAACATCCCCCCACAAGTCCACACAAAAGTCCAACACACAAAAGCAAACATTTTCAAGGAACTTCACAACAAACAATCCTCCCCCATCAGCTTCCAAGGGCTCAAGTCAGCTCAAGAGAGCTGATCACATCATCCTGGTCAACTGGCTTTAAATTCCCTCCAACTATGATGCCTGCTTTGGATTGGACAATGAAACAACTGTTGGCCAATCTTCATCCTCTAAGGTCAATGGTTATCTCCTGATGGCCAATGAACTCAAGAATAAAACAAAAGGTAGGCTGGATCTTTCATCAAAACAGATGAGGGAGCAATTCAAGAACTATCAAGCCAAGTACAAAAATGCCCACTCCATGTCCTTGGTGGTTGATAAGTTGGACTCCATTTGTCCTTTTTATATTCAAATGGATGAAATCTTTGGAAAGAAGGCAAACATCACCCCTTTAGCCGCTTTTGATGCCCAACAATCTAATTCAGTCAATGCTGAGGACTTGGCTAGGGATGCTCAGCCTAGCAATGGTGATCCTGAAGAAACCTTTGCCTTGGAGTGGCCCCCATCCAATTCCAAGGAGGATATTCAAGCGCCATCAGCTCCAATCACGTCTACTTTGGCGTTGATTGATGTGTCAAACCCTACCTTGGACCCCTTCCCTCCTTCTTTGGATTTCTCTCTTCCTGGGTTAGCAGATCTCATCAAACTTGCTGATGCGGAACAAGATTCTCCTCAGTCTCCATTACCCTCAAAATTGGTTCAAGTAAGGAACCAAGCTCTTTTCTCTTCTGTCTGGTTAATCCTGACTGATTTAGATTGTAAAAAAACAGGCTCATCCATTTCTGAATGGCCAAACGCTCAAGCCAATTGGGCCTCCCACATTGCCTTTGAACAATAGTGAAGAATTTCAGACTCAAACCTCCTCTGCCAAGGGTAAGAAAAAGGCCTTCAATTCCATCAATATCAATCCCAAAAGTAATCAAAAGAGGAGAAACACTTCCAGTTTTTTGGGCTTTGAAGAAATCATGGAGAAGCATGATTCATGTAAGTCCATTGGTTGAATATCCTTGCCTTCAAAATCATGCTCATTGCTTTTACCCTGCAAAAAACAGTTAAATCACAAATAGAATTCAAAAAACTTGAGTTTGAAAAGAAAAAGTGGGATTTTCAAATGGCCATGGATGTTCAAAAGCAGAAATCCAAGAGTTTGGCTCATCAACAAAAATGGTATGCTGAGTGGAAGTTGAAACAGGCTAAGCTAGAGTTTCAAAAAGAGGAAAAGGAGAAGGATTGACAGCAAGTACAACTGGATCAGGAGAGGGAACAACTTGCAACAAAAAAAAGGATAAGGTATCAGTAGCCTTGGCTTGCATTGGTAGCAGTAGAACAGTAGATGAAATACAGAAGATAACTCAAATTCTGGGCTTGTAAATATATTTTCATGGGTGAAAGAAAAAAAAAATCATTTTTGATTACAAAGTTTGAGAGTACTCTTAACCCCACCAAAATACAGATCTTTTTTGTTTTTATTTTTTTTTTCTAGAGTAAATTTGGCCATTATTGAAGTGCCTAAAAATTTTTCTAATTGTTTTATTAATTTGAAGTGACATGGCCATTCTGGTATGGGTTTCTGTGTCCACAGCAGGAAAGGTACAGTGCTTGTACTTATTAGCTTCCCAAACCATTTTGACTATACCTTTTTTCTTGAAATCAATTCCAAAGCCAAGGTCAGGAAAAACAGATTGGCCATCCAATACTTGATATTTGTCTGTATTTTCAATAAGTTGACCATTTAATTTCTTGGTTGGAACCACAAGTAAAAAGGAGTAGCCAGAGATGTTGCCTTTTTCAATATGAGGAGAGTTGTAAAAAGAATCCAAGGTGAAAGTGATGTGTGGGGAGAAATCAAAAGGTGTAGGCTTGGAACCAAATTCCAACAAAGAAAAAGAGGGGATGTTGTTGTCCTTCATAGTATTATGGTTTGATTCAAAGGAAAGTTTTGCCAAATTGCAAAACATTTTTCCTTGAATTTGGGATACTTTGTTGGCCTTAAGGTTGAGGAAAGCATACTCTTGAGGAGAAGATCTAATAGATGATTTCTTCACATAACATCCTGGGTGGGTTTTTGACTATTCTTTTTCTTTTCGGAAACAATTGAAGGGTACAGATCCAAAGGATGTGGTTTCCAACCAGACCAGACCACCTTTTCATTAATACCTTCCTCAGTAACTTCCAAAGACATTTCTGAATCACAAGATTGAAGCCTCTTTTGGCAAGCAGCCCTACTCTTCCCACCTCTCTGTATGTTTTTCAAGCCATCTCCTTCCATCTTGTTCCCTCCCAATCCTATAATTAGATTGGGGTGAGGAACAAGGCGGGATTCAATTGCTTGTGTAACATTTTGAGGGGGGTGGGAGAAGAATTGGATGTTCCCCAAAAGCGGTCAAATTTTTTCCAAAAAAAAAAAACAAAGTCAGTCCAATAGACATCATTGGTGAAACATGATTGAATAAAAAAAAGAAACCAAACCTGGACTTGAACCCAGGGACACCGGAAGCTGAATGCCCTCCAAAGAAAATTTGCATGAGTGACCCATGCAACATACCAACAAGCAAAGTTATCAAAAAAATTAAAATAAAAAAAACCTACCTTCCATGGCAAAGGACACCTGAAAAAACCAAAAAACACCCTGTTGGCTTCCAGTGCAGTCCAGAGACACCTAAAAAGAAAAGAAAAGAACTGGAGGTCAGCTCCAAAGAAATCTCAAAAAAAAAGGCGCAGGAGGCATTGGCAATCAATCACTTGATTGATTGCAAAATGATTGAAAGATTGAGAAATCAAATGCAAAACAATTGCTTGTTTGATCACAAATCAATCAAGCAATCAATTTGCAATTGATCTAATGTCAACCTTGAAATGATTGAGGGTATGAAGAACAGAGTGGGTGATGGAGTGAGAAAAGGCAGTGTGATTATCTGCCATGGCTTGAGTCTGTTTGCAGGTGTTGTAGAGGATCAACTGCCAACCGCCTTCAGGAAGGAACTGATTGCCTCTGTGAAGGGGGACCAGAAGATGACCTCCAATCTTTTGGAGCTCAGTAGCGTCACTGGGTTGAAGGAAGGATGGAGGGTGAGGGGGGTTAGGCTAATTACCGTTGGGAAACAGGGAAAAGAAGAGATGAGAGATGACTGACTGGGTTTCTAGCTTGGAGAGATCTTTTTAATAAGATGTGAGCCCCCTGGTGATTGATTTGTATTTGTCTGGTCAGGAGGAAGGCAGGGTATGTCACGGTTGGACAAAATTTGGAGAGATTTGTCTTTGCTAGAGCCATCAAAGCATTCTGATATTTTTCGATCACCTGAAATTGCACCAACAACTCTGTTGTTGGAAACGCCCATTGTAACAGTTGATACAGAAGATGAAGGCGTTGTAATAAGGACAGGTTTACTACTTGACCCAGATCCAATTGAAGTCCACGTTTCTTCTTGGGATTTTCACTGTACAATCTTTGGAGTAGGTAAACCATGCTTGGGTTAAGACAGTAAAAGGTAACAGTGTGGGGCAGTGAACTTGTTTGTGTGGGACACCTCCGGGGCATCTACAGAGCCTTGGCCAGATTTCTCTGGCGCCTTGAAACTGGAAAGCTTCTTTGCATGGTTGATTTTTCAAATCAGTAACAAAAGCTGGGGAATTTGGCATGGCTTGAGATTTAGGCGCCGCTCTGAAAATGCTGGTAGATTTGATTTTGGAGCTTGATTCCTGCAGAGTTTGTTTTTTGTTGGGGGCCGCCTGTTTCAACTCCTTGGGTGTTAATGCTCTTTGATTGAGAGTGAATGTTTGGGTTTCCGTCATATTTGGTGAACCAATTGAATCCTCATAAGATGTTTTGGACTCCTCCTTGCTAGAAGTATCAGAAGATTGCAACAGTTTGCTCTTGGGTGTTAGATTGGCCAAATTTGGCATGGTAATGGATGAAGCGGGGGAAGCTTCTGAAATGTTAGCTGATTGGTTTTGAAAAGTAGATGATACCTGCTTGGGTTGCTTTATGGGCTGAGCTGATACCTGAGGGTCTTCAGGAGTGGAAAACGCTTGGCTTTCTTTTGGGAATTAGATGCATGAGAGGATGACAAAATTGGAATTTTAGAAGATTTGTTTTCTAAATCACTTGATCTTTTTGACAATAGGGAATCAGGCAAGGAGCATGACTGGGAAACCTTAAAGGACAATGGTTTCTCTTGGGGCTTCCTTCTCCAAGAATCAGGATTTGACAAGGACAGCTGATTTTTCAAAGTTATGTCCGGAAGGTTGGTCAAAGCTGCATCAGATTCTTTGGATTCATTATGACGAGAAGTATGACCAGATTCTGATGACTGCAGCTGGGATGGTAGATCATGATCATTTCAATTGCTTGAAATAGAAGAAACAATCAATGGAGTAAAAGATGATTTTTCTGGTGGGTCAAAGGTGTTGGTTGTCCCATTTGATGGATGAATCCCTTTCAATGAATCATTGCCTAGTTTTTTCACTGAAGTTTCAGATTCAGAGGGAACCAGCTTTGGCTTCTAGAGAAATACAAAATTAGGATTAGTTGGCTTTTTGGCCCCCAAACACAAAAAAAAAGGAAAGGCTTTCTTCTACTGGACCAAAAAACCAAATTGTTATTTAGACACAAAGACAATGCTGGAGTCCCATCAACCTTGAATGAATGGAAAATGCCTTCTGATTTTGATGCTGAAGAAGGTGCATTTTTGAATTTACTGGAAGTAGTTGGAGGGTTTTTCCAAGTTTGATCACCGCTTGATCTGGCAGAGAAGCCATTAGATTTCACTTTCTACAAACCCAGAGCCATCATAACTGTATTGTTGATATCCTCACTAAGTGAGAATGAACAGCTGCTGAGGTATCTAGGTATTGAGTTGCAAAGCCTAGTTGACTGACCCTCCCCCAAATCTGTTAAAAACGCGGCAAACTTTTGCAATCCGGTCACTGGGTTTTTGGAGTTGGCCACAGCATCACAGGGATTTGAATTTTCTTGGGGTGGCAGCAGTCAAAGTCATGATGATGAATGATGGCTAAGTTGAGTGTGCTGAGGATAGCTCAAGTTGAGATGGAGAGGAAGGGATGTAAAGATGATTTGGTCTTTTCAGGTAGTTTTTTAATTTTGAAGTGAACAAATGATGAATTTGAAATGAAAGTAGTTTCTGCTGGGACCAAGAGTGAGTCTATTTAATTTTTTTTCTTGTAGAAAATGGATGTATGTGGTGACTAGGATGGATGGAGAGTGGTGTACAAGATGACAGAAGGATGGAGTGGGGGAGGAAGACCACAAGCCCTTGGGATGAAGGGATAGGGTGTCTGGGATGGGTCAATGGCTCTTTATTGGCTTACCAGGGGTTCTGAGCAAAGGAGGAGGGGAGCTGGTGGGTGAGGATGTTTGGTGAGCAGGAGGAAGGAGTGGACCAGTGTTTAAAAGTTCAGTCAGCTATTTTGTGTTTTCAACTTGCTGCCGGGAAGTTTGATTGGACATGATGAGAAGGATGGTGATGTGATGTGGGGTGATGAGATGATGATAAGATTTGTGTGAAGCAATGGAGATGTGAAGCAATAGAGATGTGAAGGGATGGAGATGAGATGTGTGTGATGCAATGAAGATGCAACCGGTATGGATTTGCTGATGTGGATGGGTTTTTTAGATGTGATGGATGGTGGATGGATGATGATGCATAAATGGCGGGTTTAATGGCAGGTTTGATTTTTGAACTCCACCATTTTCATGAAACCAACCATTTCAAAATACACCAGTTAGGGGGTATGTGTATTTCAGAAACCCGCCATTAAAAATGGCAGGTTTTGTCAAAAAAAATTGCGGGTTTCTAATGGCGGGTTTTCTAACTTTGATACGCCCTATTAAATTAACTGCTGATCCTTTTTAGGCAAATATCTGTACCATCAAAAATATGATATCAAAAATCAACAAATTTATATTCCAGAGGGAAAATAAACAATTGAAATAAGTTATTCCTGCATTTTATCATCTATTTTTTCTTTCTAAAATATGAAAGAACACTTGAAACAATTGCAGAAAAAATTTCAAATCTCAGGAAGAATGACAAGTTCTCTCAAAAAAATGTCAATTTTTGGTCCAATCCAAATCTTAAAATGCTTACCACGGAAAATTCCCAAAGTTTCTCTGTTCTGGAATCCCACCACTGCTTATTACTTCTTTGAAAACTGGATTCCCTTCAAGAAAGATTTTTTTCTATTTGAACAACACACAGCTCAATTTTGAGAAAACCAGCACCTCAAGAATTGAATAATTGCATGCTGATGTTAAAAGATACATTAGTACATCCTATGGGTAATTTTTTAATTTTTTCTTTTTTGGAAAATTTACCATTCTATCTCAATCAAAATCCATGGAATTTCAATTGAAACTTCAACAACAAGATTACAAGCAGTTAATTTGATTGCCATTTTTTGTGGATCACGTGAGTGTAAATATTACCCAATATTTCCTTCAAGTCATTCATATATTCTCCAGTTAATTCTAAAAATAAATAAATTGTATCAATTGTTATTCTACTTCATACATGGGGATTCTTTTCCTCAACCAATTCAATGCTGCAAGGATAAAAATGAAATATTTGAACTTAAGACTTCCATCCTCAATGGCAACTGAAACCCGCTATTTCAGTATTCACTTTTTTTTATTTTCTCCAATGATTCAAATTTACTTTTTTCTGATATAAAAATTTATTCCTTTTCACAAAAAGGAAAACAACATTTGATAGGTATTCAATATGCACATAAAGATTTGAATTATAATAAAGAAAATTATAAGGCCATCAATTAAAGTGTATATATCAACAAAATCTTTGTAAAATTTCAGAGATTGGAAGCTGGGGAAAAACAGTTTTACCTGGATAAACTAAAAAAAGCTTTTGAATGGTAGATACCAAATTTTTCAAACTCAAGACCCTAAATTCAAGCAAGAGAAGAAAAATAGAGGAAGTACAAAAGGATATCTCATAAAATCAAATAAAATTTCTCAATATTCAACTTAAATTAGTCCTTCAGGATTGGAATATTTACAGTCACCAATCAGGAGAGGAAATCCAAGGAAAAAGATTATTAAAACTCAGATGTTTAGTGGGAAAAGTTTTAATAAAAGAATTTATTACTCAATATTTGCCCTGTTTTTTTTTTGTATCTTTATCCAGGCTTTGAAGAAAATGAAGGGGGAAAATGAAAAGTGAAAGTGGAAACTGAAGGAGTAATTGTAGGAAGAATCACATTTGTTTTATTTGAAAACTATTTTTATTTTGAAAACTGAATGTTGAATCTTATGTTTTACATATTGTTTTTCAATCCAAAAAAGAGTGATTATGTGACTGAAGATGAAAGTGATGGAGAAGAAGATCTTGGAGAAGAAAAATTTATTTGATATGAAGGAATTTTTGAAGATGAACAACTCACTGACTTAGAGCTTTTGGAGAATATCAGTTTTTCTTTCTTTTAGGGAATGCATGTTTTTCATGAGTATTTTTTGGTTATTATAATCAGAGTTCTGGAAATGTGGTGCATAAGAGTATTGTTTCACATGAAAAAAGTCCTTGAAATATCCATAAGATTCAAAAAACCAAAACAGATGATGATAGAATGCACCCTACATGCCACTAGGGAAACAAACCTTTGTATCCACTGTACCCACTCCAACTGGTGAAAGTAAAGTTATGAGTATTAATTTCTCACTTTGATGAATTTTCTTTTAATTCCATGATTCAATTTAATTTTTGATTATATTTAGTTTTTGAAATGATCTTATATGTCCTCTGGAATTTTTTATGAAGTGTCTATGGATCTAGTGAGTTACCAAATATATATACATTTTTTTTGATCCTGAAATCAATCCAAATTTTTTAATTCAGTTTTAATAAAATTAATTTTTTTAAAAAGAAAAATACATTACCCATTTGACCCATTTTCAAGATTCCTTGGGTAGTAGAAACTGCAAGTTCCAAGCAGAAGCCATAAGCTTGAGCCAGAAATCTGAATATTGGAGTCTAATATGGAAAGAAATGATCAAAGAAATGTATTTCAAACCACTCTTCCAATATTCAAAATCCATGGATGATTTCTTGAATGAAAGTTTTAAAGAAGCTAGAAGGATCCTTAAACAACTTTTAGGACCAGCTCCCCAAAATTTCTGGATTTAATTAAATTTCCATGCATTCCTCCTTCCTTAAATTTTTGGCCTACCAGGGGTTCTTTCATCTTCTCTGATTCCCTCTCCTTATTTCCAATTGATTCCCCACCAACTGAGAATTACCAAACATCACCAATATGTTTTATTCTTTTATAATAATTCCATTTTTTATTTTCATTCAAGTTTCATTCTCATCCTTTTCCAGATCAACAAATTATATCTAATCTGGAAGGGATTTTCTAGCAAGGAATAAAAAAGGTGGATACTGTTGATTCAGGAAAATTTCAATTTTGGGATGGATTTTTATTTCAATCTTAGAAGTTCTGGGATGAAAAAAAGAATATAATTAAATTTTATCATTGATTTTTGGGCTGTGATAAATTCACAACCCTACACAACTGTACACAACTGTACACAACTTGAAACAGCTTGTGTGGCATGGTTCAGGAATCTGAGTTTTGAACAGCCGTTGAAAACTCAGATGGGCCATGAGCCCCGCCACAAAGTTCATTTTGAGTTTTCATGTGCTGCTCACAACTTGTTCACAACTCTGGGGTTGCAAAAAAAAATGAAAAATAAAATAAATAAAAAAATTTAAAAAATCAAAGAAATGGAAAAAAATTCAAAAAAATTCAAAAACTTCACAAATCCAGGGCCATGGATGCACATTCATGGCACTGTGAATAAATAAATATAAAAAAATTATAAATTATAAAAAAATCAAAAAAGTGTGCCCAAAGAAGCATTAAAAAATGGATAAATAAAAATAAAAAGGAACAATATATATAAAATACAGCTCTGAAATAGAATAGAATACAATATTATTTTTGAATAAAATACAATGAAATACAACCATCTAATTGTATATCAAAAAAGAAATTCAATTGAATCAAAACCAAATTGAACTAAATAAAATTAAACAAAATGAATTTAATCCATATCATTCCATTTTATCATTTCAAAAAGTCAATCAATCAACTGCAAAAAAATAGGAATGTAATTCCACCTAAATGGAATAGCCCTGAAGTAAAAACACCAAAAAAAATTAAGTTCAACTTGTTTCAAGCTGATCCCATCATAAGAAGTAAAAATACTTCTTATGATGGGATCAGCCCAATGCAAATTGAACTTACTTCATTGGACTAGTGCAAAACTAAATCAACCCCCCCAAAAAATTGGGGCTAGTCTATTGAGGGGGACTTGTATCAATTCCACCTCAATGGATTATAACTGAAGTAAGAACACCCAAACAGAAAATAAACTTGTGTTAAGCTGATCCCATGATAAGAAGAAAAATACTCCTTATAATTCAATCAGCCCAACACAAGTTAAACTGACTTACCAATAAAATATAATTTAAAACACTCAAAATAATGATTTTAACTCAAAACACTCAAGTAATGATTTTCAAAATGTGATAAACCTTTATATTAATAAAAGAAAAAGATCAGCATCAGAAGTAAATTTTAGACCAAGCCCAAATGATGACATGAAAACCCCAATAATGAAATGAAATCCCAAATGATGAAATGATATAATGTCTATAAATTGGAATTAAAATCCAGTTGATCTTTGAGATTATCAATCCAACCAGAAGCTTTCTCTGAATTCAAAGAAGAAGATTTTGATAAAATGGGCAGGATTGAAATCATATCTTGCTCAAGTAATAAATGAAACAGTGGTTATTTTTAACAAATGAAGTGAAGATGGCCTCTGATGGTTATTTTACACCCATTTTCATAGGAGTATAATTACAAAATTAATCCAATGAAATGAAAAAAGTGGCCTTGAATAATAATTATCTTCTATTATTTGACCCATATACAACTTTGAAATAAATTTTGAATAAGTAATCTTTTCATTGATGTCTTCAACATCAAGTCTTTGTTTGATCTTTTATACCTCTTTGCTACCACCATTTATATTAGCATAGCATACCTTATGTTTCCTCAATGTTTCTATCACTCCCCTTCAAACTTTGAATCATCCATTTTCATCATACCAAAGTGATTTAGAAATGTCTCTAAATCCACAATTACCATCACCAACAGGATCCCAAACCTCAACCAAGAACTTATTTAAGCTCTTAGTTATTTGATTGAGGTGTTTCACCTTTGGTTCCTACAATCAATACTCACTTTGCCAACATTCAAATCAGATCAATCAAATCAATACTCACCAAAGATGAGCTTCTATTTAACTTTTCCTTCATTTATTCTTCCTCAGAAGAGGATTCTGATTCAAAATGAAGGGAGACTAATTCAATTTCAGTCTCTTCCTCTGAACTATGAAATTCAGATTCTGATCCTGAGGACTTTTAATGTAAACATCATATCACCATCAGCTCATTAAAACATCAGAATAAAAGATTTACAATTTTTGGTCTTTGTGGTGCCCTTCTAACCTGCCTTTCCATCTTAAGTTCCTTTAAAAATGTCCAAATATTGAAATTTCACAACATGTGTCTTTCAATTTGGGTCCACTGCAGCTGGACCATAAGAATGATGACTTGAGCCTTGGCTTAGCAACAAAATTTGTTGCATTCTTGACCAGTGAATTGAAAAGCTCCACTTTAGCTTCTTCAGGATTTCCCATAATAATTTAACTGAGCTTCTCAAAAAATTAAGAAGAGTTGAGCACTGGATCAGTGTTGACCTTTCAAAAATTCAAACCATCAGTAATGAGTAAATCCATTCAGGAATTATCAATCAAATGGGAGTCATAAATCAAAAAGCTTTCATCAAAAAGCAATGCAAAAAATCCAACAATCCAAATTAGTGAAATGGATGGTTTATAGTCTAACCTCTACCAAGGATGAAAATTCTCAGGAACAACAGATTGTCTTGATGCTATTATTTCAACTAATATGTGGGAAGAGGGAAAGCCCATTTTGTTGGAATATGACTTTTTGAACACTTTTTCATCATGATGAATATTTAAATTCTTGAATTTCTCCCCAATGAGTTTAATTGCCTCAATTGAAAATTTTAATCACAAAGGTAAAGGTTCTGTTGGAATACCTGTTCCTAAATTCATTTTGGAGTTGTTAAGCAAGGCTTGCAATCATTTGCTTTGGAAATCAATGGTTCCTTCCAGTTTTTTCCATAAATCCCAAATTTTCCCCAAATAACTTGCAAGTAATTTTTAAAAACTAGTATGGACCCCTTATACCTGAGATTTTGTTTTAATTCCAAATTCAGGGTTTACACAAGTCCACACAGTTACAAATGTGTCTTTGATGGGGGGAACATTATTTTCCATATACTCAAGAAAATCCTCACATTCTTTCAAGAAGAATTGTATAAAAGCTTAAACATAAGTAATCCCAGCACAGATAAAAAGAAAAAGCAATAAATTGGCCTACTCTGAGTTCCACATCATTGAATTCTGCCTCCCCCTTGGTTTTAGAGGCCCCATAATTTTCCCAAAGAGACATAAAACTTTTCAAACCTTCATCATAATAACTGAAGAAAACTTTTGAATATTATTGAATATTCTTAGACAATTTCCAAGAGCACAAATTTCTGGATGACTCAGGGAAACTAGTTTGAATAGAAAAAATCAGTTCTTTTTCAAAGTCTGTCACAAAGACTTTGGCAAGCCTCTCTTGATCATAAACCAAATCCTTTAGTAAATTTACCACCCAACTGTAGAACTCAAATTTTGATTTTTTTATAAAAAAAAAATCCTTTGTAAAATTTTTTGTGTTGGCTTTCATTCCTACAACATGAAATATCAGGATGTTGTACCTATTTGTTTTATAAGTACAATCCAAAAAAGCAATATGATGGAATTTTTTAAAATATTTTATAGACTCAGGATCAGCCAGGAACATGGCCTCTAAGTGAATCTCTCCACTGAATTTTGACCTGGACACCCACTGAGTTTCTTGGAGCTTTTTGAATAGCACATCCATAACACTCTTACCATCAAGTTTGGCTGCCTTTAACTTTTGCTGAGTGTTATAGATTTTTCTATTGTCAACATACTCTCCACCATCAATCTTTCTCAATTCTCTTTTGAGTTGAATTTTATTGATCCCATCTTGCATGCCTTCCTTAAGTTGATCTAAGGTCAAACCAGAGATTCTCCTCAGCTGTGGATGACTTGAGGGGTTTGAAGATGGTTGATGATTGTGTTGTTCATTTTAAATGGAGATTTGCCACATGGGATCTGCTACTGTGAAACTTGCAAAGACCATGGAGTTAAACCCAAACTTCCTCATTTGAATTTTCCTTTGCCTTTTTTGGAGAAATGAAACGGAATATATCCCATTTCTTTTGAATGCTAGGTCTACTTGTTTGTCTCTCTTTTACTTGAATGTCATCAAAGTGTAGCCATGCATGGATTTCCATTATTGTAAAAATTATTCAGCTTGTTTCCTACTGGGAAAGTCTCCCACAGGAAGAGGTTCAAGGGTTTCTGGCACCTCATAGTTACATATTTAAATATTTAAAGCCACCATAGTTATGGTAGTTTCCATCAAATCAAATCAATCAAATGCCACATGAAATGTTACACACCACCACCAGTCAATTTTAGTTTTGAAACATATTTTTCCTCAATTGTAACCCTAGATGAGGATGCAATTTGGTCTTCCAATGTTTAATTTCCCAAATCCCTAGCTTCTGCCACAGCTTTGTTAACGGCAATATCAATTAAGTCCTTCAACACAGCCATGTTGAAACCAGGGGGGCTTGGGCTTGCCACTTTTCCCATAATCCAAAAAAATCCAAAGACACTTCATTATTCAATCCAAATGTCAATCTAATTACTCCAAAGTGTGTTCAATTTTGGTCTGAGAAAAGGAAAATTATCCAACAGGTGAGTCTTGTGCATGGCTTGGGTCAAAACTTTTTACCCTTTGCCAATAGACAGAATGTTCTATATCAGTTTCCAATTTTGTTTTGTAGTCCAATAGTCCCACAACAAATGTAAATCCCCCAGATTTGGGTTTACAGCACTCAAATGTGGTCCAGGGGTTCCTAGGTACCCCTAATTTCTCCCTAAAATGGCCCATCTGGGGCTATTTTTCCCCAAATGGGCCAAAAGTGTCATTCAAAACATGTTCAACCCCGTTCACAACTCAAATGGGTCATTAATTTATCAAATCCCTGGTAAATCTACCTTAGTGCACCATTTACCAATGCTTCTGGAGATGCTTGCCTTTGCTTGCTTTATGGTCTGTAAAGTGTCTCTGGGTGCCTGTCCAAGTTTTACTTGGCATGTTCCCAGCGGGACTTGGATGGGAACCCAGAGGGCTTGATTTTTTTGGGCTTGCGGGAGTAAAAACTTGGCCCCCAACTAAGCTCCTCTTGGCTCCAATCAAATCTGGTTACGCTTGACCAAACAGCTGCTCTAATCCTGTATAATTGAATTCACATACTTAAATTTCTTGAAAATCATAAGTTTTTTTCTTTTGTTCGATTTTTTTATTATTAATGCATTAATATACATATTTACTGATAAATTTTATTTTTTTAATGTTTTTAAATACATAGATAGATGGCTGAAGAAACACCTCCCAAAGCACTGCCCAATCCTGCCATACTAAAGCTTGAAGCAAGCAAAGCCAAAGCAAAGGGATTAGCTCAACAACTTCAAGAACTCAATTTGAAAAACTATCAGTCTGAAAAACTCATCAAAGCTCACCAAAAGATCAATCAAAAAAAAAAAACAATTATGAATGATGGACTTACCCATAAAAATCAGAAACCAAATGCTATCATCAAGCCTGAGGTTTGCAATCTCATCCAAACCAACATCTTGGAGAAAGGAATGTCTCAAAATTCAATAGATCTTGCCTTCAATTTCAGAAAATAATTAAGGAAGACCCCTTCCATGTTGTGTTAAACAAGCAAAGACCATCAAAGTTTAACAAAAACATGGTCAAAAATCTGCTCATGTTCATCAACCAAATATCAACCACAACCCTCAAGGAGATGACCAAGTTCCTCAAGAGCAAACATGAGGTTATAGTCACCATCCAGGATATCAGAAACATCCTCAGGGATATCAATTTCACTTGGAAGCAAGTGAAAAACATTCCTTCTGATTTCAATTGAGCCAAACGCATTGAACAACAAGAAAATCATGTTAATTGGAAGGGGACCAACTTGGATTGAATCATTTTTTTTGTTAATGAATTGGGGTTTGATTTGCATTCCAGAAGATCAAATGGATATGCTCCTTCAGGTGAGTTTCTTTTTTTCTTCAATTGTTTGATAAATCATTGATTGCTTTTTTTTATTTATTTGTTTTACCAGGTACCCCTGTTATTCTCAGCCTTGTACCAAATATCAAGCAAGTGACCTTGATTGGATCTCTCTCCAATCAAGGGATTTTGTATCACAAACTCCTCAATGCTGATGGAACCAAGGCTAGGGGTGTAGGTATCAATGATTTATGTTTGGTTCTCTCCTCACTTGCACCAAGAATTCCTCAGGACTCCATCATCATCATGGATAATGAACCAATTCATTGTGGGGATCAATTTGAAAAATTGCAAGCCAATTTCAAAAATTCAAAATTGATTGCAATTGAATTCCTTCCTCCCTATTCACACCCCCTCAATCCCATTGAATATTATTTTCATTCAATCAAATTTTATGTTTGAGGAAAGGAGCCCAAATCAAGGGCTGAATTAGTTCAACAAAGCAAGTAAATAATTGAAGATGCCATAACTCCATAGAAAAGCCAAAATTTCTTTTCTCATGTTCAAAAGTATTATTGAAACTGCCTTGAGATGCAACCTATCACAGGTCCTCTCTTGGCAAATCCTTTAAGTTTTTCCTCCTTTGTTTTTACATTTCTTCATCCTTTTATTCCAAAAGAAACAATTTATTCTTTTCCAAAACAAAACAAAAAAGAACATTGAAATTGTTTTTTGTGTATTTTATTAAAAAAACAAGAAGAAAAAAATATCAATCTATCAAATTTTGTATCTTTTTTTTTCAAATAAAAATAATGTTTTACATGGTCAACTCAACCAACCTTGATTGAAGCCAAAAAAAGCATGGCAAGGCTCCAGACTTATTTGGCCTGGCTCCACATGGGCTTTAGCAAATTTTGGAAAAACTTTGGTCAGCACCCAAACAGGCTTTACAGACCGTATATTTAGAGCATCCAAAATTGTCTTGGTCAACCTGCTTTTTAGCTAAGTTTTCCAAGCATGAGCCCCAATTGTGTCCTAAGAGCATCTCCAATCATTGGAGAGCTTGGATTGTTAGGTAGCAACTTGCTAGCCAAAAAAAATAGCTAGCAAGCAATTTACTGTGTGTGTTTCACAATCATCCACTCCACAAGGCCACGGCAGCTAGCTAACAACTCAAACCGGACAATTTTGTGCCACATCAGTGGCTCTCTAGCTAGGTCCCCCCTTTGGCGCAAATCAGCCTTGCAAGTCATTGTGGTGACTCATTGTCAAGGAGGCAGGGAGTTGGGGGAGTGGGGCATATTGGAGCTGAGGCTGGGGGGAGGGGGAAGTGGGAGGGGGATATCAGAGTTGGGATGGTGGAAGGGACATACAAGGGTGGCAGGGTATGGCAGGGTATCAATGTATAGGATATGCACAATGTCAAGGAGGGGAGCTAGCAAGCTCCCTAAAATTGGGTAACTTTGTGGAAATTGGACCGGACTTATGGAGCTTGCTTGCTAGCAAGCCCTTATTTTTGCACAATTGTGAAAATTGCTTGGTAAACTTAGCTAACAAGCGGGTTTACCAAGACAATGGGAGATGCTCTAAATAGGACCTTGCTACGTAGCAAGCTCCATAAGTTTGATCAAAAATGGGCAAAGTTATGAAATCTTATGGAGCTTGCCAGCGCTGACCCCTGGTAGGATTTACCATACCTCCCATAACTCCACAACACCCACCATCAACAAGTCATCCATTGATGACATTGATCATGTTATTTAGCCATCAAGGTAACTCTCCCTTATCTTCTCTCATCCTTCCATATCATCCATCCCCCCCCCCCCCCCCCTATATTCATTTGTCCCGTCCAAAGATATGGTTATGGAGAGGTGGCTGATTGCGGGCCAAGCCTCATTAGCTAGCTGGCGCGCGGATTGAACGAGTGCGATTGCGTCTCACACTCGCTAAAGCGCTCGCTTGCTCCTTTTTTGCGCTAGCGAGGGCTTAGCTAACGAGATTTTATCGACAAACGATTGTGGATGCTCTGTTATTGACTGGCGAGGGCTCAGCTAGCGAAAAGTTATCGCGCACGATTGCGGATGCTCTGAGTTAGCTACGATGGCTCATCCGATCAGTCTCAGTCGCACCCGGTGCGGGCACTCCCGAGCACCCTTGGAGCCTAGCCCGGGACAGTCTAGGCAGTAGGCACACTCGCACTTGAGCTTCTGTTCGCCAGCCCGGCCTGACTGACCCACGATGGCGAACCTTTCAAGTGGGACGAGAGCCCTCATAACTTCAAGTTGGAAATCGAGAATTCCAGGGTTCAAGGATCTGACTGCAACCCCGAACTACCCAGGTCTCCAATCAGCCCGTCAGTCGTACAGATCAATCTCACTCAAGCGACCCAGTAGGATCTCGCTCGAATCCTCATCGTTAGGTTCACAGCTTCCACGATATGGTAATTCTTTTCCTGGCCCCTTTATCGATCTGTCCCCTTGGTGGAACCACCAGAGTACTCATGACATCCTCCTTCGATTCGTTTGCTTTGGGATCACCTAAAAAACGAAACAAATGAACATGGCTTACAGCTCGATCCATCTTTATTCAAACGGAGTCTACGCCCAATGCCGATGCGTTGAAATTCATACCGGGAAAACCGGTCATGGCCAGCGGTACTCGAGAATACCTAGCTGGTGACGACACTCGATCATCCCCCTTGGCCCGATCGTTGCTATCCGTCGACGGAGTCAAATCCGTCTTTTTCGGTCCTGATTTCATTAGTATCAACAAACAAAGTGAGATGACTTGGCCTACGATGAAGCCGGAGATTTACAGTCTTTTGATGGAATTCTTCAGCGCTAGTGATCGGCCGGTCGTGCAAGAGGGGCCTTTGGAAGAAAATAGTGGTCCAGCGGATACTCGGATCCACGAAGATGACAGTGAGGTGGTGGCCATGATTAAAGAGCTCTTAGATACCAGAGTCCGACCAGCTATTCAAGAAGATGGCGGTGATTTGGAGTACAAAGGATTTGACGAAGAAACAGGCGTCGTTCAGTTGATGCTCAAAGGTAGCTGTCGGGGATGTGATAGCAGCGCCGTAACACTCAAGAATGGTATCGAAAGGATGCTCATGCACTACGTCCCAGTAAGTAGCTTGTTCATGGGGATCTCGACCCTACGAAAATTCTTGTCAACTCTGTGAGCCATCAAAGCTTCGCAAACTCACGATTTCTGTGCAATTCAATCTCTTAGGAAGTGCAATCCGTCGAACAGGTTCAGAGTGAAGAGGAGAAGATAGCCGCGGATGAATGTAAGTGTTGAGTGACCTCAGGAGTGTCTGTTTTGTTATGTTTTCTACCTCGGTTTTCATGGACAGATTGCTTGAGGCTAATGCTATGCTATGTTATTGCCACCGTCTACTTTCGTTCCCAATCAGTTTCCAAATTTGAGGCTCGGCTGCGAGCGGGGGGTAAGACGGTGGGAATCTAAAGATCATTTCATTATCCTTCGAGTGTAACCTTGGTATTTGAAGTCCATCAACCCTTCGACAATTTAAAACTCTGGATCCAAGCATGTCTTTATATCATCCAATTCAACTTCTTCTGGGCTGTTCGTTTATTCATTTTACCTCTGTTTCTCAACACTTTGCCGCACCGATGAAGCGTCGTGAGGAAGAGAAAAAACAAACTACACCCCGGTTATCCTTCCCAACCCAATATAATCACCTCTGTAAATGCAAAATCTGACATCATACACTCAGGGAATGACCAGCTTCTGTTTGATTGCCTGTGACCTGTCGCAGCGACTGATTCTGAATTTAATGAGAAAAGGCCTTGTACATACATACAGTGAACTTGATCTAGTGACACTCTTAGGAGAAGAATCTAACACAAATCAATCAAATCAAATCATTCCAGATGGGTTAAGCTATTGTAAAACATTCTGAAACCTCATAGATGTAGCAGAGGGTAAAAATAAATGTAAATGTGGCAGTGTAAATGCTTGTTTTGGCAAATTCACAACTTTGTATGCTCAATAGGGTGTATCAGAGTTAAAATTTTCAAAAAATTAAATGGCTGATTTCAGGCTTATCCATTTTTTTCAATTTTTTTTTTTAAAAATTTAAAACCATTGATTCAATGTTTATTGTGACAAAAAAACATTTTTTGAAAAATTGATATTTTTCTTCAAATAAGCTATTTAAATTTTTCAAAATTTTAACTGTAATACACCCTAATGACAAGTTATGACAAGTTGCCAGTGAACAGGAGGCATTATACCTTGGGAAGACAACTTTTGAGAACCCAAAACCAGGGACCCTTCTCAAGTTCCATCACTAACTAGATTTTGAAAATGTCAAATTGGTTCAGGCACCTCAGACTTGAAGTTTTTTACCAGAGTGAGATCCTATCACTACCAAGATTTTGATGCTAATCTTCTGGCAAGATTGCTTAGAATGCAAAAAATGTGCATCAATGAGGTTACCTTGATTGGTATGACAGCCAGGTGATCCACTTGAATCTAGCCAGAGCTTAACCCCTCAAAGAGCTCTTCAAACAATTCAACCAATTTTATGTACATACATCAACAGGATCACCAGGGCATGTATCCTTCAAAGATTTCTTGGAAAAAATGCTGTAGGATATAAGCAAAAAATACCTAAACCTACATTAAAAATGCACATTTATTCACACCAGACTTGAGTTCAATGCTCTAATGCCTCAGACTGCTATATGCCAGCTTCTCACTAACCAAACCATAGATTCAGATTGTTTTTTTTATGCTGGATTTTTGGAGGAAGTTTATCTGCTTTTGACTTGGAAAGTAAATCTTAAAGAAGTGTGTTAAGCTTTGAGGATGTTCTCTTGCATGGTTTATGTTGCTTCAGGTTCCTCATTGTTGAGTAAACCCCAATGGAGCAATTTATCATGCAGGGATAAAGAGTAAGGTATGCAAGCATTCCAATGAAAAAGATGGGTGGATTAATAATCCACTGTATGCTCAAAAAAGTTAACAGAATTGCAAGTGAATACCCAATCCAATTGGATAGGTTTTTAAATCAACTTGTGTTGATGTTTCATTCATTCTGAAAAATTAAAAGTTAAATATTCTTCAGATCTACCAGAAGAAACTCAGGAAAAGTGGATGACCATACTCATGAAATGTGTTGAAGTTGAGTTCAACAGAATTGGAATTGTATTGATATATCTGATTTCTTGGGATGATCAATCCAATCTTCCAATTCATATCATGATTTCAAAAAAAAAAAAGAAATAAAACTTATGACAAGTATCATATCCTTGTGTAAAGGCATACCAACAATTAAGACTTCCTATAAGTATTTTGGAATGAAAGTAAGAGATATCTCCAAGAAGAGCTCATGAGTGAAATTAACTGATGGAGATTATTTGAGGGGGCAAAATGAAAAATAGAGATTGATTTCTCAAGAGTATTTTTTTTGGTAAAAAAATAATTTGGAACCATTTGTGTGGATGGGAAGGGTTATTTTTCCCCTGAATAGATCAGTAGAAATTAGGCTTGATTTCTTGGCAGAAAAATAAAAAGTGAGAATGTTACAATTTGATCAGAGTATACCTTCTGGAGGTTTTTTATCTCAATTTCAGTGCAAGAATGCTTGTTGAATACCACCCAATAATCACCTGGTATTTTAATTTTTTGGGCCAGATGAGGAAGAGTTTTTTTTTTTACTTAGATCAAACTTTTTACTACACTGTTCAAAATCTTGAAGAATTCCAAAATATTTAAATGGAGCTTCCTACTTGAATCTAGATTTTTCATGAGATGTAAGGTGCCAATATTTCCTTATTTTCAAAGTATGTAAAAGTAAATGTTCTAGTTTGAGGTTAGTTTTTTTGATTAGAATGAGTTTAAAATTCAAACTTGGGCTTCTTATGAGATTGTAAGAGAATTTTCAGAGTTGGAAAATTTTGAAGGGTGGTTGTTCTATTTTGTGGGCTTTCTGCTTCATATTTTTGTGGTAAGAATGTTTTTAATTCAAGAAAAAATCCATAATTTTCTGTATGATGTTTTGACTCAAATAATGCATTGAAAGGTAGTACTGAAGGGAAGAAAAACCTTGAATAAATCAGAAGAAGAATGCTTCTTAACTTAGAAATAGAATTAGCTCATGAGGTTTCTGGAATCAGTGATTTAGTTAGAAGCATTACCATTTTGTAACATTCTAAGAAGAGCAAGATCCTTATCAGGCTGTTAAATATCAAAAATTTAGAAATAAATTATGGATCTAATGATCAATACTTAACCAGTAGTTAGAAATTAATCCAGGCTCTTTTTCAATGAAATGAACATATTCAACTATATTCAATTGAAAATTGAGTTCAAAAGCTTCAAGAAAGCTTTGTAATTTCTAGGGTTAGTTACATAAAAGAAAAAAACAGAATTTTTCAATGGATAGATTTTGAAATCAAACAAAGAAGAAAAAACTCTGAATGTTTGTTGAGGAAGTTCATGGCTTCTTTAATTTTATTGAGAATATGAAATAAGAAAGGCACAGCATTAGGGACCCTAGAATCAAGATAATTATCCAGTAATTTGGAAATATGAGGGACTGCAGAAGATCAATCATATACTGGATTGATTTTACAAGAATTTGAAGGAATATTTAGCCTTCCAAGGTTCAAAGGATAAAAAATGAATTATTCATCCTCATTTTAATCTTCTTTTAATCCATTGAGGAGAAATATCAATATGGAATAAAAACTGAAGAATCAAATCATTCAGTTACTGTTTCTGTAAATGTTACTATAAATTTGGAAAGATAATAAGCATTATACTGGGTGATGGGATGAATTCAAAACCCATTGAAATTCATTTAAAATCCATTAGCCATGGGGTTTGACTTTATTTCTACTTGAGCTTTTATGTTGGAAAAATTTCTTCCAGTTCCAGGAGCAAAATTATTTGAGGAATCCTCATTTTTTTTTGCTGCCTCATACTCTTGAATTTTCATTCAAGTTCATGTTTTCCAATTGGAAAATGGTGCAAATTTATAGTAGTTTTTCATGCTGAAAAAAACAATTGATCTAATTTAGAATTTTCACTTCAAAAACAAAAATCTTCTTTTTTTTTTCATTACCACAAAAAGACACCCAAAAAATCAGGTAAAATGTTTGAAGTTTGAAATTTTCACAGATTTTAGTTTTTAAATGGGAATATTCAAAAACAAAAAGCATCAAATTATTGAATTACAATTCAGGAAAAAAGAAATATTTCCAAGTTGAAATAATAAGATGAGTGAATGAAGTTAAATGCTCAAATATTGTGAGCCACATTTATTGAAAAACCTCAAAAGAATATTTAATAAATTATTTGATCTCAGTGAGAAAAATATATATATGGCCAAAAAATACATCCAAGTAATTGATGAAGTAATATTAACATGATGTTAAATTTATAATTCATTATCAGTGGACTTTTGGATATTTGGGGAATGAACCATTTTAATATCAAATGGGCTGAAATTTAAAAGGTTGGTTTAGAATAAAGATAAATTACTCACATAAAGTGAAAACAATATTTCCAATTTTTGGGGCTGGAAATCTGAAATTACAGTTTGAGCCTGAAATCTGAAGGAGTGAAGCTTTTGATAGCCAGGAAAGGGTAATCAAGGGTTACCTTTTTCTGGGCAGATGACCCCTGCTCCATGGAGGGGCTATAAAATAAGACAGAATATGGAGTTTTCTTAAAGAAGGGAGCTAGTAAAGGGGAATTAGAGGCTGTTTCAAAAGACTAAAAATATTCAAAAGAAAAAATTCAACAAAAGAAAGTTTTTCCAAATTGGGTACATTTGGGGTTGGGTAAAAATATTTTAGCTCCAATTCATCATAGTTATTTTGGAAATCTGGTCACATTGTTCCAAAAGAGCCAGATTTGTGAATATTTCAGTACCCATTTTTTGGCTCTGAGGCCTAACTTTGGTCCCCATCAATCCCTGGGAATTCCAATTGAATTTGATTTTCCCTTTACAGTGATTAGACACTCAAAACCTCAGAGGTAGGTCAGAGGATTAAGAACCGTAATTCATGGTATATTTTGATTTAGAGTGAGCTTTAAAAAACTTTACTGTGGTCAATTTATGAATTTTTTATCTATCTCATATCATTTCTTGTTTTTATTAGAAGTTTTGCTATATGATTCTAAGAAATTTGGATGTGTATCAGGTAAGGTGAGTTTCTGAAACAGTTGGAGGAAAGTAAAATATTGTTGGAAGAATTCTTTTTCAGATTTATTGAATCCAAATGTGCTTGAAACTTGTTTAATCATCAGGGGATATAATTAAATAAAATATTTAACATGAAATTTATAGTTTTTGAGAATTTTCTGTGAAAATAAAGATAATTTGATTCCATATGGATGAAACATGGATTCCAATTTTTCATCAGTCTTAACTCTTAAGAAGCTGAAAGCTAAAAAGGGAATATTAATCTTGCTTCAAATTTATTTTTTCTTTGGCCAATTTTGAATTTGTGAGCCATCTGAGTTGCATTTTTGCAATATATATACATTCTTTTATTCTTTATCTATTAGGGCATATCAGAGTTAGAAAACCCGCCATTAGAAAACTGCCATTTGTTTGACCAAACCCACCATTTTTAATGGCAAGTTTCTGAAATACAGATACCCCCTAACTGGTGAATTTAAAAATGGCAATTTTCATGAAAATGGCAGATTTCAAACATCAAACCTGCCATTAAACCCGCAATTTATGCATAATCATCCATCCACCATCCATCACATCCAAAAAAACCATCCACACCTCCACCTCAATAAATCCATACCAGTCCCATCTCCATTTCATCACACACATCTCATCTCCATTGCTTCACATCTCCATTGCTTCACATCTCTATTGCTTCACATCTCCATCTTCACAAAAATCCCATCATCATCTCATCACCCCGAATCAATTCACCATCTTTCTTAACATTTCCCATCAAAATTCCTGGCAGCAAGTTGAAAATGCAAAAAAGTTGACTGAACTTTGGTTAGTATTTGACTGCCATTCAGACTCAATGTCAGACTCCAATTTGGAATCAACTTGGTTGGCTTTGAATGCTCTATTAAAAAATCAATACATGGTTCCAAGAAGGCAAAATCCTCACAACCCTATGTATGAAAGACAAAAGCTTCATCTCCTCCCCAACTTAAGCTTCCAGCAACTGTTACAAAATCTATTGCCTTTGTTCATAAAACTTTTGGAGATGATTGAAGACCACCACATCTTCCAGAAAAATTCTTCAAATCCTCAACGCAATCCAGCTATTGAACTGGCCATTTCTCTTTGTAGATTGGGATCAAATGGAAATGGAGCAGCAATTCATTGATTAGAAAATCTATTCTCAGTTGGCTATGGAACCATTGACTCATACACCAAAAGAGTCATGATTGCTATCCTATCTTTCCATTGCTCAGTACTTTCTTGGCCAACCAAAGAAGAATGCAAGGAGATATCTCAAGTAATGGAGACTGAAGGATTTCATGGTTGCATTGGTTTTGTTGATGGAGCCACCATCCCCTTGAGTCAAAACTGTTGGAGTTGATGATTGGATCAGGGACTCTTACTCAACTCAGAAAATTGAGGACCGGATTTGTAAGAAACAAAGTCAATGGGGTTTCATTACTGGGCCTCAGTGAAAGGTTTAAGTAGTAACTGAGAACAAGTGAAAGGAAGGAAATCACAGAGATAATGGTAAACACTAGGTTTGTGACATATGAACAAGAAGATTATGTGACAGTAGAGGATCATGACTAGCAGCAGAAACACAATAATCCAACACCCTCCCTTGCTGGCAGGCTTGAGACTGGGTGAGAAGACAAGAAGGTATGACAACGCAGGCTAACAAAATAATGAAAAAGGACAACATTGGATACAAAAATGATGAATTGACACACTCAAAATCATGAGTTGAGGTAGTAACTGGTCGAACATAGCGAGGCAGCAGTTGCATCGCGATGGCTATGCGAATATATGGTGGCAGTTGTGACAAGAGTGCGAGTAGGGTAGCCAACAGTCATTGCGAGCACAGTTGCAAGAAGAGTGAGAACAAGGTCTTAGAATGAGCCGCGAACAATCTTGCAAGTGATGAGTGCGAGGTTGCACCTTGACAATTCAACCAAGCAAACAGAGCAGGGCACCCGGAGGTCTTGATGACGAGTGAGGAGCAATGAAGATTGGGGAGACGGATGATATTGAGGAAGGGAAGACGCGATCAAGTTGAAGATGGCGCAGCAATAGCAAGAGGAGTTGCAAGTGAGGTGCAATTGAAGTCGCAAGTGAAGTTGAAAACACCTAGCAATCAAGGTTGCAATAGGTAGAGGGAGCAAAGGTTGCGAGATAGGAGCAAACCAAGTTGCAAGATGGCAAGTGCAAGCGATTGTTGGTATTGACGGCGGATTCGCAAGTGAAGTTGAAGACAAGCAAAAAGCGCGAGCTGGTCGCGAGATGAGGAAAAGAAGATTTGTGTCAGAGCGAGCGATGAATGAACCAATGGTGGTCCAAAAGAAGGTGGATAGGCCAAATCCAGCCAATACAGAGCCAAGGGCGGTGGCCTGATGGAGCGGATCAAAGATGGTGGCGATGCCGGTGATGGCACAACTGTTGGAAGCCAAGGAGCCTATACCGACGAGTAGATATTGTCAAGTTGAGGAGAATGGTGAAGTTGTCAAGATGAGAGTGAGAGAGGTTGGAAAGACAATGAGAGGGGAAAGCAAGCAAGATGGGGGAAGGTTGAGGAGAGAATGAGAGGAAGCAGGGGAATGAGAGCAAGTGAGGGTGAGGCCAAGGTTGCAAGGACAATGGCGAGTCCAAGGGCCGCAGGTTGGAGGTGAGTTGCAAAGATCAAGGATAAGAGACCGTAGCCGGAGGAGATTGGGGTAGCGGCTCCAAGCAAGGGAAGGGTGGAGCCGTGGCAATCGATGAGCTTTCCAAGGAAGGGAGAGGAGAGGTACATGCCCAAATTACCAACCAGGCCAATAGCCTCCAGTTGAGTGGAGGTGAGATGAAGCCAATGGCCGAGTTGGACCAAGTAAATTGAGAAAGCATACTTGGTGCCGGCTTCCGATTGACGACCAAGACCCATGGGTGTAGGATGAGTGGTGAAAAGGGATTGATGGAGTTAATTAGCGGATCAAGGATGCTGAGCTCCGGAACAATCTGGTGGTGGTCATCATCTTTGAGGAGGGATATATCGTCAGCTTCCCAGTTCAAGAGAGGCGGCCAAGAATCGATCCAGAGGGTCAAGGCAAGGAGAAAGATAGATGGAGGGATTGGGAGTTGGTTTAGGGGATTGAGCAGTTGAGGGATGTAGGATTGGAGAAAAGATGAAGGTGAGGTTGATGGTTGAGTTTAGTGGTTGAGTTGAATGGAAAGGTTGATGGTGGTCTTCCAACTGTTTCTCAGGATCAATCAATTGAGGTCTAGATCATCAAGTGAGACAAGTTTCTTGGTAGTCAAGGATAGGGAACAGTAATGAACCCAAGCCTTGAGTTGATGTGATCTTGTTGTGAGTGATGAAGATTTGATTGGGTTGGATGAACAAAGAGGATTGAATGATAGATTGATGGGCTGATCCAGAGCATCAAAGTGGATGGATGGAATGAGCTTAATTGTCAATGACAAGGCTCATTCTCATCTCACCCCCTTGCCAAAAGAGTCAAAGACCGGTATTTGGGATAAGACTATTGAAGGCGGACCAATTGATGAGTGAATGAGGAGATTGATTGGAGCAAAGTTGTGGAAGTAGGTTGAACAAGGTGGCAATGAGAGATGGAGTCGGTGCAACAAGGGGAGTAGTGTAACTTATAACTGTTGAGTGACCACAATGAAGGGTTCCAAAATGAGGTTGGAGTCGAGTTCAAGGTTGGAGTTGGTTGGAGTCGATTTCAAGGAAGATGGAAGTGGAAGTGAGACCAATGAAGGTCAAGTAGGAAACCAGAAGCTCAATGATTGTGAGCTGAGGTAACTTGAAGATAGGGATCAAGGAAATAGGCATTGATGGTTGGTCTTGATTGGATGATGAAGGAACTAGGGGATTGAGCCAAGGTAACAACAGGGTTGCAGTAAGGGTAAGTAAGACCAATGGAGGTCACTAATTAAGGTGATCAATAGGATCAGTTCAGATGAGAGGGCAGGTACGGTCAGTAATAGAAAGACAGTAGTGCTGCAGGGGAGGACCATAGAGGTGACTAATAAAGGTGATCAATAAGATCAGTTCAGATGATAAGGCAGGTACAGTCAGTAATAGAAAGACAGTAGAGATACTGGGATTGAGGGATGACCAAAAAAGGTCACTGATAAAGGTAGATGCAATTAACAATAGGATAATTGGAGAGCTACCAAACTAAGAGGGTTTACTTGAAGCAAAATCAGAAACAGCACAATAAGTGGTGCTCTGGACTCATAACCTGTTGGAGTTGATGATTGGATCAGGGACTCTTACTCAACTCAGAAAATTGAGGACCGGATTTGTAAGAAACAAAGTCAATGAGGTTTCATTACTGGGCCTCAGTGAAAGGTTTAAGTAGTAACTGAGAACAAGTGAAAGGAAGGAAATCACAGAGATAATGGTAAACACTAGGTTTGTGACATATGAACAAGAAGATTATGTGACAGTAGAGGATCATGACTAGCGGCAGAAACACAATAATCCAACAAAAACCCCAAGCTAGATGGAAACCACTGTTTTGATTGGAAAAAGAGGCAATTGATTAATTTCTTTTCCAATGAATTTGATAAAACTTTTGATAACACACTGACCAAGTATGTTGCATCTGTTTATTTAGATACTCCGTGGCCCTACAACTTGTTTGTGATAACAACAAGAAGTTCATATCCCTCCACAGTGGCCTTCCCGGTTCTTTTCATGATTCATATGTTTTAAATTGGATGTAGATTGCACAACAAACAGAGAACTACTTTTACCAAGATCAATAACTTCTTGCCAATTTAGCTTATGCTAGTGGGAAATATGTGGCTCCAGCATACCAGAATGTTTTGTCCAACAATCAAGGAAAAACCAATTTCAACTATCATCTTGCCCAATCACAAGTTTGGATTGAGCATGCCATAGGAGTCCTGAAATTAAGATGGGCCAGCTTAAGGGAAATGCAAAACCAGATTCAAAAACCCAGAGACATGAAGTTTATCATCAACTGGATTACCACTTGTGTAATACTTCACAATCTTTTGGCTGACATCAAAGATGAATGGGACAAAATATTTGAAGATGATATTCCGGATCCGTCTCAAGTCATCCTTGTCTCATCTTGTCCCTCATCTTCTTCTATGAGAGAATGGATTCTTCCTCTCACCCTTGCTTGCTTTGATGAGTAATGTTTGATTTTGAATTAGGTAAAAAATCCCTTCACCATATTTTTTTGGTTTTGGTTGTTCACCCAAGATTCCTAGGCTGAGTTGGTTTTTTTTTTCTATTTTGGTGGGGTGGACTTAGACAAAACAGACTCAAAACTTCCAAACCACCCACCTCACCCCACCAAACCACTGGTCAGTCCACTCCTTCTTCCTCCTCACCAACCACCTCCACCTCACACCACCTCCACCTCATCCCACCTCCTCACCAACCACCTCTGTCTCACCCACCACCTCCACCTCACCCACCACCTCCCCACCACCCAACACCTCCCCAAAACCCACCATCTCCCCTCCTCCTTTGGTTTGCACCCCTGGTAAGCTCCCCCCTCCTCCTCATCCTCCTCCTCATCCATCCCCATCAATGGATACTGATCCTTTGATCCATCCACCTTAGCCCCCCCACCTCCTTACTTCTTCTTTCCTCAGGTAAGTTCCCCCCCTCCTCCTCATCATCCTCTTCCCTCCATCCTTGCTGACCTCCTCTCCCTCTTTCCTGCTCCCTCACATCCTCTCCCTCTCACTTGCTCCCTCACCATGGCCCCTCCCTCCTCTTTGTCTCCCCCTCTTTCTCCCTGGCTGCCCCCCCTCTTGCTTGGATGCCACCGCCCCACCCCTCTTGCTTGCTTGGTTGCTGCCCCCTTTTTTCTTGCTTGCCGCCCCCCCCTCTTGCTTGCTTGCTTGCCGGCCCCCCCTCTTGCTCGCTTGCTTGCCACCCCCCCTCTTGTTTGCTTGCTTGCCGCCCCCCCCCTCTTGCTTGCTTGGTTGCTGCCCCCCCCTGTTGCTTTCTTGCTTGGCCCCCTTTGCTGCCCCAGCCCTGCCCCCCCCACTTCCTTTGCTCCAGCCCTGCCCCCCCTCTTGCTTGCTTGCTTGCCACCCCCCCTCTTGTTTGCTTGCTTGCTTGGTTTCTGCCCCCCCTGTTGCTTTCTTGCTTGGCCCCCTTTGCTGCTCCAGCCCTGCCCCCCGGCACTTCCTTTGCTCCGGCCCTGCCCCCCCCACTTCTATTGCTCCGGCACCGCCCCCCCTTTTTTTTCTCTTGCAGCCCCCTGCCGCCAGCTTGCCACTCCATCCCTGCCCGGTTGCTGCCAGGCCCACCTCAAGGCCCTCCTTCCCAGACAACCAAGCCACCCCCCCCTTGCCGCCATGCCCAATCCTACCTGGCCTCCATAGCCCTGCCCAAACCCTGTCCCAATTTGTTCACAACCAGGTATTTTTTTTTTTTTTTTTTGAAATGACATGACTTTTTTTTTTTTGGTAATAAGCCCGGCCTGATTTTTTCAAGCCCAGTATTTTTTTTTTTTGTGATCATGTAAGTGACTTCTTTTTTTTTGGGGGGGCTTTTCCTTGAATTCCAGTGATTCTCCCACCACACTCACAATGTTATACTCTAAATTGAATCCCTTCTTGATCCTCACCCCAAAAGGAGCATTTTCCTGGGAGGGAACAAGATCAAAGGAGATGAGGTGACAAACATAAAGAGAGGTGGAAAGCAGAGGACTTGAAAGCAAAATAGGGATCAAATGAGGGCAAGGGAAATCTCTTTGGAATTTGCAGAGGGGGGAATCAACAAAAAGTTTGTATGGTCTGGATGGAAACTATGAACTTTGGATCTTTATCCCGCCATAACTTCTGAAAAAAAAATGAACAATCAAAAACCCTCACCTGCTGAGTTTGAACATGCCAAGCAGAAAATCAAGCAATTACATTTCTTCAGTCATGGCAAAGTAATCATTCTCAATAATTCTGATCACAAGGGTCTTGTTGCAATAATTAAATTTTTCCCATTGGATAAAATTTCTGACCAAGACAAGAGGGAAATCAACTTTTTGACCACTTTCCTTCACCAGTCAAAAAAAATTTTCAAAACTGTTGGTCCCTCAAGATCTTGGTGTGGTAAAATGTGGGCAATTGGATGGAAAAAATTGATGCACCCCTTTGAGTTATTTGATTGCTATTTGAAGAAATCATTTATTCAATCTTCCCCTCAACAGTATGATTTTGTAAATAAAAAGAAAAAAAAGTTTTTTATTGGTGGGGTTAAAAATAGTCTTAAGCATTGTTGGAATAAAAAATGATTTTTTTTTCTTTTTAAGTTTTTCATCAAACCAAATATATTTACAGGCCCAGCATTTGATTAATCTTCTTTAATTCATCTACTGTTCTACTGCTAAAAATGTATGCCGCAGCCATTGTCAATTATCCTTTTTTCCATTTCCAGTTGTTCCCTATTCATTTCCAGTTGGGCTTGCTGTTGATCCTTCTCCTTTTCCTCTTTTTGAAATTCCAGCTCAGCCTATTTCAACTTCCACTCAGCATCCCATTTTTGTTGATGAGCCAAACTCTTGGATTTCTGCTTTTGAAAATCAATAGCCAGTTGACAATCCCACTTCTCCTTTTCAAACTGAAGTTTTTCAGATTCAATTTGCAATTTCACTGATTTTCAGACGGGAATAGGAATGAGCTAGATTTTGACAGCCAGGAAAATCCAATGGGCTTACTTGAATCTTGCTTGTCCATGATCTCCTCAAAGCCCCAAAAATTTGAAGTGTTTCTCCCCTTTTGAAAGCTATTGGGGTTGATGTTGATTGAATTGGAGGCCTTTTTCTTTCCCTTTGAAGAGGGGTTTTGTGTGGGAACATCATTGCTCTCATTTGAAGGGGATGTTGGAGGCTCCATAGGCTTGAGTTTTTGGCCATTCAGGAAGTTATGAGCCTGTTTCTTTGGAATCTTAATCAGTCAGGATTAACTGGAGGGAAGAGAAAAGAACTTGGTTCCTTACTTGAGCAGATGTTGATGGAAATGGTGATACAGGAATGAAATCCTCCTCATTGGCCAAGTTCTCCACTTCTTCCGCCCAAGGAAGAGAGCAATCAAAAGAAGGAGGGGAGGGGTCCAAGGTTGGCTTTGAATCATCAATCAAGGTGGAATTAGATGTGATTGGAGCTGATTGTGTTTAAATATCCTCCTTGGCATTGGATGGGGGCCACTTAAAGGCAAAGGCTTCATCAAGGTCCTCATTTCTAGGCTGAGCAGCCCCAGCCAAGTCCTTGGCATCAACTGAATCAAATTTTCGGGCGTCAAAAGAAGGTAGAGGGGTGATTTTAGCCTTCTTTCAAAAAATTTCATCCATTTGAATATAAAAATTACAAAGGGAGTCCAACTTATCAACCACCAAGTTGATTCCCTTGGCTTTCTTGGAGTTGGTGATACCAAAGCTGATGGAGATTGACATGGAGTGGGCCTTTTTGTACTTGGATTGATAATTCTTGAATTGCTCCCTCATCTGTTTGGATGACAGTTCCAGCCTACATTTTTTTTTATTCTTGAGGTCATTGGCCATCAGGAGATAACCGTTGAACTTAGAGGATGGAGGTTGGCCAACACCTATTTCATTGTTGGATCCAAAGCAAGCATTGTAGTTGGATGGAATTTTGAGCCAGTTTACCAGGGTGATGTAATCATCTCTCTTGAGGTGCCTTGAGCCTTTGGAATCTGATGGGAGAGGATTTTTGGATGTTGAGTTCATGAAGGATGTTTGGTTTGGTCCATTTAATTGTTTAGTGGACTTTCAGGGGGAGGATTGCTCAGGGGCCATCTAAAAAGAGAAAGAGGTATGAAGGGATGAAGGGCTATGAGAGTGTTTAAGTGGTGAGAGTGATGAAGTGATGAGAGGATGAGAGTGATGAAGCAAAGAGGATAGGAAGAGATGAGAGTGATGAAGTGACAAGATGGATAAAGCAATGAGAGTTAGGATTTGATGAAAGTGATAAAGTGATGAGAGTGGTGAAGAGATTAGGATAGTGATGCAATGAGAGTAAGCTGGATGTGATGAAAGCAATAAAGGGAAGAGAGTGATGAAGTGATGAGGATAGTGATGCAATGAGAGTTAGCTGGATGTGACAAAAGAAATAAAGTGATTAGAGTGATGAAGTGATGAGGATAGTGATGAAGAGATGAAGAGCAATGAATCAATTTTTTTTTCAGATGAGGTTGGAGGTAGAATTTTTTGGAGGTTGGAGGTGGAAAACTAGGGGTGTATGAAGTGGACAGGCGGTGGAAGCCTTTATATACTTTGTTGAAAAAACACTCATTTCCAGGTAACTCTGACACGTCTGATTTGAAATAAGTGGGTTTTTTTGATGTTTACTGGAATTTTTGAAATGGCAGATTTGGTTTGAAACCTGCCATTAAAAAATGGCCGGTTTGCTTAACTCTGATACACCCTATTATTATTTCTTTTTTTTTATTTGAATAAAAAAACAAATAAAAAAAAATTAATCAATTAAATTCAAAATATAAATATATAAAAAATATGAATAAATAATATGGAATAAATAAATAATTAATTAATTAAAGTAAAAGCATATACATGTATATATAAATAGGGCCTATCAGAGTTAGCAAAACCGCCATTAGAAAGCATCATTTGTTTTGACCAAACCCGCCATTTTTAATGGCAGGTTTCTGAAATACACATACCCCCTAACTGGTGTATTTCAAAATGGTGGTTTTCATGAAAATGGCAGATTCAAAACATCAAACCTGCCATTAAAACCACCATTTATGCATCATCATCCATCCACCATCCATCACATCTAAAACACCCATCCACATCAGCAAATCCATACCAGTCCCATCTCCATCACATCACACACATCTCATGTCCATTGCTTCACATTACCATCACTTCACATCTCTATTGCTTCACATCTCTATTGCTTCAAATCTTTATTGCTTCACATCTCCATCTTCACAAAAATCCCATCATTATCTCATCACCACACATCAAATCACCATTTTTCTCAACATTTCCCATCAAACTTCTTGGCAGCAAGTTGAAAATGCAAAAAAGCTGACTGAACTTTTGTCAGTATTTGACTGCCATTCAGACTCCAATTTGGAATAAAATTTTTTGGCTTTGAATTCTCTATTAAAAAAGCAATACATGGTTCCAAGAAGAAAAACTCTCCACAACCCTATGTATGAAAGGCAAAAGCTTCATCTCCTCCCCAAATTAAGCTTCCAGCAACTTTTCCAAACTCTATTTCCTGCATTCATAAAACTTTTGGAGATGATTGAAGACAACCACATCTTCCAGAAAAGTTTTTTGGAATCCTCAATGCAATCCAGCTATCCAACTGGCTTTTGCTTTTTGTAGATTGGGATAAAATGGAAATGGAGCAGCAATTCATCAATTAGAAAATCTATTCTCAGTCGGATATGGAACCATTGACTCATACACCAAATGAGTCATGGTTGCTATCCTATCTTTCTGTTGCTCAGTCCTTTCTTGGCCAAAAAAAGAATAATGAAAGGAGATATGTCAAGTAATAGAAACCAAAGTGTTTTCCTGGTTGCATTGGTTTTGTCAATGGAACCACCATCCCCTTGAGTCAAAAACCCAAGCTAGGTGGCAACCAATATTTTGATTGGAAAAAAGGCAATTGATTCATATCTTTTCCAATTGCTTTAATAACACCGTTGATCACAAAATGACCAAATATGTTTTGTTTGTTTGTTTAGCTCCTCTGTGGCACTAAAACCTGTTTGCAATAACAACAAAAAGTTCATATCCATCCATTCTGGCCTTCCAGGTTCTTGTCATGATTCATACGCGTTCAATTGGATGAAGATTGCCCAACAACCAGAGAACTACTTTGACCACAAGCAATACCTTCTGGCCAATTCAGCTTATGCTAGTGGGAAATATGTGGTTCCAGCGTACCGGAATTTTTTGTCCAACAATCAAGGAAAAACCAATTTCAACAATCATCTTCCCCAATCACAAGTTTGGATTGAGCATGCCATAGGAGTCCTGAAAGGAAGCTAGGCCAGCTTAAGGTAAATGCAAAAAAAGCTTCAAAATCTCAAAGACATGAATTTCCTCATCAAATTGATTATCACTCATGTCATCCTTCACAATCTTTTTGCCAACATCAAAGATGAATGGGAAAAAATATTTGAAGATGATATTCCAGATCTGCCTCAAGTCATCCCTGTCTCATCTTGTCCCTCATCTTCTTCCATGAGGGAAGAGATTCTTCCTCTTACCCTTGCTTGCTTTGATGAGTAATTTTTGATTATGAATTAGGTAAAAAATATCTTCACCAATTTTTTTTTGTTTTGGTTGTTCACCCAAGATTCATTGGCTGACTGACTTGTTTTTTGTTTCTCATTTGGTGGGGTGGACTTAGACAAATGGTTTTGGTTGTTCACCCAAGATTCCTAGGCTGAGTTGGTATTTTTTTTTCTCATTTGGTGGGGTGGACTTAAACATAACAGACTCAAAACTTCCAAACCCCCCACCTCACCCCACCAAACAACTGGACAAACCACCCACCTCACCCCACCAAACCACTGGTGAGTCCACTCCTTCCTCCTCCTCACCAACCACCTCCACCTCACCCATCACCTCCACCTCACCCACCACCTCCCCTCCTCCTTTGGTTGGCTCCCCTGGTAAGCTTCCCCCCCTCCTCCTCATCCTCCTCATTATCCAATGCTCATAGGTTGATTCATCCACCTCCATCCCCTTTCTGGCCCCTCCACCCCCTTGGTTGATTCCCCAGGTAAGCTCCCCCCTTCCTCCTCCTCATTCCGCTTTTCCCTCCCTCTCCCTCCCTCCCACTCACTCACCAAAACCTCCCCTCTCCCCCCTTCCTTGCCCCCCTTGCTTGCCGGCCTCCTTGCCTCCCCCCTTGCCTTCCCCCTTGCTTACTGACCTCCTTGCCTCCCCCCTCAATTGCCGGCCTCCTTGCCTCCCCCCACCCTTGCCGGCCCCCCTGTCCTCCCCCCACCCTTGCCGGCCTCCTTGCCTCCCTCCACCCTTGCCTGCCTCCTTGCCTCTCCCCACCCTTGCTGGCCTCCTTGCTTCCCCCCTTTATTGCTGGCCTCCTTGCCTCCCTCACCCTTGCCGGCCTCCTTGCCTCCCCCCTTGCTCACCCCTCCTTGCCTCCCCCCTTGCCAGCCTCCTTGCCTCCCCCCTTGCTTGCCGGCCTCCTTGCCTCCCCCCTTGCTTGTCAGCCACTCCTTGCCTTCCCCCTTGCTTGTTGGCCCCTCCGCCAACTTGGTCCGCCCCCCCCCCCCTTGAACCCCCCCAAGCCACCCCCATCCCTCGCCTTGCCACCAGGCACCTGCCCCCCCTTGCCAACTCAGCCCAACCCAAGGCCCTACCCAATTGGTTTTCCCCAATAATTTTTTTTAAAGGGGTAACTTATTTTATTATTATTATTTTTTTTGATAAGCCTGGCCCAATTAGTTCACACCCACGCCCAGTAATTTTTTTTATTTGTTTTTGGTTGTTTTTTGGTGATCACGTGACTGACATTTTTTTTTGTAACCCTTCTTTGACCCCTTTTCCTTCAATGCCATCCCTTCTCCCACCGCAATCACAATTTTATACTCCAAATTGAATCCCTTTTTGATCCTCAACCCAAGCGGAGCATTTGCCTGGGAGGGAACAAGATGGAAGGAGATGAGGTGAAAAACATAAAGAGAGGTGGAAAGCAGAGGGCTTTGAAGCAAAAGAGGGATCAAATGAGGGCCTCCAAAATCTCTTTGGAACTTGCAGAGGAGGGCATCAATGAAAAGGTTGTATGGTCTGAACGGAAACTACAACCTTTGGATCTTTATCCTGCCATTAATGCTGAAAACAAAAAGAACAATTGAAAACCCTCACCGGCTGAGTTTGAACTTGCCAAGCAGACAATCAAGCAACTCCATTTCTTCCACTGTGGAAAAGTAATTTTTGTCAATAATTCTGATCAAAACATTCTTGTTGAAATAATTGAATTTGTCCCATTGGATATAATTTCTGATCAAGACCAGAAGGACATCAACTTTGTGACAAATTTCCTTCACCAGTCAAAAAAATTTGTCAACACGGTTGGTCCCTCAAGATCTTGGGGTGGAAAAATGTGGGCAATTGGATGGCAAAAATTGATGGACCCCTTTGAGTTATTTGGACGCTATGTGAAGAAATCATCTGTTCAATGTTCCCCTCAAGCATATGCTTTTCTTAATCTTAAGGAAGACAAAGTCTCACAAATTTGAGGACAAACATTTTGCAATTTGGCCAGACTTCCCTTTGAATCAAACCATGAAATAATGAAGGACAATGGCATCCCCTCCTTCTCATCACTTGAATTTTGTTCTTGGGCTACTCTCTTTGACTTCTCTCTGCATGTCACCTTCACATCCAACTCTTTTTACAACTTACCTCACATTGAAAAAGGTGGAATCTCTGAGTATTCCTTTTTACCTGCAGTTCCAACCAAGAAATCCAATGGAAAACTTATTGAAACTATGGATGAATATGGAGTATCAGATGGCCATTTTGTTTTTCCTGACCTGGGGTTTGGAATTGATTTCAAGCAAAAAGGTGTAGTGAAAATGGTTTGGGCAGTGAATAAGTACAAGAACTGTACTTTTCCTGCTGTTGAGACTGCCACTCATACAAGAATTGCAATGTCAATGCAAATAAAAAACAACTAGAAACACTTGCAGGGAATTGGGGAGTGGGAAAATATACTCCAGGAAAAAAAAAAGTAAATAAAAAGAAACAATATTTTTTTATTGGTGGGATTAAAAATAGTCTTAAGCATTGTTATAATCAAAAATTATTTTTTTTTATTTTTAAGTTTTTCATCAAAGCAAATATATTTAAAAGCCCAGCATTTGAGTAATCTGCTTTAATTCAGCTACTGTTCTACTGCTACCAATGCTTTCCATGGCTACTAACCACTTATCCTTTTTTTTCTAATGCCAGTTTTTCCCTCTCCATTTGCAGTTGCTCTTCCTGTCAATCCTTCTCCTTTTCCTCTTTTTGAGATTCTAGTTCAGCCTGTTTCAACTTCCACTCAGCATCCCATTTTTTCTGATGAGCCAAACTCTTGGATTTCTTGTTTTGAAAATCAATAGCCAGTTGAAAATCCCACTTCTCCTTTTCAAACTGAAGTTTTTCAGATTCAATTTGCAATTTCACTGTTTTTCAGAGGGGAATAGGAATGAGCTAGATTTTGACAGAAAGGAGAATCCAATGGGCTTACTTGAATCTTTCTTCTCCATGATCTCCTCAAAGCCCAAGAAATTTGAAATGTTTCTCCTCTTTTGAATTCTATTGGGGTTGATGTTGATTTAATTGGAGGCCTTTTGCTTTCCCTTTGCAGAGGGGGCTTGTGTGGGAACATCATTGCTCTCATTTGAAGGGGACTTTGGAGGCCCCATTGGCTTGAGTTTTTTGCCATTCAGGAATGGATGAGCCTGTTTCTTTGGAATCTAAATTGTCAGGATTAACTGGAAAGAAGATAAAAGAACTTGGTTCCTTACTTGATCAGATGTCAATGGCAATGTTGATACAGGAATGACATCCTCCTCATTGGCCAAGTTCTCCAGTTCTTCCAACCCAGGAAGAGAGAAATCAAAAGAAGGAGGGGAGGGGTCCAAGGTTGGGTTTGACTCCCCAATCAACATAGAAGTAGACATGATTGGAGCTGATTTTGTTTGAATATCCTCCTTGGCATTAGATGGGGGCCACTCGCAGGTTTCTTTGGGATCATCATTGCTAGGCTGAGCATCCCCAGCCAAGTCCTCAGTGTCAACTGAATCAGATTTTTGGGCATCAAAAGCGGCTAGGGGGGTGATTTTGTCCTTCTTTCCAAAGATTTCATCCTTTTGAATATAAAAAGTAAAAATGGAGTCCAACTTATCAACCACCAAGTTGATTCCCTTGGCTTTGTGGGAGTCAGTGATACCAAAGCCAGTGGAGATTGACATGGAGTGGGCCTTTTTGCACTTGGCTCAATGATTCTTGAATTGCTCCCTCATCTGTTTAAATGACAGATCCAGCCTACCTTTTGTTTTTTTCTTGAGTTCATTGGCCATCAGGAGATAACCATTGACCTCAGAGGATGGAGGTTGGCCAATGCATGTTTCATTGTCAGATCCAAAGCAAGCATTGTAGTTGGACAGGATTTTGAGCCAGTTTATTAGGATGATGTGATCAGCTCTCTTGAGCTTACTTGAGCCTTTGGAAGCTTATGGGGGAGGATTGTTGGATGTTGAGTTCCTGGGGGATGTTTGCTTTGTTCCATTGGATTTTTTAGAGGAATTGCGGGGGGAGGATTGCTGAGGGGCCATTTAAAAATAGTAAGAGGGATGAAGGGATGAAGGGCTATGAGAGTGTTTAAGTGGTGAGAGTGATGATGTGATGAGAGGATGAGAGTGATGAATCAAAGAGAATAGGAAGAGATGAGAGTGATGAAATGACAAGAGGGATAAAGCAATGAGAGTTAGGATGTGATGAAAGCAATAAAGTGATGAGAGTAATGAAGTGATGAGGAAAGTTATCCAATGAGAGTCAGCTGGATATGATGAAAGCAAACAACAGATGAGAGTGATGAACTGATCAGGATAGTGATCTGAACTGATCAGGATAGTGATCCAATGAGAGTTAGCTGGATGTGATGAAAGTGATAAGGTGATGAGCGTGATGAAGTGATGAGGATGGTGATGAAGAGATGAACAGTGATGAATAAAATGTTTTTCAGATGAGGTCAGAGGTAGGAGGAGGTGGGAAGCCAGGGATGGATAACGTGGAAAGGTGGTGGAAGCCTTTGAATACTTTATTTGAAACAACCCACTTATTTCCAGGTAACTCTGACACTTCTGATGTGAAATAAGTGGTTTTTTTATTTATAATGGTGGTTTTGAAATGGCCAATTTGGTTTGAAACCCACCATTAAAAAATGGCGGGTTTGCTTAACTCTGATACACCCTAATATATATATATATATATAAAAAGAAATAAATGAAATCCACATTTTTTTTGCCATTCACTACCCAAAATGGGGGTTGCAAGGTTACAAATTTAACATTGGCCTTTTTCTTTTGTTCCTCTTCCTGAGGAAAATTATTTTCTGGAAATACCTGAAAAAAATCACCTTCCATTTGAGATGAAGGAACGAAATGTAATGTTTGAGAGGCTGAAAAATATTTTGGTATTTAAAATCAGCCAAAAATTGGATTAGAAAATTCCACATATCAGGAATTATTGGAATTTGATTGGTTGTTTGATGATTATAGATCAGCTATGTGATATCTTAGTTATGGAGCAAAATGGAAAATCAAATATTTCTATTTTTAAATTTCTTTCCAAAAAAGACCAAATAGAAAATTATGAAAAAGTGGTCATAATTTAAAATACTTTTGGGGGATTTTAGGGAAAAAAAGAAAATTGGACTCAATATGGTGTATCAAAGTTAAGCAAACCTGCCATTAAAAATCAAAAAAAAACCACTTGTTTCAGATCAGACATGTCAAATTTAACATGAAATAAGTGGGTTTTTTCAAGTAAATTATATAAATGCCTTCACCAGCTCAACCATGCATCATTCCACATCATCACCCCTGGTTTCATCCTCCCACCTCATCAGAAAAAATTATACCTCCATCCTCATCCAGAAATTTGATTCATCGCTCTCATCACTTCATCAATCTCATCTCTTCTGCTTCATCACTCTCATCCCTGCATCACTTCATCACTCTCACCTTGCTTCATCACTTTCATCACTTTATTGCTTTCATCACATCCATCCTCTCATTGCTTCATTGCTTCATCCCTTCATCACTTCATCCCCCCTTCCATCACATCCTAACTCTCATTGCTTCATCACTTCATTGCTTCATTGCTTCATCCCTCCTTTCATCACATTGCTTCATCACTTTATTGCTTCATCCCTTCATCCCTCTTACTCTTTTTGAATGGCCCCTCAGCAAACCTCCCCCCGCAAGTCCTTTCAACCAAAGAAAACATCCCCAAGGAACTCAACATCCAACAATCCTCCCCCATCAGCTTCCAAAGGCTCAAGTCAGCTCAGGAGAGCTGATCACATCATCCTTGTAAACTGGCTCAAAATTCCCTCCAACTATGATGCTTGCTTTGGATTTGAAAATGAAACACAATTTTTCCAACCTCCATCCTCTAATTTTAATGGTTATCTCCAGATTTCCAGTGAACTAACAAATAAAAAAAAGGTATGCTGGATCTTTCATCCAAACAGATGAGGAAGCAATTCAAAAACTATCAATCCAAAAATTTCCCCTTTAACCAATGCTGACAAGCCAAATTCTTTCCCTGTCACTGTATGTTTCCTGATTCATCTCATCCCATCCACATACTCCATCTTGGCTGAGGATCAAGAAGGGATTCAATTCATTGTATAAAATTTTGAGGGATGCAAGCCCTATTCTTTCCACATCTCTGTATTTTTGTCAAATCATCTCTTCCCATCTTGTTCCCTCCCAACTGTATACTTTGATTGGGGTGAGGATCAATAAGGGATTCAATTTTCTGTATAAAATTTTGAGGGATGAAAGCCCTATTATTTCCAAATCTCTGTATGTTTGTCAAATCATCTGCTCCCATCTTGTTCTACTGAAGGCAAATTCTCCGCTTGGGGTGAGGATCAAGAAGGGATTCTTCTTTGTACAACATTGGGAGGGCCGTGGCAGCTTGAAAAGCCAAAATTTAGTTTCACACAATGGGATTTGAACCAATTACCTCCAAATTGGTGAGTGACGCTTGAAACACCAGGCTCAGTGTGCCATTTCCAGATGGGCCAATGTACCTGTCAAACAAAGCTTGCCTTGAATGGCAGTCTATATTGGTCTGCATCAATTCTGTAGGATGTGGATGTAATGTCTGAACCCCAGGGTGACTTGGGAGTTTTAGCACCGCCAGGTTGATAGTTGGACTCCAACCGGGGAGGTCAATAAGTGACTTCAACACAAGCCAGAACCAAAGTTTCCTGGCAAAATGCACCCAGGAGGTTACTGATGCTGTTCTGATCAATAGTGTGTGAAGCATCTCCAGCTTCCTTCTGAACGTGTGATAGCAAGGAAGTATAATCAGATTCAGCAATTGAACCAATATCCAAGATTGGATTTCTGGAAAGATTTGGCTCCCTGGCTGCCCAAGTTGGAGGTTGGCAGCATTGCTCTGATTTGGCCTGGGTAGAGCCATCACAAACAGCTGGGAATATTGAAGGGTCAAGATGAGGCTCTAAAAGAGTAGTAGGGGTCAAAGCCTTGATCTTTTCCAAGTCACTCTTAGAAAAGGAGTTGATAGAGTGAAGAAAAGCACAGTTTTTAGCAGTTGAAGGACCCTTGGTAATCATCTCTGGGCAATTCATGGCCTTGGTCACCAGCAAGGGGTAACCACTCAAGGGTATGCTTGGCTCAGCTTTGGCTAATCCAATTAACTCTTCCATTGAAGTTGTGGAGTCAATAATTGAAGGGGGTAAATGGGTGGTCAAAGACCTAGAGGCCAAGATACTGGCTTGCCAAGTTTTAGAGTTGCAAATATTCAGCATGGCATGATCAATATCATGTTTTGGAATTGGTCTAGATTCACCTTGGACACAGAGATTGTAGTTGGGACAGTCAGGGGGTGAACATTTGTACCAAATACCAAAAATTGGTGGATCACATTCATTGAAGGATATGAAGGGGTTCCTTTTGAGGTATTGAGCTGGGATTTCTGGAGAAAGAAAGCTGGAGTCTGTGATAGGAACAAGCCGGTGAAAAGGATGAATAGCTTGAGCATTCCCAAAAAAAACCTTTGAACTATGAATGATCAGCAAAAAATTAAAAATACAAAGAAGGATTGGCATATGAAGCATTGTCCTGGATGATCCTTGGGAAAAATGACATACAAAATTGCAGTCTGGACAATCCAAACATTTCCAAAAAGTACCACATATAGTTTTCTGACACATATCACAATCTGCATTGTGGAAAGAATCAGAACTCAAAGAGTTGTGTGCCACTTCAGCTAGGTTCCCAAGCTATTGGCATGATGTAACAGCTCCACCATCATCTACCATCATCTTTAGTATTTCAAAAGTGTGTCTGTTTGGATGGGGGCAATTGGGATCACTGAAGCATTGAAGACTGCACAAGTTTATGGTCAGTAAACTGAGGATTTTTAACAAAAGATTCAGAAAATTAATCTGCCAAGTCATAATCTGGACATTCAGCTTCAGTACACCTAGCTTGGAAGCCAGTGATGGCTTCAGAGCAGCTGTCACATTTGATTATCATGCAAGGTGATGTAATACTTGATATCATAAAGTTCAAAACAGCAGGGTTTGAGAGTTCCTGGGCAGAACTGCTACCAGTAGATTCCATTGTGGGTTCAAAGCTTGAGCAGTCTGCCAGAGACTTGCAAGGGCTTTGCTTGTGAACAGGGGGGCTTACCAGGGGTGCCAACCAAAGGAGGAGGGGAGGTGGAGGGTGAGGTGGAGGTGATGGGTGAGGTGGTGGAGGTGGGTGAGGTTGAGGTGGGTGAGGTGGAGGTGATGGGTGTTTGGTGAGGAGGAGGAAGGAGTGAACCAGTGGTTAAGAGTTCAGTCAGCTTTTTTGTGTTTTCAACTTTCTGCCGCGAAGTTTGATTGGACATGTTTAGAAGGATGGTGATTTCATGTTGGGTGATGAGATGATGATAAGATTTGTGTGAAGCAATGGAGATGTGAAGCAATGGAGATGAGATGTGTGTGATGAAATGTAGATGGGATTGGTATGGTTTGCTGAGGTGGAGGTGTGGATGGGTGTTTTGCATGGGATGGATTGTGGAGTGGAGATGTGGATGGGTGTTTTGCATGGGATGGATTGTGGATTGATGATGGTGCATAATGGCGGGTTTGATGTTTGAAATCTGCCATTTTAATGAAAACCACCATTTTGAAATACACCAGTTAGGGGGTATGTGTATTTCAGAAACCCGCCATTAAAAATGGCCTGTTTGGTCAAAAAAAATTGCGGGTTTCTAATGGCGGTTTTGCTAAATGATACATCCTAATTATTTGATGTGAAATAATTTTGAATTTATTGGTTATTCTCATGAAATTTGGGAAGATAGTAGCACAATAGAATCAAAAATTATTTTTGTATTATTCTTGGGGTGAATTTATTTCTATTTGAGTTAAAATAAGGTTTTTCCAAGATATTGTTCTTATACATAATACTTGGCTTTTTCACAGAAAGAAAATTGGTTGCAAAACCAATTGGAGGAAAAATAAAAGGCACAAGGCTTTTCATTTGGATAGACTGATGAAAAATTTTCCATTGAGTTAGCATAAAAGTGTTTTCCAATTACAGAAGAGATAATATTTCTTGGGAATTAATTTTCTCACCCCCTCAATCCTTTATTTCACAAAATATTATGCCCACCCGCCATTGCACGCCTTTGCTGCTACACTGACAAATACTTGATTCCACAGGCATTTTAATAATTCATTTTTTTGATTTCTGAAGCCGCAGTCCCTTAGCTGTGGTTTTAAAACCCCCAAAAAAAATCTTTGGAAAATTTTGGAGGCATTAGAACCCCTCCAAAATGAAATCAAAAAATAAAAAATTCTTCTGAAACCAATTTTTCCATGGGGTTTTTGATCCTTATTTTGGTTATTTTAATATTTTTTTTGGTTATTTGAGCTATCAGAAATATTTACCAAAACTCAAAGAGCTTTCAAATAATTTTTCTATATTTATTAGCAATATATCTGTAACTTAAAAAATTCCTTCAAAAAACTAAAAAAATAAAAAAAAAAAATCAAATTTCTCATTGGACATTTTCATCGTTTTATTTTCTTTTTGATTTATTTTTTTTTGGTGACTCAAGCTACCTCAAAGGAAACAAACCAGTAAATTAGATCTCCAATATTTTTTCAGATTTTTTTTGATAAATTATTTTACCTTAAAAAATTCCTTCAAAAAAACCAAAAAATTCAAAAAATTCAATTTTCTCATTAGACTTTTGGAGCCTTTTGTTTTCCTTTTTGATTATTTTTTTTGTGGTGATTCAAGATTTTAGAAATTGAACAAAACTATTGAAGAGCTTTTTGATATTTTTTAAAGAATTTTTGGATGTATCCTGGGCCTTCAAAATTGAATCCAATGTAAAAACAATTCAAATTACTTTTCTCACGCCCTCAATCCTTTATTTCATGGAATATTATGTCCACCCACCGTTGCAAACCTCTGCTGCTTTACTGACAAATAATTTATTTCACAGGGATTTCAAGAATTCATTTTTTTGATTTCTGAAGCCACAGTAACGTAGCTGGGGTTTGAAAACCCCAAATAAAAATCTTTGGTAATTTTGGAGGCATTAGAACCCCTCCAAGAATGGAATCAAAAAATAAAAAATTCTGCCAAAACCAATTTTTCCATGGGTTTTTGGGTCCTTATTTTGGCTATTTAAATAATTTTTTTTGGCTATTTAAGATATCAGAAATATCAACCAACATTCAAAGAGATTTAAAATATTTTCCTAGATTTTTTAGATGTATCCTTTTACCTTAAAGAATCCCTTCAAAAAACCAAAAAAAATCAAATTTCTCATTGGACATTTGCATCCATTTGTTTTCCTATCAATTCTATTTTTTTGGTGATTCAAGATATCAAAAATTCAAAAACACATTCAAAGAGAATTCCAATATTTTCTTGAGATTTTTAGGATGAATTATTTTACCTGAAAAAATTCCTTCAAAAAACCAAAATAATTAAAAAACTCAATTTTCTCACCAGAACTTTGGATTATTTTGTTTGCCTTTTTGATGATTTTATTTTTGGTTATTTAATTATTCATAAATTTCAAAAAATATTAAAGATCCTTTTAATATTCTTTTCAGAATTTTTGGATGTCATTTTTTACCTCTAAATATTCCTTCAAAAAACCAAACAATTCAAAAAATTGAATTTTCTCATTGGATTTTTGGATCCTTTTGTTTGACTTTTAAGATAATTTTTTTGGAGATTCAAGATTTCTGAAATTTTCAATAAAGTAAAGAAAGCTTCTTTATAATTTTTAAAGATCTTTTGGATGTATGCATACACCTTAAAAAATTCATTCAAAAAATCAAAAATAAATACTAAATATGGATACAAATATTAAATTTTATTCAACTATGTTTGTTGGTTGGGGGTGATGTGAGGGTGGAAGAAGTCAAAGAGTTGGTTTGAAATAGAATTGGAGCACTCCAAGATGGGCGGAGGTCCCAGGAAAAATATTTCAGTGATCTTGAATTTATGCATGTGAAAGGGCTAAAAGAAGGGTCCCAGAACCCAAAAGGGGTGTATTATGATTCTTTTTTGGTTTAGTTTTTGAGAAAAAAATAGTGCCTAAAAAAATATCCAAAAAAAAAATTGTGGAAATTTTCTGATTATCAATTCAAATCTTCAGCTTCAATAATTTCAGATCATCATTATTGTTTTCAGGAAAAAAATGAAAAAAGGATAATTAAAGAGAGACCAACCTTTTCTTTTTGAATTATGCTCATTGTCATTTATAATTTGAGGGGTACAAAATGTGACAAGCATTCAGAAGAATTTGTATTTGAGTCTTTGGATTCTATTCTAAAGTTTTTTCCAAAAAAAAATTGTGGAAATTTTGATGCCAGATGTAAAACAAAACATTGCAATGAATGTGTTAATTTGAAGTGTTTTTACAGTAGATCCAATGTTTGGAGGCACAGGATACATCCAAAATTCTGTAAAAAATATTAAAAAGCTCCTTGATATTTTTTTCAATTTCTAAGATTTTGAATCCCCCAAAAAAAAAAAAATACTCAAAAAGGCAAACAAAAGGATCCAAAATTCTAGTGAGAAAATTCAATTTTTTGAATATTTTGGTTTTTTGAAGGAATCCTTTAAGGTAAAAAAATTCATCAAAAAAATCTGAAAAAATATTGAAGCTCTCATTTGCTAGTTTTTTTACTTTGTGGAAGCTTGAATCACCAAAAAAAGATGAAATAAAAAAGAAAATAAAAGGATGGAAATATCCAAGGAGAAATTGGATTTATTATTATTTTTTTAGTTTTTTGAAGGAATTTTTTAAGGTGGAGGTATATCTCTAAGAAATATAGAAAAATTATTGGAAATCCCTTTAAGTTTTGGTGAAAATTTCTGATAGCTGAAATAACCAAAAAAAATACCTAAAATAGCCAAAATAAGGATCCAAAAACCCATGAAAAAATTGGTTTTGGCAGAATGTTTTATTTTTTAAATCCATTTTTGGAGGGGTTCTAATTCCTCCAAAATTACCAAATAATTTGTTTGGGGGTTTTCAAACTCCAGCAAAGGGACTGCAGCTTCAGAAATCAAAAAAATGAATTCTTTAAATGCCCGTGAAATGAAGTATTTGTCCGTGTAGCAGCAGGGGCATGCAACGGCGGGTAGAAGTAATATTCTTTGAAATAAAGGATTGCACCAATGCAAAAAAACAATTACCTATTTATTTTCATTCTAAATAAATCATTGATGCATTTGGTTTCAATGAGATGATGTTGTGGTACATGGGCACAGGGGAAATTAAAGCTGATATCATGACTGAGGCTCTAGACAGAAAAAATCATAAATGATTTAATTCAAACTTCAAGACAATATACCTTGTTGATTAAGGGGGAAAATTTTGGAATTTTTGATACTTTGGATCAAAAGTGGAAGCAAAAGGGTCTAATTTATTTATTTTTAACATCATTATGATGAGTGTTTTGAGTTAAAATCATTATGATGAGTGTTTTGGATGGTATTTTAATTGTAATTCAGTTCAAATTGTTTTGGGCTGATCCCATCACAAGCTTAAATTGTGTTAATCTTGTGTTGGGATAAGCTTAACACAAGTTGAACTTGTTTTTTTTGGTGTTTTTACTTTAGGGCTGGTCATAAGACTGGTATTTTTTTGGAACCTTTACTTTAGGGCTGGTCAAAAGACTTTGTGCATTTTTGGGCCCTTTTACTTTAGGGCTAGTCAATTCAGACTTGAATTTTTTACTTGAATCTGAAGACAACCAGTTGGTTAGGTCATAATTAGCTTTGATTAATTTTTTCTTTTCTTCATAAGAAGCCCTCCTTATTTTATCCTTTTCTTCATAATAAACCCTCCTTTTTTTTACTTTTCCCAAAGTATCTTTTGAATCTCTGAATCCCTGCTTCTTAACCCTTCCTATTCCTGAATCATAATTTACCTTTCCATTTATTATTTTTCTGATTTTGTATTGAAGCATTTGTGAGGGCTTCATTGTTGTGGAATGATGGATGTAGATTTGAGCTGGGGCTGGGTGCCTTCCTCATGTGGATTACAGAGTCTCAGGACTACCAAAAATTGGAACTTATAGCTTGCAGAAAGAAAAATGTAAATTTTTTCCAACATCTTGAGTTGCCTATCTGCTGGAAGACCACTGAAAATACCACAAATAGATTAGAGATTATCTTCAAAATTTTGGGTAAAAGATGAAGATACTGAATCATAATATTCAGCAGTGACATGAAGATGCCAATTTGAATGAGAGTCATTTGGCTCAGATAGCCTTCCAGAGTGCCTGATTTCATCTAAAATATGACTTCAAGGGAATCCCATGAACCTGAAATGCATAATTAGAAATTTTCCTGTAAAAATTATTAAATACATCTAGGAAATTCATCAATCTTTTCAAAGATTTACCAGCTATTGTGGTGTGGATCTCTTTGTTTTGAATCAATATTTCCCTTTTGATACTTCAATGAAATTTAAAAATATCTGCTGTGGAATTAACCAAGTAGGAATTTATAGGAGAATGTGTTGTGATGTACACCTTGCACCAAGTGGTTGTAGCTCAAAGGTTAGAGAAACCCACATGCAATGGGTCAATGTGGGTTCAATTACCACCAACTGCATTACCCTTTTCCCCAACTTTTTACAGGTTATGAGCCCAGAACTCTAACCTGTATCATCCTGATAAAATTAAATGCAAAATATCATGCTGAAATTGAATACAAATACCAGATTATGGGGTTGGGGGAATTTCAAATGGGTGCTTGGTGTATGGGGGAGTGCTGTGATCTAAACCTTGCACCAAGCAGTTGTAGCTCAATGGTGAGAGAAACCTGCATGCAATGAGTCAATGTAGGTTTGATTCCCACCAATTTTTTACCCTTTTCCCCAATTAATTACAGGTTATTAGCCCAGAACTTCAAGCTGTTGCATCCTATTGAATTAAGCACCAAAATCATGCTAAAATTTAATAAAAATACAAGATTATGGGGTTAGAACTGCACCAAATGAGTGCTTTTTTTATGGGGGAGTGTTGTGATTTACAACTTGCACCAAGCAGTTGTAGCTCAAAGATTAGAGAAAACTGCATGCAATGGGTTGACGTGGGTACAATTCCCACTGACTGTGTTACCCTTTTCCCCAAATAATTAAAGAATAGAAAACTTCAGCCCTTGAAATAGTTGTATTTCCCAGATGCATATTTTTTGAAGCCCATAGGTATAAAGAATTTCCCCCATACTTGATTCTGAATTTCCCTCATGCTTGATCCAGAATTCCCCTCATGCTTTATCCTGAATTTCCCTCATGCTTGATCCAGAATTTAATTAATGCTTGATACTGAATTTCCCTCATACTTGATCCTGAATTTCCTGATGTATTGTGAAAAATCCAGTTCTAATTCCATGAGGGACTCCAATATTGACCAATTAGATTCATATTACTTCAAGATTTTTGAAACAAAATTGTTTTCCAATAAGGAAAAAATGAGTCCCACCGGTCTTCATATCTGAAAAGCCTTTTTCATCAGGAAAATATGTTCTTATTGATACACCAAGTCAAACCAAGGTGAATACTTTGATGATAAAGGTTTTCAATTCCATTGTTCACCATATAAAATTCTTTTGAATAATTTTCACTTTCTTCTTGGAAATAACCACCAAATTGATCCTCAATTGCATTCATAAGAGGCAAATATCTTTCTGTTACAAAGGCTTTTGGGATATCTTCTTCATCCCAAATTAATCTTACCTGTGAAAAATACAAATAATGAAATTTTTGGGCTTCATGGCTCATGAGGGAAAATTCTTTTGAAAATTTTTGTCCTGTTGAATCTGTTCCCACAAATTGCAACTAGTTATTTTCATAGATTTTTTTCTTGTATGTGCAATAAATTATTGAAAAATGATGGAATTTCCTATCAAAAGATACTGATGAAGGGTGAGACAAGAAAAATGCTTCCAAGTTCCATCCAATGAGTTCATAACAAAATTTATTCATTTCTAAGATGAGGGACTTGTAGGATTCAGGAAATATTGACAAGATGATTGACCAGAAAGAACTTCTTTCTTCATTTTTTTTTCATTTTGCAAAAATCTTTGCTTCTGGTTAAATTCTTCCCATCTTTCTGGTTTAAGTATTTCAATACTTTTCCCGCTTAAGTTTCTTTTCAATTTGTTCAAATTGAGAAAGATCTCACCGGTTATCTTTCAATTTTGGAAGGCCTCTGCTTGATTTCAATATTTTAGGTTCAAGTCTTGGCTTTGATTGAAAATTGGCTGTCTCCTTCATCAAGTGCTTCAACAGCCCAAGATAATCTTGATCAGGGTGATTCAAGATCATTTAATTGAGCTTCTCATTTAACTTAAAATTGTTGAGCATTTCATCAACATCAAAATTTAAAAATTCAAAAGGATCAAATATTAGTCAAGTAGGAATCATCATTCAAAAAGATTTTATCAAAAAGCATTAATAACAAAGTGATTTGAACAATCCAACTTAAACCAACTTACAGAACTAGAACTGCATGGGTCATAATCCAACCTCCACTGAGGATGAACATCTTCAGGAACAACGGAGCCTCTTGACGCTAGTAGGTCCCCTATTTGGTGGGAACAGGGAAAAACCATAGTCATTGAGTATGACTTGGTGCACACTTCCCCATGATGGGTCCGCTTTAACCTCTTTAATTGATCCCCAAAAAGTTTGATTGCTTGTAAATAAACCTTGTATCCCAATGGTAACAGTTCAGTAGGGAGGACTATTCCAATCTTGATTCAAGAGTTGTAAAGCACAGCCTGAAACAATTTAATTTGATTGGAAACTGTGCCCTCTAGGTTTTTCTAAACATCCAACATGTCTCCCAACTAGTTTGCAAGGAATAGTTTGAGAGTAGCATGGGCCCCTTCAACCCAAGACATTGTTTTATTTCCAAAGTCTGGGATTTTGAAAGTCAAAGCTGTTACAAAAGTCTCTTTGATACAGAAGATATTATGATCCATATTCTCAAGTAAATCCCCACGGTCTGCCAAAAAACACTTTATACAAGTCATAATGTAAGCAAACCAAAACTAGGAAGATTAACAGTAGAGGCAGTGATTTGGCACTTAATCTAAGTTCCGCATCATTGACCTCTGCCTCCTCCTTGGTTTTTGAGGCCCCATAATTAGCCCACAGAGACATAAAGCTTTGCCACCCTTCAAAATCATTATCAAAGCGCACTTTACAGTTTACTTGTATGTTTTTAGAAAAGTTCAATCAACAGAAATTTCTTGTTGACACAGGGAATGTTTGCTCTAGAGCACAGATCAAAGATTTTTCACATTCCCTCACAAAGAATTTGGAAATTCTCTCAGGATCATAAGCCAACTCCTTTAGCCGCTTTACAGACCAACTGCAGAACTCAAATGTTTCTCTTGTTTTAGAAACAAGAGCTTTTGTGAAATTTTTCTGGTGAGAATTAATTCCTGAAACGTGCAATAGGGGGATGTTGTACTTATTTGTCTTATAAGTACAATCCATCATAGCTTTATGATGGAATTGCTTGCAAAGCTTTCACAACTCTGGGTGAGCCAAGAATAGGGCCTCCAAGTGACCCTCTCCACTGAATTGTGCTTGATGAACCCAACCTGAATTACCAAGTTTTTCAAAGAGGACCACCATAACACTTTTTCCTTTCAGTTCTTCAAGAGCTACCTTATGCTTAGTGTTATAGATTGTTTTATCATCAACATATTTGCCACCATCAATCTTGCTCAATTTTCTTTTGAGTTGAATTGTATTGAGCCCATCATTCATGCCTTATTTTTGATTTTCTAAGGCTACCCCAGAGATTCTCCTCAGGTGAGGATGCACTGAGGGGTGTGGAGATGGTACATGGTTATTTTGATCATTCTTTTAGGAGATTTGCCACAAGGGACCCGCCTTTGTGTGAATAGCACGGATTAAAAACTTGCACCCAACCTTCCTTGTTTGAGTTTTCCTTGAATGTTTGGTGAGCAATTACACAGAGTACAAACCATGTCTATCACAGGCTAAATCCAAATATTTATCATGCTTTGAGTTGAAAACTGTTAAAGCGTAACCATGCTTCATTTCCCATTTTTGACAATAGGTTTGTGCCTCTTCTCTAGCAGGAAAAGCTCTCACAGGAGATGGGGAAAGTGGATCTGTCATAGTTACATAGTCATATTTAAAGTTTCATGTTTTTATTGATGGCATGCACTCCATCAGTTTCAAACAAATTAAATACGGCAAAGACCAGTAGCATAAAGTGTTACTCACCACCAGAGGTCATGTCCATTTGTGAAACATTTTGTTCCTCAATTTTCACCCTTGATGAGGATGCAATTGGGGCTTCCAATGATTCATTACCCAAATATTTCTTTTCCGCAGCTTTATTCATTTCACTGATGTATTCCTTGAACGCGGCTATGTTAAAAGGAGGGCTTGCCACTGTTCCCATAATGCAACAAAAATGAAATGCTACTTCAGTATTCAATCCAACTTTCAATTGAACAACTACCAAGTTTTCTCAATTTCAAGTTGAGAAAGATAACTTTTGTGGGATTTTTTATTTTCAGTCAGACACGGCTCAAAACCGCCATTTACAGGGTGTATACAACCCCCCGGGGGTTGCACGTGTTTGAGACAGCCCCTTGGGCGCATCTAGATGCGTGTTCTGGCCTGCACGCGCATCTTGGAAGCATGTATGTGCCCCCAAATTTCCATTGGGCCTTTTAGGGCCCTACAAAATTCCCACACGGCTGGGAGTTGTAAATTTAACATCTGCCAATGAATTATTATAATCTTTTCATTTTTCATACATTGGTTTTTTTTCAAATTTGAGCTCATATTTTTATTTGTTGCCAAAAATTGATATTCAGAGCATCCTTCAATTGACTCAATAGGTGTCCATCATTGAATTATCCAAAAAGGATATACCCCAGGAAGACCCACACAGGGGGTCTGGAGGCCTTAATTTAGCCCCCCATGGTCTCAATTAATGTTTACAGGTCTTTGGGTTCCAAACACCCCATCAAAATTTGTTTTATCCAACCTCTGTTTCCCCTTTAGACCTGAAAACTTCTGCATGCCTTCCTGGTGTGGTAAAGAAGGCCTTTTTGAATCATAATAGGGTTTATCAAAGTTAAGAAAAACTGAAATTTTATAATGGCGGGTCTCAACTCAAATCTGCCTTTTCAAACCCACCATTAAAAATCAAAAAAACCCACTTATTATAGATCAGATGTGTCAAATTTAACATGAAATAAGTGGGATTTTTCAAGTAAAGTATATAAAGGCCTTCAACAGCTCAACCACCCATCATTCCACATCATCACCCCTGGTTTCAACCTCCAACCTTGTTGTAAAAAATTCTACCTCCAACCTCATCCAGAAATTTAATTCATTGCTCTCATCAATTCATCACTCTCATCAATTCATCACTCTCATCTGTTCCACTTCATCACTCTCATCCCCTCATCACTTCATCACTCTCACCTTGCTTTATCACTGTCAACACTTTATTTCTTTCATCACATCCATTCTCTCATTGCTTCATTTCTTCATCACTTCATCCCCCCTTTCATCACATCCTAACTCTCATTGCTTTATTGCTTCATCACTTCATCCCTCTCACTCTTTCTAAATGGCCCCTCATGAACACTCTCCCCACAAGTCCACTCAACCAAAGCAAACATCCTTCAGGAACTCAACATCCAACAATCCTCCCCCATCAGCTTCCAAAGGATCAAGTCAGCTCAAGAAGGCTGATCACATCATCCTGGTAAACTGGCTCAAAATTCCATCCAACTATGATGCTTGCTTTGGATCCAGAAATGAAACACAAGCTTGCCAACCTCCATCCTCTAAGTTTAATTTTTATCTCCTGATGTAAAATGAACTGAAGAATAAAACCAAAGTTAGGCTGGATCTTTCATCCAAACAGATGTGGGAGCAATTCAAGAACTATTTAACCAAGTAGAAAAAATCCCACTCCATGTCAATCTCCACTGGCTTTGGAATCACCAACTCTGATAAAGCCAAAGGAATCACCTTTTTCATGGATAAGTTGGACTCCATTTGTCCTTTTTATTTTCATATGGATGAAATCTTTGGAAAGAAGGCCAAAATCACCTGGTTGGCTGCTTTTTACACCCAAAAATCTGAATCTGTTGAAGCTGAGGCCTTGGCTGTGGATCCTCAGACTAGCAATGATGATCTAGTTAAAACCTATGAGTGGCCCCAATCCAATGTGGAGGAGGATATTCCAACACAACCTGATCCAATCATTTCTACATCAGCATTGACAAAACCTTCCTTGGACCCCTCACTTCCTGCTTTTGATTTCTCTCTTCCTGGGGTGGAATAAATTAACAAATTGGCCAATGAGGAGCAAGTTATTCCTGTATTGCAACTACCGTCAACATCTGCTCAAGTAAGCACCCAAGTTTTTTTCTCTTCTTTCTGGTTAATCCTGACTGATTTATATTGTAAAAAAACAGCCTCATCCATTCCTGATTAGCCAAAAACTCAAGCCAATGGGGCCTCTCACATTGCTTTCAAATGAGAGTGAAAAAATTCCCACACAAACCTCCTCTGAAAAGGGAAAGCAAAAGGTGTCCAATTCCATCAACCTCAACCCTAATAGCCATCAAAAGCGGAGAAACACTTCAAATTTTTCTGGCTTTGAGGATATCATGGAGAAGCAAGATTCAAGTAAGTTCATTGATTTATTTTACTTTCTTTCAAAATCAAGCTCATTGCTATTCCCCTCCAAAAAACAGTGAAATCACAAATTGAATCCAAAAACCTTCAATTTGAAAAGGGGAAGTGGGATTTTCAACTGGCTATGGATTTTCAAAAGTGGAAATATGAGAGTCTGGCTCATCAACAAAAGTTGTCTTCTGAGTGGAAAATCAAACAGGCCAAGCTGGAGTTTCAAAAAGAGTAAAAGCAGAAGGATCAAGAGCAATACCAACTCAAAAAGGAGAGGCAAAGGCTAGCCACAGAAAAAAAAGATAGGCTATTGGTAGCCATGGCATGTATTGGTAGAAGTAGAACTGTGGATGAAATAAACAAAATTACTTGATTTCTTGGCTTGTAAATATATTTACTTTGATAAAAATTTTAAAAATAAAAACAAAAAAATTATTTTTGATTGCAAAAACGTTTGAGAGTATTTTTAAAACCACCCATGAACAAATATTTTTTATTTTTATTTATATTTTTTTCCTAAGGTATGTTATATTTTTTTCCTAAGATATGTTTTGCCACTTGCCAAGTTCTTGCTGTTTTTTTGTGTTTTTTTGTTAATTTGCATGGACATGAACATCCTAGTATGGGTGGCAGTATCCACTGCAGGAAAATTACAGTGCTTGTACTTTTTTGCTGCCCAAACCATTTTGACAATGCCCTTTTGTTTGAAATCAATCCCAAAACCCAAGTCTGGGAACAAAAATTGGCTGTTGGATACTTGGTATTCATCCTTGTTGTTAATAATTTGTCCATTTGATTTTTTGGTTGGGACTACCAGTAAAAATGAATAGGAGGATACATCACCTTTGTAAATATGGGGAAAGTTGTAGAAGGAGTCTGAGGTGAAGGTGATGTGAGGGGAGCAGTCAAAAGCAGTAAGGCCAGATCCAAATTTCAATGAGGAGAAGGAAGGGATATTTTTGTCCATTATAGCTTCTGGTTGGAATCAAACGCAAGTTTGGCTAATTTTTGAAACATTTGAACCAATATTTGAGAGACCTTGTAAGACCTAAGGTTCATAAGATAATACATCTTAGGGAAGGATTTGACAGCATCTTTCTTCAACTATTTTTCAAATATGTCAGAAGGGTCCATCAATTTTTGCCATCCAATTTCCCACATTTTCCCACCCCAAGATCTTGAGGGACCAACAGTGTTGACTAATTTTTTGGATCAGTGAAGGAATGTTGTTACTGAGTTGATGTCCTTCTACTCTTGCTCAGAGAGTTCATTAAAAGGGATAAATTGGATGATTGCAACCAATGCCTCATGATCCAATCAATCTTGAACATATACTTTTCCAGAGCTGAAGAAATGGAATGGTTCAATCTTCTGTTTGGCCTGTTCCAACTCTTCAGGGGTGTTTTTTTGACTTTTCTCAAAAATGGACAGATACAGGTTCAAGGGACATAGTTTTCCTGAATACCAAACAAACTTTTCATTAATTTTTTCCTCATTCACTTCCAATGCAATTTCAGAATCCCGCATTTGAGTCCTCCTTCTCTGGCAAGCCCTTTCCTTCCCACTTCTCTGTATGTTTTCAAACTATCTCCTTCCATATTTTTCCCTCCCAACCATATACTCTGATTGTGGTGAGGATCAATATGGAAATCCATTAGTTGAAACATTTTGAGTTTTTTTTGGAGAAGAATGGGCCTTCAAGAAATGGTGGTCAAAGGGGTGGAATGATGGATTGCATTTCATGGAATCAAAAAAAAATCATTAGTCTGGTAACTTAGATGATCAAAAAACATATAAAATAACAAAACATTACCAGTGAAATGTCCTACAAAAAAACAACCAATAAGTCACCTTTTAATGATCAGGGAAGAGGAGGAGGATGAGCGGTAGGGGGCGGTTGGCCAATCAATTCATTGGCAAGCAATTCATTGATTGCTCCCAGATCAATCAGGAGGAGGAGGATGTGGGGCAGGGGGCTGTTGTCCAATCAATTGATTGGGAAGAAAAAAATCAATTGCTTGCTGATTGATCAGGAGGAGGTGGAAGATGGGAAGGGGTTTTTTAACAATCAATTGATTTGCAAGAAAACAATCAATAAAACAGCAAGCAATTGATTGTTTGCTTTCTGCTTGATAAATTGGTCAGCTGGCGAGTGATCAATTGTTTGCTTTCTGATCAATCAATCATTCAACCGGCAAGCAAACAATCAATTTCTTGCTGGCTGACCAATCGATTGATAGGCAAGCAAAAAACCAATTGCTTTCTGGTCAATCAATCAACCAAACAGCAATCAAAGGTTGTTTGCTTGCCAATGGACCAAAGAGGAGGAGGAGGGGGGGTTCTTACCAGAGGTACAAAGGACAATATCTAAAAGGAGGAGGAGGGGGGGGAGGTCTTCTGCAATGAATCAATGAGGAGAAGGGGGGGGTCTTACCTGGGGTGCTGAGCAAAGAAGGATAAGGATGAGGATGACCGGCTGGGTGAACTTGGAGGTAGGTGGAGGTGGATGGTGAGGTGGGTGAGGTGGTTTAATGAGGAGGAGGGAGGTGTGGAGCAATGGTTTGGTGGGGTGAGGTGGTTTTATGAGGAGGAGGAGGATTGGACAGGTGGTTTGGTTAGGTGAGGTGGGTGGTTTGAAAGTTATGGTTTGGTTTTTTGTCTAATTCCACAAAAAAAAAAAAAACTGAGTCAGCCTAGGATTTGAACAACAAAAACCAAAAAAATTTGGTGATTTGATATTTAAACTATTTAAAAGTTTAATGCTACTCATCAAAGTGATCCAATGTGAGTTGTAGAATCCACTCTCTCAATGCAGAAGATGAGGTACAAGATGAGACTGGGAAAACTTGGGGAGGATTGGGAATATTGTCTTCAAATATTTCTTCCCATTCATCTTTGATGTTGGCAAGAAGGTTGTGAAGGATTACAAAAGTGATAATCCAGTTGATGAGGAACTTCATGACTTTGGAAGATTGGAGCTGGTTTTGCATCTCCAGTAAGCTGGCCCATCTTCCTTTCAGGATTCCTATGGCATGCTCAATCTGAACTCTTGATTGGGAAAGATAATAGTTTAAATCGTTTTTGGCTTGATCATTGGATGAAACATTGCAGTATGCTGGAACCACATATTTCCCACTAGGATAAGCTGAATTGGCAAAAATTTATTGATCTTTCTCAAAGTATTTATCTGGTTTTTGGGCAATCTGCATCCAATTGAAAACATATGGATTGTGAAAAGAACCTGGAAGGACAGCATGGAGTGATATGAACTTCTTGTTGCTATCACAAACAAGTTGTAGTGGCACAGATTATCTATAAAAACCAATAAAACATATTCAGTCAGTGTATTATCAAAAGATTTGGAAATTAAATGAATCAATTTCCTTTTTTCCAATAAAAATAGTAGTTGCCTTCTAGCTTGGGTTTTTGACTCAAGGGGATAGTGGTTCCATCAACAAAACCAATGCAACCGGGAAAGCCTTCATTCTCCATTACTTGAGATATCTCCTTGCATTCTTCTTTGGTTGGCCAACAAAGGACTGAGTGAAAGAAAGATAGGATAGCAATAATGAATCTTTTGTTGTATGAGTCAATGGTTCCATAACCAACTGAGAAAAGATTTTCTAATCAATGAATTGCTGCTCCATTTCCATTTGATCCCAATCTACAAAGATCAACAGCCAGTTAGATATCTTGATTGCGTTGAGGATTCCAAAAATTTTTTTGGAAGATGTGGTGGTCTTCAATAATCTCCAGAAGTTTCATGAATGAAGGCAGTAAAGTTCTGAAGAGTTTCTGGAAGCTTAATTTGGGGAGTAGATGAAGCTTTTTCCTTTCATACATAGGTTTGTGGAGAGTGTGTCTTTGTGGAACTATGTATTGCTTTTCCAAAAGATAATTTTATAGCTAACCAAGTTGATTCCAAATTGGAGTCTGGATCAAAGTCTGAATAAGAGTCAAATAATAAAAAAAGTTCAGTCAGCTTTTTTGCATTTCAACTTGCTTGCAGGGAGTTTGATTGGACATTTTGAGAAAGATGATTTTGGGATTTGTGTGAAGCAATGGAGATGTGAAGCAATGGATATGTGAAGCAATGTAGATGAGATGTGTGTGATGCAATGGAGATGGGATTGGTATGGATTTGCTGAGGTGATGGTTTGGATGGGTGTTTTGCATGCAATGGGATGTGTGTGATGTGATGGAGATGTGAAGAAATGGAGATGTGAAGAAAATAGGGATGTGAAGCAATGGAGATGTGATGTGTGTGATGTGATGGAGATGGGATTGGTATGAATTTGCTGAGGTGGAGATGTGGATGGGTTATTTGCATGTGATGGATGGTGTATGGATGATAATGGTGGGTTTGATTTTTGAAACCTGCCATTTTCATGAAACCTACCATTTTGAAATACACCAGTTAGGGGGTATGTGTATTTCAGAAACCCACCATTAAAAATTGAGGGTTTCTAATGGCAGTTTTGCTAACTTTGATACGCCCTAATAATAGTAAAAAAAATTGGTATTATCATGCCACTGACACCTTTTTGCACCATGTTAACAATTCCTTCTGCTCAATTCAAGCCTTTTGTTGTCATATGTGGGACATTAGTAATTCTTTGGCATGATTATAGCCTGTGACTTAATTTCAGGTGAAGAAATTCTATATTTTAAATTCAAATTTTTATGAGTTTAAGCCTTAATTTCCTACAGCATTTACTGAATAAATAATTTTGATTTAGTCAAAATCAAAGATTTTCAAGTGGTTTGACAAAGCAATGTGACTGATTCACTTTTCTTTGTTTTGCCTTTTTTCATATTTTACTTTTTTTAATCATGAAAATAAATAGGAAAAATGACACTGATTATCAAATTTATCAATTTGGAATATAAAATGGAATTTAATGTGGATTGAAGAATTTTAGAAAAGTAAAAATAACAAAAATAAAAAATAAAATAAAAAAATGAAGAATTTAAAAAATCTCGTGATTTGAAATTGAATGGATGATTTATGAAAAAAAGAAATATTGAACCACTTAATTTTTATGAACTTGAAATCAAGCATAACTAATAGAATTAAATATAAGAAAATGTTGATAAAACCAATTCTAGCAGTGCTCATTGCCACCACAATCCTTGATGGCAGTATTCATGAAATTTGGCATATATTAAATAATTATTAGGAGATTTTGATGTGGGTAATTTTCCCAGGCACTTTTGACTTCTCTTTGAATCTCTGGGATTGACTTTGGCTCACAAAATGGGTCAATATGTTTTGTAATATTCTCAATAATTTCTCAATTGAATGGAGGTTTCATGCTTGAGCTGGCCAAACAATGTACTTGATACCTTATGTTTTTTCTAAATCTTTTCTTATATTTTTGTAGTTGATTGGGTTCCCACCTTCCATAAAGAAAACTACCAATAAAGTGAAGTTGAAGATCCACAGGCCAAGAGCCCCTTTATAAACCACCTCAATTAAATCCAGGGAAATTTGTTTTTTGGAGGGATCAAAATGAGTTCAGAGGTGATTTAAAATGAAAAAAACCCTCAGAACCATTACAGATTATCTCTCATCCTATGAATTTGGATCCAGAAAATCGGATTAAAATTTTATTTTAAAAGTTTTATAGAAAATGACTTGATATGAATTCTTTCCAATTTTGAAGCTTGATGAATTGGTCCACATTAATTTATTCCAGTTCTGAATGAAACAATGTTGATTATTGAAATGAAATTCAGGTCTAATTTTCTTGTGTTTTTCATTGATAAATCAGTTATTCCCATAAAATATTGATCAAAAAATATCAAGCTCACAGTTACTATCAGTTTCAGGAAAAATTTCCTGTTTTTTCATAATTCCTGTCCAAATTTTCAGAGTTTCTGTCCTCTGGTTTATTTTATTTGTCCTATTGTTTCAAGTTATTGTCCTTAATTAAAGTTTCATGTCCTACTTTTTACCATTTATTTCCTGCAATGAAAAAAACATGTCCTTGCCATAAAAAAGGCTGTCTGGTCTTAAAATGGTTTTTTCCTGAATTTTCAGGTTTTCTGTCCGCCTTTTAATTTTGGCAGACAAGATTTTTTTGTTGAGAAAATTGAGTATAAAAAAAATGTTAAAAATTATTCTTTTGTCATTTCAACCAACATGTAATTTTCTCTTGCCTAAATTAAGTACAGGAAAATTGTTACTTAATTAATTTACATGGTCAAGTAAAGCAAACAAAAAAACAAAAAACAAAAAACAAATCAAAAGAAAAAAACTTAAAAACTTGCAGGTTGATTTTGGAGGTGAGGGGTGTGGTGTGAAGGGGATGATGTTGGAGGTCAATGTTGGATGTGAGAGGTGTGGTGTGAAGGGGATGAGGTTGGAGGTTGATTTTGGAGGTCAATGCTGGAGGTGGATGTCAAAGGTGAGGGGTGTGGTGTGAAGGCCCGTGCGGTCTCCTGTCCAGTTTGGGAAAAACCCAGACAGGAAACCCAATAAAGGTGACCTGTCACTTGAAAAATTGAGTGAACAATTTTCCCGTGCGCATCTGGGTTTTGCCCCAGTCTTTCCAGCCATTTCAATATTTTGGCCCGCCAGACATGCAGGACAAAAACTCTGGACAGTTTTCTTGAAACTGATAGTATATTTAAATTGTCCAAGTTGACTCATCATTCAGTGTAGAATTTAAAATTTATGGGGCCTTCATCTTGTGTGAGTGCTTTACTCCATTCCAATTCTCAGAAAAATCCCAATCCAATGCATTTTTTGGTCTTTCAGGCTGTTTGGAAGCCATGAAGGTTACTGAATTTCTTTAATCTATTTATTGATGAAATTTTCAGTTTGTTTGCTTTGAATTTCCAAATTTCTTTCATTAATATTCTGATTTCCCCACTCTCTAAATCCTAGAAATCTTTCTCTTCAATTTATATGATATTTCTTTCAATTTAATTGGTGTTCATTAATATATTTTTAAAATGAAAGAGAGGAAAAATTCAAAGAAAAATGAGGTTCAAAAAAAAAGACTTACCAAAGAAATTTTTTTGTATGAATGCAGGAGGCAAGGCAAGAAAAGAGAAGGGGGAATTGTGTTCTTTGATTGAGGTGTTTGAGAAGAATATTTCCAAACCCTTTGGTTGAGACTTGCACAAGATCCTCAGAAAAATTAGGCTGTTTTTCAGTATATCCTTGACAGCTCAGCTTATTCAAGTGGAAAATAATTATTCCCAGAATACCTGAGTGTTTCTCCCAAAAATCAAGACAAAAAAATTTCAACTATCATATACCTCTACCAACTGCAATGGTTGAGCATTCCATTTTTATTTGAAGGCTTATGGGCACTCTTACAAGAAATGAAAAATAAAATTTGAAACCCCAAATACATGAAACATTTTGGTTGCTGATTTTCTATAATGTAGATTTTGGAATGAACAAAATCTCCTCATTTAAAAAAAAAATGAGTACAATTAGCTGATGTGGTACCTACCCCTAATCAGTAATACCTCCTCTGTGTATATCATTGTTCACAAGGCAGTTTACAAATCATTCTTAATCAAAGAAAAACTGAAGCATTTTCATGATTTTTCATTACACTTTATTTCCTTCAGTCACCCAGTATGTAACTTGCCACACTGTTCTATCCACTGACCAAATGATCCAATCATCAAAAAGCTTACAAACCTACTTTGAATTCCACAAAAATTTTGCTTCAAATGGAAAAAAACATATAAAAATCATTAGAAAAATTGAATTGAAATAAATTCTAAGAATTTGACACCATGAGGCTTTTCCTCATTTCATAGCATGGTTTAGTAAATAAATCAATCTTTATGATTTGGTAATATCAACTTGCAGCCTCACCACCACCCCTAACACCAGACATACCGGCCATAAAATTGGATCAAGTATAAACAGAATTTAGTTACAATATGAAACAATAGTTGATAGCAGCTCTTTCATAGAAAAAAACTGTCAATCAAATATTGTGACCAATGGCTAAGCTGGGAATATTGTATTCTATACCACCAAGAGGAAGGGCTTATGTCCCCATCAATCCCCTTCCAAAATCAGCAACAAAAGTTAGCCACATATCCCACATCTTATGATTTATCTGTGTATTAATATTGAATTGGATCCCCCAAAAAGAAAGATAGATGGCTTTTAAACCTTTCTTCAACCCAAATCTTACGGATTCCCTGCTTGGCCAACTCAGTTGTGCTTTCATCTGCATCTGAATATTTACATTTCCCTCAAACCCTGGGCTACAAGAGTCGTTTAAGCCCGTCCGAAGAGCTTCAGGTTACAGTCACATCCCCCTAATCAACGACAAATTTGTCAAGCTTCCTCACGTCCGGCAACTTGGCAGCAGCATCTGAATCTGCCGGATGCCAAATCGAGCCTCGATTGCCCCCTAGCCGAGCGCCAAGGTTGGAGCCCCGCGCAACCCATCCGATCAAGCGGTCAGGGCGCTCCCGCCAAGCTCCGATCAATATAGCGGGGCGTGGGTGGATAGCACAGGCCCCAGACGCGCTTTAAATTGCAGTCACACTTTGATCAAACGAGCTAACGAGTCCTACTAAAGAATTGGACTGTATACTGTACATACATACACACTATTTTCGTAATGGAGCAGGGGTCGAAGTTACAAAAAGTAAACATCTTGATCGGCACCTCGGGTAGTGTAGCCACCATCAAGCTTCCGTTGATTGTCAAGGAACTTTCGCAGGTGAGGCCGCAGTGTTTGGGTGTCCCATGTTCGCTTCACTTGAGTCGGATCCTGGTTTTCTTTTCATTAATGCCGCGCGATCGGTTTACAACCAAGCTACTAATTTCTGTTACTCTGGGATTCGACAGCACGACATATTGGACATACAGGTAGTGACAACATCTAGCTCGCTTCATTTTTTTGATCGGAGGCAGCTTGTCTCTGCTAAGGGGGACCAGGTCAAGGTTTGGACTGATGAAGACGAGTGGAAGGTATGCCTTTTTCATCATAGGCGAACTACATAATGCGGTGCTTCCTTTTTTTTTGCCGCAAAAAATGATTTAATCCAAGAAAGTGAACGAAAGGGCTAACATCTATTATTGCGATGGTTATTGCTTCCATCATCAGAGCTGGAGCAAAATCTCGGACCCAATTGTTCACATCGAGGTACCGGAATCAGCCTTTAGAAATCGCATGAATTAGAATTTCTGGTTATGCTGGATCTGAAACCAATCGGCTGAATTTCTCCTCTTTTCCATAAAAGCTGAGAAGATGGGCGGACATTATTCTAGTGTGTCCTTGCTCAGCTAACACTCTAGCAAAGATTTCTAATGGCTTGTGTGATAATCTATTGGTGTGTCAACAATGTAACTAAAACAACATCTATCCAAGTTTCGATCCGAGACAAATTGATCATCGTCCTTTTTTTAAAATGGTCCAGACTAGCTTGATAAGAGCCACCAATCCAAAAGAAACCCCAGTTATCTTATTTCCCTCGATGAACACGATGATGTATGAGCACCCAATAACGGCAAAGCAAATCAAGACAGTCGTCGAAGATTTTGGGTTGCAAGTTTACGGACCGATTAGCAAAACCCTCGCATGCGGCGATGAAGGTAACCCTACTTCTCAGAAAGGAAGGCATTGATTTCTCCGGGTAATGAAACAAACTGATTTTGGGCCATCTCTTTACGTGAATTAGGTCTTGGCGCCATGATGGAATGGAAAGATATTGTTGACTTGGTGGTAAAGCAATCCGTAACTCATCCAAAGGTGAAACCAGAGCTTGCCCCCCATGGATCGAGAAATTGACATATTTAAAATGCTAGCGGATCGATGCTTGATTACCCCGTGGTTGTTCGAATCGGCCTAAGATCTGCAGCAGCTTTACAACTTCTCTGCATTTTACTTTGGGAGAACATCACTGGGCTTCACCCAGTTGATTTAACTGTCGAGCTTGATATAATGGTCACGCATTGGCACCGCGCTCACCATTTTCTCTAGATTCCCAATCGTCGTATTCCAGTAAAGAAAGCACTATATTGTATGCTTAATCCTTGATTAGGAAAATATGTTGCATCAAACAAAGCACGCGAACTGAATTTGAAGTAATCAGAAACCAAGATGGTCCCTAATGCTCAGCTGCTAGCGTGAACCCCAACCAAGGGTCCTCGACCACCAACAAAGGCAGCCAGGCAAGCACAGGATAAAGATGACATATCTGAGGCTTTGGGCTCATGATAAATGAAAAATGTTTTTGACCAGTAAAATTTCTTCTTGAATGAATGATAAGCTTCTGAAGGGGGTCCTGGGTAGCTACTATAATATTCAACAAGGATCATGGTTTCTCAAAGTACCCTTATTTGGGAATCAAAATAACCAAGCTTCTTTGGGATCATATTTATCTTTGAAGTCCTGGAATTCTGAGGTCAGCCAAGTTCATTTTTGAGATAATCAGAGGGTTTTATATATAATACAATTTGAAGGCTGTGTCAATTGAAGAGCATAAAATTGGGATGTTATTTCTGAATCCTGTTTGTTTTGTTCAATCCCATTTTTTTGGATATTATCTAAATAGAAAATCCCTAATTCTGAGGCTACAAGTGTTGAGGATACTTTTAAGAATTCTGCATAATTATCAGCCAGTTTTCACAAGCTTTTTTGAGTCAAAAAACTATTTGTTGAGGTCTTGGGTCAGCAAAAACCAAGATTTGCCACCTTCTAATCATCTTTTTTCCAACTAATCACCAAACCACTTGAAGAATATAGATTAGGGCATTATTTTTTCACGGGTGCTACCCTTAAACTCATGGGGGTACTATGTCCCCACAACGTCCAGTATACACGGACAAATCCTTGTTTACACAGGGGTTTCAAGAACTTTGTTTTTTGACATTCTAACACAGCAGGCCTGTAGATAGGTTTCTTAAACCCTTATGGCTAATCTTTTATAATTTGGGACCAGTTGAACCCCTTCAAAAATCCAGTCAAAAAATTAACACAATCCAAAAAAAAAACTCATTTTTGGAGCTATTCCTTTGGCTTTTGGATTAAGTTTTTTTGGCACTTTGAACTCTCAAAATATTTATCAATCAGCTGAAGATCTTTAAAATATTTGTTTGAGATTTTTTGGATGTATCCTTGGACTCCAAAAATTGTATCCAACGTAAAAACACTTCAAAATAGCATATCCTTTTCAAGATTTTTTTTTCACTTCTTGAATCAATGTTTCTCTCAATTTTTTTTTGGCAAAACTTAATATTAACATCCAAAAATCAAACTAAAAATCTGGCTGAGCTTTGATTACAGGGTTTACTGCACAAATTACTCAAAATAATGAAAATAATTGAAAATAAAAGGCGTGGTCCACATTTTTGGTTCTAATTTTTGTTCTGTTTTAATAAATACAAATACAAAATGTTATTAAAAACATTATAGCAATAATTTTGGTTGATATCATTTCACTACTATGGGTTTTATTTTTCTGCTGGATTTCCTCCTTGGGAACAAAACCTCATCACCAAGCTCCAAATTTTTCTGAATAATGGTCATCAAAGCTTTGGAATCCTTGGTCACAAAGCTTTTCCACAGTGGATCCAATTTGGGGGCTTGCCAATGATCAGACTTGAGCTTGAATGAGACTATATGTTTGAAATCTTCTAAAATAATTAAGCAAAAAGGAGATGATTTGTGATTTGGAGTAGGAGGGGAATTCAAAGGAAGATAAGTGCAAGGCATTAAAGAAGAAACAGAACCAATGGAAACTTATAAGTTTCAGCAAGAAGAAAGCCATGGCATGGGAACTTCATCCACATGTTTATTGGAGCTTTTCCAAAGAGATGGTTGAGGTTCCTCCTTGCCTCTTGGAAGGTTTCACCCCAGATTTCATGCATTAATTTTTAATCTTGGAAGATTGGGTTGGTTTCCAGCTCTTTGATCATTTCTTTCCTGATTTCAATCCAGTCTTCAGATTTCCTTCCCAAACCAACAGCTGCTGCTCTGAAACCACAGTTACCATCTCCCAGAACATCTTGACAGTGGGATATATGGGCAGTAGCTGTTGCTGGGGCAATGAAGTATTTTTATTGGAACTAAAAGAGAAAATCAGAATTGATTCTAAAATGAATTATGTTGGAAAAATTCCACTCACTTGTTCCATTTAAACTTACTCAAAGATTCCAGAAAAAGAATGTGATAATTTGCAGGAAAACTATAAAAAATTCCAAAAAAAATTCAGAAAAACTGAAAAAATAAGGTATTATCAAATTCACTCACTTTCTCACTTATTGTTGTTTCTTTTTGAGAAAAAACATGCTTTCCAGGTGGATGCTAAGGGGATTAATCATCTTGAATTTTGTGCTTTTGTCTCTTGATCCTAGTCCCAGGATTGTAATCAGGGGAAGGAGCCCTCTTAGTGAAAACATTTCCAGACCTCTAAAAAAAGATTAAATGGGAAAATTGATAAAAATTCACTCAATACAAAAAGCAAATTTAATCTCACAGTCTTAATAATTTCCAAATCTGGGAGCTCCTCATCTTCTGGAGTATCTTATTCTGTCACAAAATCATCCTATGTTTAAAAAAAGAAATATTCAGTTGATATTGAGATGATTATGGATAAATATAAACTTACCTCTTCATCTGATTCCTCCTTCTTCTTTCCCTTCCATTTTTCCTTTTTTGCCTTTCCTTTTCTCAAAAACTGAATGATTACATAAAAACAATGAGTTATATTTTTTTTTCTCAAAGAGTGATTAATTACTGACCACTGAATTTGCTGAAAATTTCCTCCTTGGCCTTCCTCTCCTCTTTGGTGCTTCTAAATATTCAAAGCCAGATGGATCCCTTTTAATTAAGGATTGATAGATCTTTTTGAAATTATTTGCTGCCACTTTGGGTCTTCCTCTTATTTTGGAACTTTGGGTAGAATTGGGCTCTTGAATCAGAACAATTTGATACTTTCCAGTGTAAATCTTCTGTGTTTCACCCAGATAATAATGTTGTTCTCCAGTGGCAATTTTTGGAATTCTTCAAACAATTCAGTAAGATATCTATGTTCATTGGTTGATCTTTAGGGCTGTTCAAGGCTGGGTGATTCTTCAGTTGAGTCTGGGCTGGCAGTTAACTACAGAAAGAAAGTTTGAAATTAATCAGAATATTATTCATTTGAACTTGTATAAAGAAAAAAAAAACTTACTGAAAAGGGGGGTTTGAAATGCCATTGAGGATGGGAATCCTGAATTTGGAAAAGTTCACCCTTGAAGATAGCTGATTTTACTTTGTGAACACATGGTATACCCATATAAGAAGAGTAATCACAGTTGATGTAAGTGGTTGAAGGATCAGAGACTTTATTGAATGAGTGAATGGTCTTGAGGGCATAATGGCTGATCTTTCCAGAAAGATGCTCAACACAGTGAGGCAAACAAATAATCTGCTTGAACCCTTTCTGGGAGGCTTCAATAGCTCTTTCATGAATTTGGATGGTAATAGACCTATATATCTTGTCAATAACATTGGAAATGGAGCCAGTAGAGGAAGTGATGAAGTGTTTGATGTAAGAATGAAGGCCTTCTATTCTTGATTTACTTGTATTTCCAAAATGAGATTATTTGTTGGCCCAGTAAGAGGAAATTTTTTTTGAGTGGGACCCAGTTTTCAAGGAGGTAGTCTGATGTGGAAGCACTACAGACTAGAGAAAGTTTGGTGAAATTTTCCTGATAAATAGCTTCAGATTTGAAGTTGACCAATTGGTGCCAGTGTTTCTGAAAGAGCTTCCATTCATCTTCAGACTTGAAATGCTTCCTGTAGTGGGTTTGAATATTTTTGAAAATGTGCCAGAGACAGAGAAGGTGATGAGAAGATGGGAAAACTTTTTTCATGGCACTAATTAAAGCTTGTTCTTCATCTGTCACAATTACCCTGGGTTCTTGATGTTCTAATATTTACTGAATTTGATTGAGGGCCCATTCATATTTATCTTTTTTTTTCTTGGGATAAAAAACAGAAAGCAACTGAGAAAGTTCTTGAATAATTGTTTATCCCAAAAATATGAAGAAGAGGCATCCCAAATTTATTTTTTTTATATGTGCACTCCATCATGAGAAGAGTAGGAAATGCTTTTAGAAGTTTTATGGAATCAGGATGTGAAATGAATAAAGAAGTGATGTGTCCATCCATATTGTTGATTCTTTAAAAAAAACAAGAATTTAAGAGTTCCAGTAATAAATCTTCAATTGGGGTTTTTCCATCAAGATAATTTTTTTGGATTGAGATCTTTTAATATAAATAGTACTGAGGTTTGTATGAACTGGAGTTGAGGAGTTTCTTATAAGAGAATTTAAAATTTTTAATGGGGGAACACCAGCCTTGGTTAATTTTTCTACAGTCTCCTGTTGCTTGCCATGAATTCTTCTATGGATTGGATGAGTGGAAGGATCATCTGAGGGGGCATGGTTGTGGTCTGGACATATAACTTTAACCTTCCAGAGACCTAATCTTTTGGAGAAATTTCCAGATAACCTAAAAAGGCATTTGGTCTTTCTTGTTGTTTGCAATTTTTTTGGGAAATTTACTGGTTTTATATTCTCCAGATTTATCACATTGATATGTGTAGGTATGTTTCTTCAATTTTGATACTCTAGTAGAAATGGCATATCCATGGGACTTTGCCCATGATTGGATAGCATCAACTAACTCCTCCTTTTGATTATATGATAGTTCAGGAGGAGGGGCCAGAGGAGTGGTATCATTAGATTGAGCAGATGAGGAAAGGTCCAGAGGAGTAGAAACACAAGTTTGATTAAATGAGGTGATGGAGGATGGGCCAAAGGAGAAAGTTCTGAAAAGTGGGTGGATGTTTTTTTGAGACATTTTCAAAAGGTATGTCTTTTTTAGAAAGAAATTTGAGATTTGAGTTGATGATTCAGAAAGATTTTGAGTAGAAATGGAGTGAGAAGAGTTTTTGGTTCAGGAGGTTTGAAGTGTGTTGTTCTGTGTTGTGTTGTGTTGTGTTGTGTTGTGTTGTGTTGTGTTGTGATGTGATGTGTTGTGATGTGTTGTGTTGTGTTGTGATGTGTTGTGTTGTGTCATGTTGTTTTGTTTTGTGTTGTGTTGTGTTGTGTTGTGTTGTGTTTTGTTGTGTTGTGTTGTGTTGTGTTGTGTTGTGTTGTGTTGTGTTGTGTTGTGTTGTGTTGTGTTGTGTTGTGCTGTGTTGTGCTGTGTTGTGTTGTGTTGTGTTGTGTTGTGTTGTGTTTTGTTGTTTTGTGTTGTGTGGAGTGGTATGGTGTTGTGTGGAGTGGTATGGTGTTGTGTGGTGTGGTAATGGGGGGAGTGGAGTGGTGTGGTGTGGTCTGGTCTGGTCTGGTCTGGTGTGATGATGGGAGGTGATGGGTGGGGGTGGGTGGGTAGAGGAGGTTTCTTTTATGAATGATGGGAGGATGGTAGCGCTCCAAAATGGCCTGGAAAAATTTAAAACTCATATTGAATAGGAATGGTTAGGGCTTTATGCATGGAGGGCTCAAAAAAGCAGACCCCAGCCCAGAGAGGGGGGGGGGTTGCCCTCCTTTTTGGATTTGGTTTTTAGGGCACCAATAGTGCTTCAAAAATTAAGAAAAAAATATATTTGAAAACCTTGAGAGGCCTGTTTTAAACTTTAAAGGTCAAATACTTCAAATTCTCATACTTAAACACAACAAAGAATGCAGAAATAAGGAAAGACCACCCCTTTTATTTTCAATTATTTTCATTGTGATAAATATTTTGTGGGGTAAAACCTATAATGAAAGCTCAGCCAAATTTTTCATTCAAATTTTTGGATGTTAATCTTAAGTTTTTTCAAAAAAATTGAGAGAAAAATTCATTCAAGAAGTGAAAAAAAATCTTGAAAAGGATCTGTTAGTTTGAAGTGTTGTTATGTTGGACCCAATTTTTGGAGGCCAAGGATACATCCAAAAAATCTCAAAAAATTATTTTAAATCTCTTCAGCCAATTAATAAATATTTGTATAGCTCAAAGTTCCAAAAAAAACCTAAGCCAAAAGCCCAAGAAATAGCTCCAAAAATCAGTTTTTTTTTTTGGATTTTGTTAATTTTTTGACTGGATTTTTGAAGGGGTTTAACTGGTCCCAAAATTATAAAAGATTCTCCATAAGGGTTCAAAACACCTATTTAAAGGCCTTCTGTGTTGGGATTTCAAAAAACAGAGTTCTTGAAACGCCCATGTAAACAACAATTTGTCTGTGTATACTGGATGTTGCAGGGATGTGGTACCCCGGTGAGTTTAAGGGTAGCACCCATGAAAAAAATAATTCCCTATAGATAATTTTACTTCCAATGTGTGGTACTAGAGTTAGAAAATCAAGAACTAAAGAAATCAGCAGATTTAAGACAAAAAAAAAACATTTCAAACCCACCTTCAAAATTTAAATATAAATGGCTTTTTTCCAGGGGAATTTCATAGTTACCCCAATATGAATTGTGTTGAATTAAAAGTATAATTTCTTAGAACTAGAAACCAAAAGAATTCAAATAGAGAGTTAGAGACAAGCAAGGACCAAATCAGAAGAAAGAAAATGAGAAAAATAAATAGATACCAACAGTTCAGGCAATCTTCAGTGAAGTTAAGAACGGATCAACAGCAGAAGAATGGTTGAGACAAGGAGAGGCAGGCAGATGATGACTACAATATAGCTAGACTGTCAGAATCATTGGGCTTGGAGAGTGATTAGGATTTGGATCCTTACCAGACAAAGACTTGAGGATTGTAAGATTTGATTGAGGAGAGTAATACAAGAATTCAAATATTGAGTATTTGAGTTGAGGATTCATGTATTTGGATTTAGAAATTATATTGAGTAAAAAGACACAGAAATGAGAATAGAGATAATATAAGAAAAGAAACAGAAAGAAGAGAAAGAAAAAAGGAGAAAACCAAGAAAAAAGAATCCCCCTTCAGAAAACAATTTGACTCCCATTGATCTGAGAGTCATGTACCTCCAACCACAAGTCCCCAATCCTCTCACCCCCGGGTAAGGCTAAGTCAAAAGTATCTCCTGGGTAGGAGGATGAGTAGAGTGCGCGCTTAAATAAGACATAGAGAGATCAATAAAGAAAGATACTAGTGGATTGACATTCTTAACACCCCATGTGACTGGTAAGGGTAGGAGCCAAAAGATTATCTGTCAGGAATAGTGAATACCTTTCCTTGTAGGAGTTCTAGAGAGCTGATAGAAAAGGCTTTAGTGAGAGAGTCTGCAATCATAGACTTACTGGGGATTAGATTGAGAGTAAATTCCCAATCCACAAAATCTTTGCGCAATCCTTTCATCTTTATATCTATGTGCCTTGATTTGGAGTGAGACCCAAATTTCTTGACCTTATCATCCAGGCCTTTATTGTCAATGTACAGTGAGGGTTTAGGTTTTGATGTTTGAGAAATATCACTAACAAGATGTTTGATCCATTTGAGTTCAAGATAACAGTTGAGTAATGCATTCAATTCTGATTCAGTGGACAAGTAAGTAATGTTTTTCTGACAAGTAGAGTTCCAAATGACCAGGCTTCCATAATGAAATATAATATATCTGGTTTGGGATTTGCAAAAGGCTGGATCTTCTCCCCAAGTAGCATTGCTAAAACTCAAGAGTATGTCTTGTTTGGGATTGTATTTGATAGTAAGTTTTAAGTCTTGAGTTGTCTTGAGATATTTCCATACCTTCCAAACCTCTCTCCAGTGACTCATACTGGGTTTAGCATTGAACCTAGCCAGGCTAGAAACAGAGAAGGAGATCTTGGGTTGGGTTTATTGGGAGAGATGATTGAGTATTCCAATAACCCACCTGTAGTTAATATTTAGTTGACAGAATTTTGCATGATCATTGTCTGTGGAGGGTTTGAGGCTGAGATTTTGGGTCAGGGGTGACTGTGTGTCTTTGCAGGATGATAGACCAAGTTCCTCTAACCCTTGAGTAATATGATTAGGTTGGCTTAAAAGAATTTTGTTGTCCTTGATCTCCAAGAGCATTCCAAGTATAGTATTGGGAGGATGACAAGATGAATTCTTGAATCAATCCAGAAAATTAGATTTGAAGTCATTAGACTTACCCACATGTATTAGATTTTCTACGTGGAAGTAAATGGTCTCTTTAGTCTTGAGGTTGATATAGAGACATGGGTTGCTAGTAGACTCTTGGTATCCTTGAGACTTGATCCACAAGGTCAATTTTTCATACCAATTCTTAGGGGATTGTTTTAGACCATAGAGTGATTTTTTTAATTTTAGATATGGAGATTTTCTATTTGATCCTTCTGGAGTTTTAATGATAACGGTTTCTTCAAGAGGGGCATGGAGAAATGCACCTTTAACATTGAATTGAGTTAGTTTCATTTTCTCTTTCAAACTTTATAAGAGAGCCAATCAGAGTGACCCAATCTTTCCAGTTGGTGCCCAGGTTTTGTTATAGTCAACTCCTGGAACTTGATCAAAGCCTTGAACGCAGAGTTGAGCTTTATATTTGACTGGTTCTTCATGGCAGTTCTCCTTCACTTTAAAAACACACGTAGTATTTAGAATATTATTTGGATTTTCATAGTAGTCTTCCCAAAATTCTTGGAGTTCTATAGAATCTAGCTCGTCATCTGAGGCCTTTTTCCACTTGGGCCATTCAGGGAATTTGCGTGTGTCCTTGTAGGAAGGAGGCTCATAGTAATGGTGAAAGCCATATTGTTGGGGCTTCTTAATTTCTTGTCTGGGCCTTTGAGATATAGATTGAGCTGGCGGTTCTGGAGGAATTGGTTGTGGAGGGTCAGAATCTGATGACTCTATGGAATAGGCTCCTTCATGATCAGATTCTGATTTGGTAAGATTGTCATGTGATTCTTGGATAGTGTATTGCTTATTGGACAAAGTGAAATCTGATTCTTTTGATTCTGAGCTTCCTTGAGAGAAAAGATTGAGTCCAGGAGATTCAAGGAGAGGAAATTTGGACAGATGGTTTTTGAGAAACTGGACGTTTTTGGTTTCAATGATAGCACCAGAAGAGTTTAAGATGAGATAAGAATGAAAAGTGGGATTGAACCCAACTAGAATTCCTTCTAACCCCTTTTCATCAAACTTTCTTCCTTTTTGTAGACAATTATCAAGGTAAATAAGAGGTGATCCTATGGGTTTTAAATAATTAGCAGGGATTTTCTTTTTGAAAATAAGTTCCCAGGGGGAACAGTCATTACCTTCTCTAGGGATTTGGTTTAACATGAGGCAACAACTTTTAATCACAATATGCCAATAATTTTTAGGTAGACAAGAAGAAGAGAAGTTTGCGCATGCTTACTCTACAATGATTTGATTGGCCCTTTCCACTCAACCTTTGTGTTGAGAGTGGTAGGGTTCTGACGTTAGCAACTTAATGTGTTTAGATTTTGCAAATTCTTTCAACTTGTTGTTGGTAAATTCTGTTCCTTTGTCTGAGAAGATCTCCGTTGGGTAATATTTTAATCTTTTAAACTACGTTTTTAGGATATTGATAATTATATCCAGGGTTTCATCTTAAGAAATTGGAGGAAAGGCGGCAAGGTAACAAGTGAAGTTGTCTACAAGAGTTAAGATGTAGCAATGGCCCTCCTTTGATTGAGGGGTGATCTGTCCAATTATATCAAAGTGAATTCTCTTGAGGGGTTTTAAAGCAGGCATCAAAGTTTCTGAAAAAGGAGATCTTAAAATTTTACTCTTTACGCAACTATTGCATTGGAAATTATTCATTTCTTCTTTCAAAAAGCAATCCTTCAGGATGGATTTGAGGGTAGAAATCAAAGCATGTCCGTATATATTATGGATATCTGACAGGGAATGATTTTCAACAGATGGAGAACTTAGAGGTTGATTAGTGAGTTTAACCAAGAGATTTTTACCAGCAATTTGAGGTTTCTCAATCACAAACAAGTTGTCTTGGATTAAACCCTTCAGAACAATTTTGCTGCCTTGGGTGATTGAGAAGCAATCTTGTTTTTGAGTGAGATTACATCCCTTCTTTGCTAGAATTCCTGGACTAATTAGATTCACCACTATGTCCAGCACATACATACATTCTTTGAGTGTTATTATGGATTTGTTCCACTCAAGTCTGACCGTGCCAGTCCCTTGTATTTTGAGGTTGGGTTCAATTTTTCCTGTTTTGATTTCCTCCAGCTCATCCTGCATGTTAATAGAAGAGAAGTATTTTAAGTTGTTGAATATGTGGATGTTGGCCCCGGAGTCCAATAAGAGATTTGGATTGTTGTCCAAATTGATCCAAAGTGTAAGTAGGGCATGATAGTTGATAGTAGGATTTTTCTTGGTTCTGTTTTTCCATTCATTTTGCTGTTCAACCCACCATCCAGGTGCAATTTGAGGGTGTAGATGGAAGCAAGAAGATTCAGGGTGTGGTGCATTTGGATCATGGAAGCCTTCTTTACATTGGATTTTGACTTTTTTCTGCTCTTTTTCTGATCTGCTCTTTGTTGTCACTAATGAGACATTGGTAGTGACTTTGCTTACTTTTAGCTGTGCCTTCCATTCATTATTGTATTGAGTTAGGTGGTTAAAAACTACTTTGACCGTCAGAGATTTTTCTACATGCATAATTTGTTGTTTGAGATTCTCCAGGATGGGAGGAAACTTGAACAATACAAGATATGCCAATATATCCAATGGTAACTTGATTCTGAGCTCAGCCATACGAGTAAGTGCCCTTATGATGTTGGTTATAAAGCCTTCTATTGCCTGTTCATTGAAAGGAGTATGAAGAAATTGATTGAATACGCAAGCTCTGTTTGCAGTTTCTGAAGAGGCAAATCAACAAGTGATCTCCGCCCAGAGTAACTGGAAGGATTAAATATTTGCAGTGTTAACCACATTGGCATGAGTGATGCTGTCTAGTTCCAATAGAATAATGGCTCCTATTTTGCAATCTTGTTTTACAGATAGTTGTCCCAATTTTCTGGTTATAGCCTCTTTGATGTCCTTTAGATCAAATAGCATCAACATTTTATCTTGCCAAATTGAGTAGTTATTGTCATTAAGAGGGTGAATAGCATTGACCAAAGCTTTAAGTGCAACCTGGTAAAAATAACTGTTGGCTCCTGTTGGTTTTTTAATTGTTGGTTAGATGTGGCGTCCTTTGGCTTTTAACCGTGTTAAATTAAAAGTATAATTTCTTAGAAATAGAAACCAACAGACTTCAAATAGAGAGTTAGAGACAAGCAAGGACCAAATCAGAAGAAAGAAAATGAGAAAAATAAATAGATACCAACAGTTCAGGCAATCTTCAGTGAAGGTAAGAACAGATTGATGGCAGAAGAATGGTTGAGACAAGGAGAGGCAGGCAGATGATGACTAAAATATAGCTAGACTGTCAGAATCATTGGGCTTGGAGAGTGATGAGGATTTGGATCCTTACCAGACAAATACTTGAGGATTGTAAGATTTGATTGAGGAGAGTAATACAAGAATTCAAATATTGAGTATTTGGGTTGAGGATTCACGTATTTAGATTGAGAAATTATATTGAGTGCAAAGACACAGAAAAGAGAATAGAGATAATATAAGAAAAGGAAGAGAAAGAAGAGAAAGCAAAAAGGAGAAACCCAAGAAAACAGAATCCCCCTTCAGAAAACAATTTGACTCCCATTGATCTGAGAGTCATGTACCTCCAACCACAAGGCCCTGATCCTCTCACCCCGGTGTAAGGCTAAGTTGAAAGTGTCTCCCGGGTGGGAGGATCAGTAGAGTGCGCGCTTAAACAAGACATAGAGAGATCAATAAAGAAAGATACTATTGGATTGACATTCTTCACAAATTGTTTATTTGAGATATAATTTATTAGGGCCTCAGCCAACACCAATCAATTTTTATTCCTTCCAATGCTACAGCTCCCTCTTCTCACATGATAAGAGCTTCACTAGTTCCGCCCTATTGATTTATGGGCCAGGATATACTCATTCATTCATAATTGATAAATTCATGCCTTTCTGACTCAAAAGCAAGAGAATTCATAAAAGGTGTGAAGTTCTCCTAGGAATCTGTAAAATGTGTGCCAAACATATTTAAGGAGGCTAATAGATGGTTTTGGATCAAAGGAATCATCAACATACAACTCATGGCTCCAAAGTGCAAAGAATGGGAATTTGAAAATTGTGAGATTTTGGCTTCAGATGACAGCAAATGGAAGGATCAAGATGTTGAAATTCCAAAGATTAACAAAAAAAAATTAGTTGGAATGATGTAGTTGTTTTTCAAGAAACTATGTTGACTACAGCACAAGTCATCCAAATTGGGAAAAATTGCTGCCATCTGCAGAATGGAGACCTTGTAGCTTGGACTTATCCCAATTGGGAAAAGTTATGTAGTTGTGCAAAGCCTCTGGGCAACTACTGTCCAGTCCTCTTTGACTCCTTTCTCACTCTCCACCTCATTCACAATCCCTTGCTTCCTCAAAAATCCAACCATCTACCACCACCTACAGGCTCAAGACAGATTAATCAAACTCAAGACAATTGATTGCCTCAAGAAAATCAATCAAACAATTTCCTCAAAACAGCCTCAATCAAACAATCGCCTCAAGAATCCAATCAACCAGCCTGCAAACCTCCAATCTCTCAGGACCAATCAATCAACAAAGGAACAATTGATCTCCAAGCCAGCATCTGGAATCAACCAATTGAAAAGCGATTGATCCATCTTCAAACAAACCATCTCCAACAACCAAACAAACCAAAGACCCAGAGCAACAAGGTTCCTCCTGAAAAAGGAAGAACACTAGAAATTCAACCAACAAGTTAAAAGAAGGGTTTGAACACCCTGTCAGGTAGAATATAACCAAAGTAAGGCCCCCTCCAACCTCCCAGGTCATAGGACAGTCTGCCAACAGAACCAGACTGTACCCCAACACCATCTGAGCCCAGTTAGAAAATTCCCTACTTCAACCCAATTTGTGCCTTGACCTGGAGACAAAAAGTTCCTTACTGATCACATCTCACTTCAATCATGTGTATTCTTATTCTTTCAAACTCTTTACAGCAAGTTTCTGTTTTTTTTTAGAAAAAAGGGTAATAAATATTAAAAATTCAAAACTGAGAACCCTGAAGTTGATCAAAAGAATGGATGGAAGCTTGTAGTGAAAAAAAAAATGATGAAGGAAAAACAAAGGAGAATGAGAAGTAATAACCAGATTTCTAGAGATAAAAGCCAGAAAGAGAAAGAAGCTAAAATTCATCTCTTGGAGCATTGAAGAGCTGGTGGGAAGATCCCTTTTGTAAACAAAAGGACTCTTTCAAAGAGATTCTTGTTTTTTGAATACTCAAATGGTGAAAATTGGTGAATAATGAGACAAGTAGATTGAATGTTTCTGTGCACTACATTTTTGGAGTCAAAGGCTAGAGTGAGAGTCTTGTTTCTTGTGATCTGGAGAGATGCAGATGAGGTGGTGAGGGCATGATAGAAGATCTTGCACAACTGTCAATTATATGTTTGTCACTCAGTGTAATGATGGATGCAGCATTTTTCCTAGGATTTGGGACCTGATTTTGCTTCCTGTTCCATTTTTCTTGGGGCCTTCAATACTGGTCATTATGGAAAAAAGCCAGATCAGTTTATTTTTCAGTTTATACTTAGATTCAGATTGGCTGCAGTCTTCATCAAGGTAATGTGGATCTATGCCACAATTAAGGATTTTTCTTGAACTTTTTGAATTCTGGTTTCAGTTTTTCTGGCTGCATGCATGATGGTCTGCTGTTTTTCATAGTCAGATCATCTTGAGAAAAATAAATCAATTAATCAAATGAACATCTCTTAGCCAATGCTCTTGTTTTTTACCAGTTATTATTTTTTTACAATTCCAAATACTTGCTTGACTGGGAATGATACCTTACTCACTTAAAATAATAATTTTGATGAGTTTCAATGCAATATAAAATTTCAAGTTTGGAAAACATGAGACCTTGTTCCATTTTTAAATTTGAATATTATAGAATATTTCAATAATCCTTTGGAATATTGAGAAGAATCTATAAACCTGTATGTAGATCTAATGGTGAAAATGGCAATTTTTCCAAAATTGAGTTCTCCTACTAGAGGCCAATTGAATGCTTAGACAAACCTCACCAATAGACCAAAAGAATCACTCATGATCTTTAAAATGCTTATCAAAGCTCTACATAAAAAAAAAAATTCCAAATTAGGTAATTGGTTTTTGAAATTTGGAGCCCTGGGCACAAATCACTCAGAAACTTTTACTGGAGGAATTACTCACAAATTATAGTCCTATCTAGAGTCTTGTAAAATTATCTTTTAAAATAACCCTGAAGCCTCATGAAATGAAAGGAGAAAGTTATTGTATGCATCTTTCTTAATGTGAGAATGGGCCTTGCATTGATTTAGACAATATATTAAATTTCTCAAATATAATGGTTTTTCTTGTATCATTGATAATATCAAAAAACCTCTATTGTCCCCTTTTTGGGCTGAAAAAGAGCTTTGCAACAAAAAAAAAAAAGGAGATAAAAAATTGAGGAATGGACACAGAAGAAAGTTTTTTAGCATCAATATATATTTGTTAATTTTGAAATTGAAAAAATGAAATTAAGTGGAAAAAGGAAGCTTTATTATTTCATCTTTTGAAAGGATTTCACACCCATCTGAAAAAAAAGGTACTTTTTACACCCATGAACTGATGCTGATAAATTGAATGAGAGAGATCAATAATGGAGATTGAAATAAGAATTGAACACAACAAAACTTTTAGAATTTTTTTTTTTATTCTTGAGACCCAATCCAAATTCAAAAAAAATTGTTGAATATCTCAAAGTAACCAGAACCAAAACCTAAAACTTTGAAATCCATCTCAAAGAAGATTAGGAAGTTGTTTGAAAAATCAAGCTTCCTAGATAAGGGAACCAATTTTATTTGAACTGAAAAGCCTGGAATGAGTCAAAAAGGGACACCCTTTTATGTATTTTGGATGTAATGATGACCTTAATGATTGTGGTAATTGGTTGTATTTTGAAAGTGGTCAAGTGAAAAAAAAAGTTTAGTGTTTTAAATTGTTTCAAAGAGAGATAAAACAATGTGGGGGATTTTGGTAAGTTAACTTTGGAGTATGAGAGATAAAAATTGATCCTATCTCAAGGTTTTTCCCTCTTGAAATACCCTGACTCTAACCTAAAATTTCTTATAAGAATATGAACTTTGAATGTCACCTTCTTTCATGCTTTTGAACTCAAGTTTGATTGTTTTCAGACAACTTTGAACTGCACACCTGATCTCAGAAACTACTTTTGAACCCAACATTCACCCCTTAAATGATGAGTGCATCCCACTCGGTCCTTTTGGATTTGAGCAAGAGACCATCCATTTCTGGAAACTCAATCATTACTTGAAGAAAGATTCCTTGAATATTCTGGTTCAAGTCTGACTAGTTTCATTAAATCTGGTGCTTCATCTTCAAATCTCTTGGGTTTTTTATCCATTATTTATCATCAAACTCAAACCTGGTTTTAATCACCTCATCAATCCATGAACAGTTTCAGTTGTATTTTAGCACTAAGTTGATTTTTTTTTTTTTCATATGAAATAACATGAATTCTTCACCATAGCCTTATCTTTCATTCCCTTGCATCATACTCTTCCTCATCACACTTAGTCTTGCACTTTAAACTTTTACCTTTTCTGAAAAAATTTCAATTGATATCTCACATTTTAAAAACTTCCTTATGAATTCCTCTTACTTTTAACTAGATCAGATATTACTCAGGTTGTATCTAACCTATTCCCACTAAGGTTTAGATCACCAGAAGAAGCACAGAGGTTTTGATGGCAGAATGTTCCCTCAGATTGTCACTCTCATATCTTCTTTCATCTTTCTGATTAGAAATTTGTTACATTCATCTTCCCTCAGTTTTTGTATTGAAACATTTTCCTCTTAATCTAACACCTTGCTTCAAAGCATCAGCTCTGAAATTCAAAGGTAGAATTCTGACTTTGAGAGATTCATCTTGGCATTAGTCTCTTCCCTCTGTGCCATATCCACCTCATCCCTTTGCCCCTCTCTACTACACAGGGTGGGTGGGTGAATGAATCCTTACCCAAGAATTCAAAACCATCAAATCCTCATTCCAAAGTAACACTCTTGGTCTTTCTCAAGTCACCTTAGAGTTTTTTTGTCTTTCGCCCCCCCCCCTTTTTTTCCCATGGGCAAGGCCTTTATCCACTCTCTTTCAAGAAAAAATTATATATAAATATATAAATCTATATATATTTAAAATTAAGGATATATAAAGGAAGAAAGAAAATTTTACTCTTTACATTTTTTTCTTTTCGAGCAGCACCGCGAGAAAAATAAGAACGACTCGAGGATTTTTCGTATTTAAGGAGCGACTTAAGGGCCAACCTGAGAGTGGTTGACCACTTTCCCTCACCCCCCCTTCCTCAGGAGATCTATTTTGCCTTTTCTATCTCTCTCTCACTAGCTAGCTAGCTATAGTAAATCATATATTCATTTTTTCACATTGTAGATTGATGGACGATCCTTCCCTACCTAAGATATTCAAGCTCATTCAGTCGACGACTTTATTGGACGTACCCCTGTCGGCTGCATGTGTCGAGCCAATAAGTTTATTGATCCCCTCAGTCAAACAAACTTATAGGAACCTCACACGCGTGACGGTGAGGGTTTTTTTTTTTTTTTTTTTTTTCTTGTTCAAGTTTTTAAGACCTCATAGGCGTGGTAGGTACTTGTTGTTGAAAAAATTAGTGAGAAGAAGATAAGAGAAAACGAAAGAACAAAACAAAAAATGGAAGAAGAGCAAGAAGAGTGATGATTGAGTGGGATGTTGTGGGTCAAGTGGTTTCATGTGCGGACGATGGACGTCACCACGCGATCCGGATTCTAGGTCGGCGTGGCCGAAGTGCGAGGTTCGAGACCGGCGACTCATGAAAGACCCTATGATGTTGAGAAGAACGAATTCATAGAAGTCTGCAGGCGGTCTGGAAGGCTGAGCGATTCATCCCCATCATCCGCTCCTGGGCCTGTTCTCCATCTATGTTTGACTCGCGGCCTACCGATCGGAAAGGAATGATATAACGCTGACTCGACCGGACTGCTTCCTCAATCGATGGTGATCTAATCATCATCAAATATGATAGGTTAGAAGAGTATGGTTGTTGTTGCTTTGTTTTTTTGTTTGGTTCTTGAAGGTTCGTCTAGGACTCATAAATACATACATGCCATACATATGTACGTAAATACATACAGCCTCACACCTTCATTTAATTCTGACTTATTTTATTTACCAAAATATTTGATATTTTCAAAGTTAATTTTTGTTTTTGAAAGTAGGGGTAGGGAGGCAGAGGGATGAAGGAAAGGAGCATTGATTTGCGTTTGTCGTTATCGTTGTGAGATGTAGCACATCAACAGATGAAGAATTCGAGTACGATCATAAGATTCATAAGCTGAGGGTTATGTAACAAAACAAATTATTGCAGGCCTGTTTCTTTCTTTCTTTCTTTCTTTCTTTTTTTTTTGAAAAAAGGGCTGTGGCTGAAGAGGTCATGATGATGATGAGATGAGTGAGAGGGGGGTTAATTTTATATTCAGTTGAAAATATGATCTTGAGAGAGGTAGTATGTACGTATGTACATCAACCTCAGGTGATGTGCATGTGGACGTCGACCTATGTCTAGGACGAGATAAACGTCATGATTAGTCCAGGGACGAGGGATGGGAAGGGGTGGGTTGATTCATCAATCCAATTGATAGTCTCGATCGAGTAATAATTTCTTCAAAGTCTCCTTCTCTTGAATCAAATCTTGAATGATTTTCTTCAACCTGATCTGTTCGGATTCCAATCGATTCGATTCTTCTTCGAGCTGCCTCTGGTAGGATCTTTTCTTCTCCCTAGATCGAGATGCTGCCAATCGATTTCGTTCCAAGAAATCGTGCCTCTTCGTCCTCGATGACCGGTTCAACTCCCTCTTCTCCTTGGTGATTTTCTTTTTCGGTTTTGATTCCGATGGAGAACATGGTCCTGAGGGTGGGGTACATGTTGAGGATGATGATGATGAGAATGAGAATGAGGAGGAGGAGGAGGAGGAGGAGGACGAGATCCGACGCTTTGATGGTTTTTGATCAATTTCGAATGGCACCCCTTCAGCGGTCTCGAGTTCATGAGGCTTGGGGTGGTTATTGGAGTTGATGATAGAGGCTAAATTGGAAGGTGGAGGGGATTCGTCGAATGAGGAGGTCACCGAGGATGACCGATCACCGCCGGTGAAATCGATCCAATACTCGATCGAATTCGATGGCGGCAGATCTGTTGTGGGATGATCGTGAATCGATAGGATTGGATCGAGTCGATCGTGGGATGGGGGCGGTAGTGATGATAGAGGTTGGGTGAGTAGTGAGCCGATGATAAGATTGGGATGATGATGATGAGCTTGGAGACTAATGGGCTCGAAGATTGGTTGGGTTGGATGTTGATCGAGTAGAGTAGTGACTGATGGGATCGAAGTCGTGGTGGTGTTCATCGGAGATGTCGGCCACCATATCGACGAAGGGTCGAGAGAACAGTTTGGGTTCGATGAAGATTTGGTGAAGGGATCGTTGGACCAATGGCCAAAGCCAATGTCGATCAAGTTCGAGCTGGGCAGATCGTCGAACAAGTTGGGAACCAGAAGGGCTACTTGACAAGGAAGGTGACGAGCGTGTCGAGATGTAAATATTTTACACATGTATACAAGAGGGATAGGGATCATATGATAGAAGCGTGGGGGGGGGGGGGGGGAGGGACGGGGGTAAATTCATGAAATGTGGATCAGTAATGACAGCTCGACTCCATCTATCAATCTATCGTTCCCCTACGTGAACACAGGTACAGTCATAATAATAGTAATGATGATGATGATGGTGATGGGTCTTGGAGCGGAAGAGGGTTTTACATGATACATTTGGTCAAGTTTGTTCCTTCCATTTTTTTTTATAAAAAATAAAAAATAAAAACACGGGGTATATAACTTTTTGATGATGATGTGAGTGAAGTAGATGGTGTTTAGGTTACCTTGATCGAGGGTCGATGCATTTGAGTTGGATTCGAGCGATAACTCGAGTAGGTCCAAGTCCGAGGAGGACGGGAATGAGTTGGAGGAGAGGGTCATTGGTGAATAGTGATGGATGATAATCGTCCTGATCAGGCGCCCTTCAGGGATGGAGCAGTGAACGTAGGAGATGGATCTTCCAGTATTTGAAATAAATAAATATTTACAACGTGGGGATGGAAGATAGACTACATCAACGGGGGTAAGTGGATTCGAGAGTCAGAGAAGAAGTCTCTCTCTCTCAACCCACGATCAGATCAATTCAAAGCCTGATGGATCATTGACCAGAGTGTCTAGAGTAACAGCAACAGCAACAGCAACAGCAGGAGCAGGAACAGGAGAAGGAGGAGAAGGAGGAGAAGGAGGAGGAGGAGGAGGAGGAGGAGGAGGCATGGGGGAATCGTATTTGTTAAATCTTGATTTATTTATCTGCACCCATCATCCATCACCCACCACGCCCACCAAGGATCCATGAGAAGCATTTACTTACTTGTTTACTTACGAGTAACTCATGACTGATCGACGGTTGGGTTGCAGTCTAAGCCTAACTAATCAGTTGATCCAACTCAGCCGCGGCCTCTCTAGAGACCCTTCCCTTCTGTGACCTGCTCTGATGATAAGCCACCACGAGCGCTGGACGTTCCTCGTTGGATTGGATGGAGCCAAGTATGTAGATAATATCTTGCTCAACCCCCAATTCTCAAGTAAGCTGATGATGATGACCAATATATCAGGTTTGGATTGAGCCAAGTTGGGATTTCATCCATCAGCAGATCATGCATCAACGAGGGGAAGAGGGAGACGATCGAATCTACTTACATAACGCAAATCCATGCGTAAGTGGGATGGAGGATTGGGAGTAAGTGAATCGAATGTAATGATTATTCGTACTGAGATTCAATACAAATCTGAATGCGTAGATCCTCAGAATCAGGGAGGACGGATTGAGTCAGAGTAAGCTTGAAGGCTGACGGTTAATGCTTACTTCCTAACCGTTAACTTACGTCAGCTAGTCAGTCGGAAGATCTTGGCTAAGCCAATCTTCATTCGAATCAGATTAATCTATCTAAACATGTATTTGATGATCATCACTTCGCGAAATTCGATCGTGATCATCGCCAAAACCAACCACCAGCCTCGAATCGAATTCAGATCACCCCGATCCGATTCTAGTGAAGCTTATCAATCCGACCAGATCGGATCATTATCATCGACGTGGACATACACAAATGATTACTTACACTCAATCCATGACCAACCACTTCACCCACGACTATACCCACCCCACCTTCATTCCAAACTCCATCCAATCCAATCCAACCTCGGCGTCCGATGGAGTTGGTGGGCAGAGATGCAAGATTCAGGATTGACCCCTCATCACCACCATAGTCAGCCTGACAACGTCGACGATGGTCTATCATCCGACCGGCCGGTGAGCTTAGCCATCCCCCCCCCGCTCTCAAATCAATACCGGGTTTGGGTTTGGTTTGGTTTGGTTTTTTTTTTTTTTTTTTTTTCTCGAGAAGCACAGCACCAAAGCACTACTTTTCTCAGCAAACCTACCACCCATCCTGAATGAATTACCCCTCTTTCCCCCTGAATGGTCGCCTATGATAAAAGACAAGCTTTGAAAATCGAATAAATTAAGATCATCAATCCGAGAATTCGGAGGGAATCAGCAAGGTCGCTGACTGTGATGTGGTGGATTGAAGGGGGATGGGTCAGATTAGGTAAGGTGAACTGGAAACCACCCCGCACCCATCGGTCTCTTTTGTGGGAAACAGACAGAAAACCCAGGACAGGGACGCCAAAAATGGGTGTATGTGTGTGTGTTTTTGGATTTCCGGCCCCGCTGTTTACCTTTCCCATGAAATCTGTCAACTCAAAGGAGATTGGGACCAGTGGACAGGTTTTGTGGGAAGAGTAATATCACCAAGTCAAATACAAGTCATGAGTAATTCAGGCTACAGCAGCTAATGGGGACAAGGGGCAATAATGGAAGATGGAATGAGTGATAAGAAACTTGGGGGACAAGGTGACCTTCAATATCAAATCAGTTGGACCAAGTCAATACCCCTGATGAAATCATCACTGCTGGACATCCTTCTTCTATCCATCAACTTTGAATCTTTTTTTTTTTTTTTTTTTTTGATGATTCCTGTCACACAACCACCCCACGTACTATAGGGCAATCTTAGATGATTGTGAGCACAAAGGAGGAGACTGAGAGCAAGGAATAAGTGCAAGATAGCAAGGCCAACTTCAAAGTGCAAACTGGAGATTTGATGGCTCAAAAAAACAGCAAGAGGGATGAAGTGTTCCAATGGAAGGAAACCAAGGCAAAGCCCAACATGATGACTTGTCTTGGCAAATGCAAGAATATATGAAATTAACTAACTGAGGAGACAATCTTCAGACAGCCAGCATAGCCTTTATAAGGTAATCCAATGGTGACTAGATACAACCTGATGGATGGTCATCTACAGCTAGGAAGAAATGATGCAATGAATGATAGGAACAGAATGGGAAAATGAAATAAACAGTACGTTTGTTTCCAATGTCATAGAATAGGTGCAAGACAATAGAATATGAGAGTACAGAGGCATAATGGGTCAGACATGGAAGGAATGACATGTGAGGACAATGCAAATGAACAGATATAGTTATGCAGTGAAGGGGGCTAGTCCATTGGCAAACTATACAGTTGATGTGGCTATCTAGGCATGGGTGCAAACTAGGTTAATTGCATGGCCAAGAATGGAAGTAGAAGGGCTGATGATAGCCAGGGGTAGAAGAGAAAAGCTCAAATGGATGGTTGGCCAGATTAGAGTTAACTGCATGTATTTGCAAGTATATACTGAGTTGCCAAGATTGGAAGGTCATTATGCAAGCCAGAGGTAGTAAGCAGAAGGCACCAATGATGTTGTGCTTTGTTTTTTTCATGCTTTTGGACTGAGGTAGATGGTACTGAGGAAAAGGATATGTCAAATTGGTGAAGACAATGACCCTTAACCTTGGAGCATGACAGTTGCTGGGATATAAAGCCACAAGCTTCTTCAAGCATCTAGATGAATTCCCATTGATTTAAAAAGTTGTTACCTCACTGTATAACCTTATAAAATATACTTAATTGTTTGAATAAATTGAAATTAATTATGTTGTCATCCTCCTCTTGTCATTGTGAAAACTTTATCCGCTGAAAAAAGAGGAGTGTTCCAAGCACCACTGCCTGTGGTATTGAGGAAAGTGCAAGCAGTGTCATCTTTGGAAAGTGGCTTGCTTGTTTCCTTTAAATAGCAAGCCATTGGTCAATACCCCTGAGGCATCTACAAGTGAAGTCCAAATTCAAAGGTCTGCTCTGCGTGTGAATAACCACATTCCACCAGTACCAGAGATTGAGTTTCTTGGGGTGCAGAACCAAGGTGAGTGAGGTTAGAGAAGAACTAAATAAATGAAATGAAATTTTTGTCCTTCTTATTATTGCCACAATTCTGGAGGTACACTACAAATACACCACCACCATATTTTTCAGCATCAACCAAACTTCAGATGAATCAAGTGGAGTCTAAGGTGAAAGGTGAAGAGTGGTTCAAAGAGATTTCAGAAGAAACAAGGGAGGAAAGAAATGGAGATCAAGAAGGAAATGGGATGGAATGGGAGGAAGGGAATGGAAATGAAGCAGAAAATGGGACAGAATGGGAGGGAGTAAATGGAATGGAAAGGGATGGAATGGAAGGTCAAAGCAAGGCAGTCCAAGTGCAAGTTGTTGTACCAATCAGGACTGATGCAAGATGGTTGACTGGAAATATTGGAGAGGTTTTGTTGCAAATTTGAAGGAAGAGAGCCCACAAAGAACTCTTGGAAGCTGATGAATGGAATGACTGACCAAAGAGGGCTTGAATTGAAAGGTGAAGTGAGATCTTTGGGGAGGCGTTGGTTGCACAGGTTCATGTGTTGCAATGGATGTCAGGGTTAATAGATGACAAAGATCTGGAAGAATTCAAATTGATGGTAATGGGTCTAACCACAAATTGGGAAGAGGTGGAAAGAAAAATAAATGGAAATCTGTAATGTATTTGATTTATTTGATGTTTTTTTTTTTTTATCATTTTACTACAGTTATTTTTGACCCTATGTGGCTCATTCACAACCCAAATCAGGTTGTGTGGTGCGGTTTGGACCAATTTCAGTTGTTAATGACCAATCAAAACCCATTTCAGTTGTGAACGGCCACTCAAAACTCATTTTAGCCCTGAAAAGCTGCTCAAAACCACAAAATGGGTGGTGAGTGGCTTTTCACAAACCAATATTAATAGAATTACAAGATCAGCATCACAGCCCAAACCCAAATGACAAAATTAAAATGATGTTTATAACTTAAGTTAATCTTTTAGATGGTCAACCCAAACAGAAGCTTTTTTAGAAGTCAAAGAAGCAGGTTTGGAAACAATGGGCAGGATTGGAATCATTTCTCCCTCAAGTACAAGTTTAAACCAGTGTTTATTGTTGACAAAGCAAATGAAGATAGCATCTGATTTTTCTTTTACACCCATTTTCATAGGAGTATAAGTACAATATGAATCTAATGAAATGAAACATATTGGTCTTCCATAAGTATCAGCTATTATTTGACCCATATCCAATTTTGAAAGCCATTTTGAAGAGGGAATATTTTCATTGATATCATTAAAACCAAGTATTTTTTCTATCTTTTCAACATCTTTAATGCCACCAAAAATCTTAGAATAGCATGTCTTATTTTCCCTCAATGTTTCAATCATTTGCTTTTGTACATTAAACCATCCATGCTCATCATAACCAAGTGATTAGCAATGACTCTCAATCCACAATTGCCAACAACAACAGGATCCTAAACCTCCCCTAAGAGCTTATGTAAGTTTTCAGGTATTTGATTGAGGTAATTCAAATTTGGTTCCAACAATCAAAAATTACTTAGCCAAAATTCTAATCTCATTAAAGAAATTGATACTCACCAAAGATGAGATTCTGTTTGAATCCTCCATTTCTTCTTCTTCCTTGGAAAAGAATTCTGATTAAAAATGAATGGAACCTAATTCAATTTCAGTCTCTTCCCCTGGACTACAAAATTCAGATGAAGAGCCTTCCTTGCACAACAGAAATAATTTTCCCATCAGTTCACTAAGCAGGAAAAATGAACACTCAAAATAAAAGAATCACTTTCTTGGGTCTTGTTTTTCCCCTTTTAACCCTTTTTTCCCTCTTAATTTCTCTTTCAATGTGTTCAAATTTTGAAATTTCACAACAAGTAGCTTTCAATTTTGGTCAAATGCGGCTGGAGCATAAGACCTTTGGCTTATGCCTTGGCTTGGCAATCAAAGTTTCTATATACTTGACCACAGACTTCAAAATATCCAATCTCACTCATTGAGGTTGTCCCTTAAGAGTGGAATTCAACTTTTTGAACAATTGTTATTTTTCAAGAACTCGCTCTGTACCATCCTTTCAAAAATAAAAAAAAACAATTAATCTGTCAATCCTATAATTGGTAAACTTCAAAAAAACCTAAAAAGAATACTTACTTCACTGGAAGGGTCATAGTCTAACCTCAACTGAGGATGAAAATCCTCAGGTACAACAGATCCTCTTGATGCTAGTATTTCACCTAAAATGTGGGAACACCGCAAGCCCATTGTTTTTGAATAAGAATTTGAGCACACTTCACCATCATGGTTGTGCTTTAATTTCTAAAATTGTTTTCCAATGACTTTGATGGCCTCAATTGACAATTTTTAACCCAAAGGTAAAAGTTCTTTTGGAAGAACAGTTCCTAACTTTATTCAAGAGTTTTTAATTGACACATTCACTGATTGGATTTGGCTTTCAATGGTTCCTCCAAGGTGTTTGCACACATCAAAAATGATCTCCAAAGATCCCACAAGTAATTGTTTGAAAGTAGCATGGGCCCATTCTACCCAAGACATTTTTTTATTTCCAAAGTCTGGTTTGACACAAGTACACACCTTTGAAAATTTCTCTTTGATAGGGAAAATGTTCTTTTAAATATACTCAAGCAAATCCTCATTTTATTTCAAGAAAAACTTTATACAAGTTTCAAAATCAGCATTCCCAGCAGAGATGAACAGAAGAAGCAATAAAATGGCATACTCTGAGTTCTGAATCATTGAATTCTGCCTCCCCCTTGGTTTTAGAGGACCCATACTTTGATTACAGAGTAATAAAGCTTTTACATCCTTCATTTTCTTTACTGAATCCAAATCAACAATTTTCTTGAATATTTTTAGTCAATTTCTGGGAGCACATCTGTCTGGATGACTCAGGGAAACTATGTTCTATAGCACAAATCAGACCTTTTTCATGGTCCATAAAAAAGACTTTGGGAAGCCTCTCAGGATCAAAAGCCAACTACTTTAATGCATTCAATTCCCAACAGTAGAACTCATATGTTTCTTTTTTTATAAAAAAAAGCGCTTTTAAAAGATTTCCAGTTTGAAGTTATTCCTACAACATGCAATAGAGGGATGTTGTACCTATTTGTTCTATAAGTACAATCCATCAAAGCAATATGATGGAATTTTTGAAAATGTTTTATAGACTCAGGATGATCCCAGAACAGGGCCTCTAAGTGACCCTCTACACCAAATTTGGCCCTGGAAACCCACTGGGATTCCTGGAGCATATCAAATTGAATGTCCATAACACCTTTCCCATCCAGTTCCGCAAGCTTTACCTTCTGCTTAGTGTTTTAGGTTGTTCTATTGTCAATGTATTCTCCACAATCAATCTTCCTCAATTTCCTTTTAAGCTGAACCATCAACCTTCCTTTTGTGAGTTTGCATTTGCTTTTTGATGAGCTACAGCCCTTCATATACCCCAAATCTGTCACATGCTAGATCAAAATATCTGTCTTTGAATGTTTTCAATGAATAGCCATGCATGGATTCCCATTTTTGAAAATAAATCTCTGCATCTTTTGTAATAGCAAAGGCTCTCACAGGAGGAGGGTCAAGAGTTTCTGGCACCCCTTAGTTTCATAGTTACAACCCACATGGTTACGTTAGTATTGATCAAGCCAAATACTCATCAGTCAAATGAAATATGAAATGTGACCCACCAACTTTAGTCAATTACAGGTTTGAAGAAACATATTGTTCCTCAATTGGAGCCCTAGATGAAGATGCAATTGGGGCTTCCAGTGTTGTTTTTTCCAACTCCCTACCCAAATCCCTAGATTCCACCAAAGCTTTGTTCACCATACTTTTAATTAATTCCTTTAACATAGCCATGTTTAAACCAGGAGGGCTTGGGCTTGCAACTGTTCCCATAAACCAAAAAAATTCAATGGCAATTTTTTATTGAATTCAATTTTAAATTCAAAAACTCCAAAATTTTTCTCACTTTTAGGTTGAGAAAAATAAATTTATCCAACAGGCGTGTGTTGTGTGTGTACGTGGTTTGTGAAAAGACTTTGTTTTGCCAATAGGCAGAGTGTTTGATTTCAAAAATTCTTTTTGTAGTCCAATAATATTCCCAAATAGTATACCACATCCCCAACTTTGGGTTGAGGGCACTCAAATGTGGTCAAGGGGTGCCTAGGTACCCCAATTACCCCCTCAAATGGCCCATTTGGGGCTATTTTTCCCCACAACAGGAAAAATCTGGTGGATCTGTTCAGACAGTGACATCACATCAGTTGGATGAGATGGTTACATCCAATTGATTTCTAGAATGTTTCCATCATTTGGAAACATAGCTTACCCCCAGTTTACAATTAGTTGCTTCAAAATTTCTCAAGTTATTCACATTTGTTTCTGATTTCATTCCATTCTATTTCACCTTTTGATATCCTGGCTTTCTCCTTCTTTTCTTCTTGTCTTACTTATTATCAGCGATTTAAACTCTAATGCTATACTTAGCCGTGGTTAAACCTGCAAAAATAAGACAAAAACAATATCAAAGTCAGTTTTAGACTCAAATAACTCAAACAAAAGCTAAAAGCTCACAAACTCAGACAATACCAAGGTATTATGAGTACAAAAGGGACACCTTAAGCCTTTAAAAAAGGCAAGGGGCCTGGCTCCAAATAAATGAAGCTCAAAGGAGCTTTGCTTATAAATAAGCTCACACCCTTTATAGTAGTAACACACAAGGTTTACTACTACAATTCAGACCTTCCACTCGAAATTGAAGTTCCCAATAAGATTATTAATTGATTTTAATACTAAAGTTTATAGCCCCAGTCAATCTCCTCTTGAGACTAAGTTTAATGGGCTTGTTAACTCTTGCCATATTATTTTACAAAAATAATAATATATAACTGGTTAGGAAAGGGGCTATAGGGTGAAGACCCTCCTCTTTTAAGGTAACAGGAGCCCTCAGGGGACTCAAGGAATAATCAGGGGAGTGCTAGTCTCTCCCTGGTTTTGGCCTCAAGTTTTCAGAGCCCCATCACATTCTTCCCAATGAGAAATAGGGTACTAGTACTCATTGGGGGGGATTTTCAATGTAAAGGGTCCTATTTACATACCCCAAAAGTTATATACTCTACAACTAAGCTCAGGGCCCTCTTGGACGCTCTCAAGGCTCAGGAGAGTTTATCAAAGTATAATCACATCCCCAGGGGGATAATATTAAGATTATGTGATTGGTTTATACAGAGTGGAGAGTATAGATTAAATTAATTACTGTAGCTTGTCCCCAAAGGAAGGGAACTTATTGGGAAGTTATATATCAATAGTTGGGACGCATCTAAGTCCTCATAACTCAATTCAAAGTTATATTGGATCCCCATCTTGATAATATATATTATCAAGGTTCTAATTCTATAATCAATACTCATAAAAACATACTTATAAAATATTATAAAATATTATCAAAATTTATTGTATAATTGTGAACCCTTTAATCAATTTTCATTCTTGGATCTATGGTGGGTTGAAACAGTGACCTTGATGTCATTAATTGGAGGTTGAGGCTATTACTTAACCACTATACCAGTAAGGCATATGAATTGTGCAGACATTTGGACAAGTCTAATTGTCTTGTGGCTGACACTTATGATTTCAATTGGTATTCTCCAAGGTTTCTGTTTTACTTCTTCCCAGATTCCATGTGGTTTCAAATTTCTTCCTCCCTTATTTCTCCCTGATTTCCCAAAAGTTTCCATTTTTCCACCTATTAGCATAATCGCTCCTATGTTTCTGAAATGAAATAAAAGATTTTTTTTAACAAAATTTATCCTCATCATTCATAAAATTCATTCTTATGAAATTTATGTTTTATCTGCAGGTAATGCTTGTTACATTGAATGGGAATTAACTCCAAAAATGATTCAAAGAAAAAAATTCAAACAATTCATAACACTTTGCATATTCCATAATTTCTAAATTTCACTTTCAGGAAGATATAATTTTGTGACTAGTATTATTCCATTTTGAGAGAAATATGCACACTGGTCATCAACAGAATCAAAAGAAATGATTTGTTGTTAAATCCCATGTTTAACTATGTAAACATTGAAATGCTTCCAATTAACTAAAGAATTCCTCTCAATTTTGAATTTAGTCACTTCCAAGAAGTAACCTGGTATGCTCCAATATGGATCCACCACACTGAATATGGTTTTTATCTGTCCCAAGAATGTGAATTCACCCAGATGATATGACACATTACTGTTTCCAGGATTTGATTTGGTTGTTGATAATGCCATTTTATTCCAATGGAGATGAGTCTGATAGTTCCACCATGGCAACAGAGTGACATTGTTTGGTTCATTTGCACTATTGATTGAATTGAATTCTTGCCAATTTGTAGAACAGATAAAATTCCTCAGATAATTGAGGAATTTGTAATAAGATTCTTGATTTGCATGGAACAGATTTAGGTTTGGGATTGAATTTGACCTGCTGTATAATTCAAGAATTCTTGAAAGTTGATTTATCTCCAGTTGTGAGCCTGGTGAGTTGATCAGGAACTTCAAATTTGAAAGTCTGCAGAACCTTTGAGCTATAGTAAGTGGTACTTCATCTGAATTTAATGTAAATCATAGTCAGCATTGTTGTATTATGTATATCTTGGATTGAAAGTAATTCACACATTCAAAACATTGCTTCTGTTGAACTTGGAAAATAGGCCATTCAAGCGCTCATAAGACCAGTTAGAACATGTGGGGCCACGGACCCACCTTTATAGAAGGTCAGGTATCTGGGATGCAAGATGATGATCTGGTGTTTGATTTTTTTCTGGAAATATTGTCCTACAAAGTTGGAAATATTTTTCCCAGTTCCTGGTGAAATCAAAACCATTTTAGGAGCTGGTATTCCAACTAGTGGAAATGTTCAAACAGGTCACTAAATGGAAGGTATTTTCAACAACTGCTTCTGGGAATGGTCATTATTCATATTGCATGGCAATGATGAAATTGGGAATGTAGAATTTATGAATAAAAGACCACTCAGAAGCCTTGAGCATTCCATGAATTTCTGCCCCAAGTTTTTTTTGGTACTCTTGTCCAATCAGATAGGATTAGAGTAATCTTGATGACTTGTTGAAGATTTTTAAGCAGAACAGAATCAAACTTGAATTTTGATAAAATTGGAGGGCTTTATTCAGGGATATCACTAGTTCTTGGATCCAAAAATGAAACAGGTAAATATTCTAAATGAGAGAATGAAGAAGATTCCCGCATGAATTCTTCATTAGTCAGAGCCAAAGGTTGTTCTCTGCCTTTGCCTTTGTATTTTTGTATATTATGAATATCTTTCTGGAAATCTCTTTTCAAGTAACTTAATTATCTACAATCACATTTTTTTTCACTGGTATCTTCAATATCTCCACTTTCATCTTCATAATAATTTGATTAATCATCTGATGAGTCTGGTGCCTTCTTCTGTATCTTTTTTGAAGAGGATTCTGGAAGTTTTAATTTGGTAACAGTATGATCTTTCAAGGCTCCAAGAATCATATTGTGCATTATTTCAAGGTTGGCCATTTTTGTGGCATCCCAATAAGGGAGTTCTTCCAATATTGAGTAATGGATGCCATTCTCTTTTGAAGAGATGATCTCTGAGTGATTGAGTTCATGTAACCATGTATTTACTTGAATTTTGTGCTCTGATAAATTTCTTGGGGCCCAATTGAAAGGATCAATTTTATTTATCTCAGACTATTCAATGGTACAGAATTTGAAAAACTTTTTTCCTGAATGACTTGTAAATCCTATCATCTTGCCCATTGCCAAAACATCAAATATGAGAGTCAGTATAGCAGCTCTGATGGTAGATCTTGAAGGATTATTACAGGTCTTGGAGAAGTTGATATCATTCCAAAGTTTCTGAAGTTCTCTGACTAGGGGGGTGAGTATATGATTCAGTTGAGGACCAGTAGGCTCCTTGGGGCCAGGTATGATTCCTACTGCATAAATGTTTTCTGCTTTGAGACCTATTTTAGGTGGAAGATTCAAGAATACCATGTCAATGGTTTCAAGAGAGGCATCACAACTGGACTTTCCAGAAGCATTACACCAGTCAACATATAGGGTGAATGCCAAGTTCCCTGGCTTTGAAAAAAAGGGGGAAGTTTCATTTGGGCCCTTGTATCTTTGCCAAACAATCCCATCCCATATATCTTTCAATATCTCAGAGGTTTTATTTAGGAGACATTTGAGAAGTTCTTCCTTAATACCTGTATGGTGCAAAAATATTTCCAGCCATTTTTGAAATGGCTTGTAAATGAAATATTTGCTTGCGGAGAATTTTGACCCTTGCAAATGTTTTCTGCTAGGAATAGAGTTAATGGAAGTCTTCATAGATCCAAAGTTTGATGAGCAAGGTGGACCCTGGTCAAATCTTTCTATGTTTTGTGTGCATTTGATATTAGGTTCCGTGACATTTTTTTTTGTTCAAACAAGTAGAGGCATTCTGGAAAACAGAAATATATATCCAGTCAAGCATCCAGGTTGAGATGCTTGAAGATGGTCAAAATGCTGAGTGGAATATTTTAGCTGTTATTGGGCTGATGGTTTTGAATAGTATCTGGAAAATTGTTTCATTTTGAATATTGAAAGCAAAAAGCAGGAACCTTGATGCCTCTGTACTAATTTGATGATGAAAATTCATGATGGCTGTGATAACCATTGAAAGTATGATATGGAATTGGTTTTTATCCAAGGAAATAGGACAAAGTATTGAGTTTCAAATATGGGAAAACCTGCTGGAGGTGAATCTGAAGTGATATCATCTTGAGATTGGGCCATGTTTGTATTGTTATTATCTAATGGAGACCTATGGATTTTTGGTGATTTTGGGGTAAGTGCTTGTGGAGCCACTAGTGCTTGTGAACAAAGTTGAGTGGAAAAAGAGCTTTTTGTGATTTTCAAATCCTTAGCAAATCCAGAAGGAGTAAATGCTATGCCTTGCTTTATCCCATTGGGAGTCACATGAGTTTTTCTGGAGTAGTTTTAGACATCTTTTCCAGGCTAGCCTTCCACTGTTTCTATCTTTCTGGAAAAGAGCCTTTGATTGAAAAGGCTTATATATTCCTAATCAAAATAGTTGAATCCAAATTAATATCAATTGTAATCAAAAAATTCAATAATAGAATTACTTGCCAAATCTTTCCACTTTGTCATACCCCTTACAACAACCAAGTGCTTTCATGATACCACCAAGAAAAGAGGCATTTTTTGATTGCCATGGAAAGATCCAATTTGGAAAATGGCTGTGGTCAAGAGTCTGAATTCCTCATATTCCGTGAATGTCATGTGCCACCACTTGATTAATTTGTAAACCAAGCCAAGTTCATGCTTGTGGTTGATGAGGGCAACCACTCGAGGGCCTGGGTTAATATGTTGTTTGAACTGCTCAAGGAACCTGGTTTTGTTTGAAATTGAGTGCACATGTGGACATCTGATCATTGTGAAATCATCAAGTTTCTTGATGGAGAGGCTGAGATGTATTTTTGGTCTTGAATTGGGTATTTCCATTTGTTGAATTTCTCAAATTAAAGAACCCTGAAGATGATTTATTATGTTTTCTAAATAAGAACCAACAACTGGAAATTGAGATTGTAATTTACAAGAATATGTTTGGCCAAGAGGTTCATCAGTTAATTTGGTGAATCTTCAGGTCAAGGCAGAAGAGAATGGTCTAACTGAGTCGTGCAGATAGCTGTTGGAGTCTATCAGACAGGCATTAGCTTTTGGCTTAAGCTGTTCTGAATCTGGAGATGAGCTGCAAGGAAACTTGATTGGTTGGTGATGATGAGCCAGTTGGGTTTAGATATGGCTTGGTTGGTGATGAAAAGCAAGTTGGGTTCCAATCTGACTTGGTTGTTTGTATTGGGAAAGCTGGGAGTTCTCTGTTTGAGCTGGTTGGTCATATTGGGCTAGCTGGATTTATTGAAGTAGCTTGGGCAATCTAGTCAAACAAGGTAGTCTTGCAACAATATGGCGGAGCTGAACTCAGAATTGTCTTGGTCTTGAATTGCAATCAAAGGTTCCTACAATTAATTTCTTCAGCTGTTCTGGTTTTTGTGATGGTTGAAGTATGAGTGAGGGTGAATGAGGGAATGAGGAAGGTCTGAGATGGAGTCAAGAAAATTTTAGTTGTGCAAGGTGGATTTCTGCAAAACCACAGAAGTTATCCCAATTGGGATAACTCCTGTCCCAGATGAGTACTTTGCAATCATCACCTGGATCAATAAAAATCAAAATAAAAATGCAAGTTGGATGATGATGAGCCCAAGGGGGGGGGGGAAGGGATGGGATTGGGGATTGATATCTGGCTGTTTGTCACTGATAATCAAAGATTGGAAAGATGGATGACAAGCCGCATGTGCCAAGTACATTACCATCCCCACTCCAGAATACTCCATTTACAGAAGCCTGAGGTTCCCTAGCTTGACAATAGGTACGCCCGGTGAATGGACGTTGAGTAGTGAGTGCTGAGCAAAGGGCAATGTAATTGCCCTTTGGGATTAAAACTTGGTCTGAGTAAGGGTGGGGAAGCATTGGGTGCTGCCATTGAAGCTGGTGTGATGCCAATTCCATTACCTCCACTCTGATAGGGTCCCCCTTGAGCTTTTTAAAGAATGCTGGAACAATCCAGACTCCTGAGATTGAAAATTTGAATTCTACTATTCCCTCTGACGGAGGCAAAGATTTATTGGGATGCACTCAACCAACATACATTGTAAACATCTCAATTGTGAGCAATGATTTGAATGATGGCCAAATTGGAGGAGATATCCCATACAGTACAAGTGGTGTTGATGGATGATGTGACAATTAAAAATGGGTCCAGTTGGGACCCCAAGAAGGAGGTCAGTGGAGCTGAGTAGTCTTCCTTACTCTAGTAACAAGAGAAGATCCGGTTCAGGAGAAAATTGGGAGCCAAAAAAATCAGCCGGAATTCCAAGGAGGGTTGCAATAGGGTAGGAATGCTAGTCAAGATACCAAGGGATTAACACTATGGGAGGATGAGTGACAAGAGGCTGAGATCATGTAAAAAATTGAGTGAGATTTGAGGGTGATTTTTGAACAACTTGGAATTGGAAGGGCAACTAGGGAGGGAGTGAAATCTGATTGGAATACTCAAGTTAGCCATTTGAATTTGGCTACTAGTTGATAAGAGGAGCCCTTCTGAGTGAGTCCCAATTGAGAAGCCTCACACATGAAACCAGAGCTTCAATCATCATTGGAGATGGTTTGAGCATCATCCCAGAGTTGAATGCATTCTGAAATTGTGACAAACATTTCCTGAGTCCTGAAAATATGAGCCAAGCTACTACTAGCCTGTAGGCTCTCACTCAACCTGATTTGGAAGAAGGAAAGATTGGCGGGAAGGTAAGGATGAGGGGGGGAGGCAAGGGGTTGAAAGTGAGGTTGGGCGGATTGAGAGAATGGATGGATGGGATTGTCATGGGAGTTGCAGAGAGATAGAATATAAATAAAAGGAAGGAGATAATACAGGTGAATCTGGCTACCAGGGTGAGTGTTACTCTTGTTTGAATACTTTGTTATGGAAGAGGATATGCTGAAACCAGTTGGATGCTACAAGTAAGTTGGCTGAAAAGAGTAAACTATGAGGCTTGTTGAGAATGGAAAGTGTGCCAAAAGGATTGGATTTGGATTTTAGCTTAGTCAAATTATTCCTGGGAATGATTTGTTGGTGGTGATACCATTGAAAGTTGATGAGGAAATGGTTGATAGACTCAATTTGATTAAAATGTGGGCATAAGTTAGTTAAAATAAAAAGATTAAACAAAAAAAAACCTTATGGAATGATAAAACATGAATGGGTACCTTTCTTTGACCAAAGATCAATCAAATTGAGATTTTGAAATTGGGAACAATAGGTGAAGTACTTCTTTAAACTGTATCTTAGCAAGATAATTTTCAATTTTGCTTTCAATTCAGGGTACCAATTCAGGGTACCAATTCAGGAAGATTTGGTATTTCTATCTTATTTCTACCTGTTTCTTCAACCTTTCCAATCCCAGCACAAAATTAACAAGATGCTCATTGATTGGATTTGCTAAAAAAACTATGGGATAATCAATGTGCAAGTATTACCCTCTGGAACCTGAGAAATGGATTGGATTTGCTAAAACAACTATGGGATAATCAATGTGCAAGTATTACCCTCTGGAACCTGATAAATGGCAGATGGATTGATGGGAATGTGTAAGAATTGTTTTAACACAATTTTTTCTGCATTTTTTCCAAAAAACTGAACTTATATTGATTAAGATCTAAAAAAACTAAAACAAATAAAACTTATTAAACAATTACTTCACATGAAACTGCCCAAGGTTTATGTCTGGTTCCTGGAAACCAGGCATCAACATCCATAAATTTAACTGGCTATGCAGAGTGAAAGCATGGGGTGAAGGACAACAAAGAAGCAGCATAATGTTGCTTGTAGATAGTGTGATTTTGATGTTTTCTATGGGGGAATAAGATGCCTCCAAGGTAATGCTTGGTTTCCAGAAGCCAGAACTCAACATTTGGGGTGTTTCATGCTCTACGGGGAATAACACTGCTTTTGATGTCCGGTTTCTGGAAAATGGGCATCACCTTGGAGGCATGTTATGCCCCTGTGGAGAACATCAATACCAGACTCTCCACAGGCCAGATTATGCTGCTTATTTGTCATTCTTCCCCCCATGCTTTGACTCTGTATAGCCAGACAAATTATGGAGGTTGATGCCCAGTTTCTGGAAACCAGACATCAACCTTTGGGGTGTTTAACATCCCACAGGGGCATAACACTACCTGTGATATCCGGTTTCCGGAAACTAGGCATCACCTGAGAGCCATGTTATGCCCATGTAGAGAACATCAATACCATATCATCTACAAGCCACATTATTCTTCTTCTTTGTCTGTCTTCACCCCATGCTTTCACTCTGTATAGCCAGACAAATTTATGGATTTTGATGCCTGGTTTCCAGAAACTGGACATCAAACTTTGGGGTTTTTCATGCTCTACATGGGAACAACACTGCCTGTGATGTCCATTTTCTGGAAACCAGGCATCAAAATCCATGAATTTGTCTGACTATACAGAGTCAAAGCAAAAACCAGACTATCTCTATCCTGTTTAAACTCCCTACATAGACAAAACCACCAACAGGTGTCCCATCCAATGGGCATAAGAGAGAAATCAAAGATTATCCCAGGGGATAATGATGTGAACCAAGAAGTGCTTGCGCAAAATTAAGGCCACATCCTCAAAAGAGAAGCAATACAAGGCGCCCGTCCTGGATAAACTCCCTGCGTAAAATTATCCTCAGACTATCATTCCCTGGTAGTTTCACTGCTGCCAGTGCAGAGCACTCCCATGTTGTGAGCATTTCTGCAAATGGGACTGCTAGAGGACCATGTGTGCACTGCCTCACATAGTAGGCCAGGCTCCAGAATTTGGACTTTCAGAACACAAGTGTTGTCCAGCCACATAATAGGGTAGGACCAGGAATTTGAGCCTTCAGGAAGCCAACTGTGGTCCAGGTGACTCACCCCCTCTACTCCCTGGTGATTAAATAAGCCCAACTATCCCTGGACCACACCTGACTTCCTGCCATGACTCCTCATCACCTTTCAGCACACCTCACCCAATTTTGAGCACACCTCACCTAGCTACACTCTCACTAAAGTGTTTTTCAACACACCTCACCCAATTTTGAACACACATCACCTAGCTACACCCTCACTAAAGTTTCTTTCAACACACCTCATTCAATTTCAACATGATCATGGATGAATGTGTGAAAAGGGATTTCCAAAGCACAAATCTGGTGTTTATTTGTTGTAAAAGGTTTCGTGATTTGTAAGAATTCCTCCATATAAGCTTCAATGTTCACAAAGATGGTTACAATTTTTTGCAAAAAATATTCAATTCTCAGAATTCAGATTGCTTTGAGGCATAAAAAAAATAAAATATTCCCTCTTTGATGGCACCATGAAATCTACAGAGCAAAACAAATTCCTGGAAGATTTTTCCAGCGGTACCTCAACCCAAACACTACTTGCCTCCATCCAAGCTGCACAGGTGGGTCTCAGAATCACATGTGCAAACATTGTTTTAATCACAGTATGTGGTCTATTCTTTCTGTGAAATAATTGAAAGTAGCTCATACTCAACCTCCACTAGGAGCAAAAATGGAATCACACAAACCAGGCTCAGGCTGTAGATCATTTGCATAGATTGAGCCAGACAAAAACAGTGCCAGTTTATTACATGATTTCTACAAAAGAAATTAAGGAGAATATTCAAAGGTGAGATCCTGTTCACAAGAAATTGTTAAGAATAAATGGTATTGATGTGCTCCTAATTTTGATTCAGGTTCAAAAGAGAAAGGAACAATTAGAAGATCAAGTAAAATCACTATTATTCAACCATTCAGGAAATCTCCACTATTAAGCTAATTTTTTCATTTCTTTTTCAGATCAACTGTCATCAAGGCTAAAGATTGGAAAGAGATACTTCAAATAATACAGGAGGAGGAATAATTTTCTTTAAACATCTATGAAATGTCTTTCAAGGAATGAAAAAAAAGAATTAAAATAATTTTATGATAAGATTTATTTATTATTCAGGCTGCAGGTGTTCCATCATTCTTAATCACCTAAATATCTTGTATTTTTAAAGCAGTTCTAGTTGCAGGCTTTAGGGTATTGACCCAATTTTGATTGTAAAATTCCTGAGATAATTTGGATGGAATCCTTGGATTGATTTCAAATTGGGTGGAAGATTTCCTATCAACAAACTTGGGCTGCCTTTTTGCCTTACCAATACAGCTTCCAATCAATATTTGATGCTCAATGAATTCCATCAATTGGGAAGCTCTTCCTGAACACCATTCAAATTGAATCTTCCTGTGACCAGTTAAACCATTTTCATTCACCTCTTCTGTATCCGAGCATACTTCAGGATCATTGAACTGTGATACAAGGGCCACATAATTGTTTTAATCACACCATTTCTTCCCCCTCTCTTATAGCTAAAAATTTGAATCATACATTGTAAGTTCAGTTGCCACAGGTGTGAGATTGAATGGCTTACTCTTTTCCATAGTTGGAAGTCCCTTGCTTGGCCTTTCTTTCCTATAAAGCAACCTCTCCACTCCTTTTGATACTTCTCCACTCACCCCGTAAATGAAGAAAGTACTTTTCCAACAGCGCAGACACAATGTCATGGTTGGAATGGTCAGGGGACCATAAAAAAACTATTGTACTCCCCAGTATCAAGTGAAACATCCAGTGTACAAAAAAATAATAAATCCATCACTTGGTAGAATGGATACTTCCATCCACTCATCCAGTCAAAAGTAAACTGAGTCAGACCAATCTCTTCAAGCTGGGTTTGGGTGATACTGGTTATGGCTTGGGTGTGGTTATCAGGAGAGGCTGGTGCTTTTGGATTTCTCTGATCAAATGCAATCACCTTCCCATGCTGAACTGCCAAACCACCTTTATCATTGGTGGGTGGTCCTGGTAAGGTGGTGACATCCCTATCATTAATTTGGAGCAAGAATCTGGCATGAGCATGGACCACAGTAGGCATGGTATCAGTCTCTTCTGGGAGTTGTTTGTTCAACTCTTTCTGCCTCTCCTTGTTAGTTTTCCTCTTGGCAGATAGGGAGGCCCTGGCTCTGAGTCCTTCATTTTTCTGTGCTTGTGAGTCCTGTGGATAGTCTTCCACTGGGATAAATAGGTTCTCAAACTGGTTAGTCATCTTTAAATCTTGTTTAGATAATTTAAATTATTAAAAAACTTCTTCAGCATTTTCACGCTCATTTTCTGTTTTCATGGCTAAAGAAATATGAGATTTTCATTTTATGACCATCAGATGAAATTTTCTCATAACTCACTGACGTATTTCAATAGACAACTGATCAGCTGGACTTTATTGCATGACTGGTCAAAATATAGCAAAAAATGAAGTTAGGTTATTGATGAGACATGGTTGGAGATGCATGTTGTTGTTCAACTCTTTTGTTCAAAATATTTTGGACAAATGAGCTTTCACTTTCAGACTGTGAGGAATCTGACTTATCACTGCCTTTAGCAGATGCCAATTTCTCCTTTTTATTTTTCTTTTTAACTACTTCTTTCTTTCCTTTTTCTTTGATGGAAAGAATGAAATTTCAATATATAATTATTGACATAGTTCATATTAATTCAGACTTATCCCCACACTACATACTGGTTTCTTTTCTACCTCCTGTTAAATAATGCCACATTAATAAATGAAGAAAATTAAACATAAATAGTTTCAACCCTTTACTTTCCAGTATTTTAAGATTGAATATACTAATGCTGAGAATTTTGCCCCATTCTTGGACCAGGGTTGAATTTATTGTTTTGACTTCTGAATCTGATCACCTGGGGTTGGTTCTGTTGTTCATCCAAGACAAAAAAATTAATGAAGTAAAAATTTGGTCAGGATTTCATCCATTCACACAAATTGGACTTCCTATGATGAATACAGGCCATTACCTGGTTTTTGAACAGAACTTCCAACAGTAATCAAAGCTTGAGTAGGAGTAACCAAATCATCTTCCTCAATATATTGATCTTTCTCAGGATCATCTTTGGAAATACACAGGGGGTTTTATGAATAAAAAAAACAAATTCTTCAATCAATCAGTCAAATACACAAACTAATCTTCCTTAGGGGTAGATCACTGGTGATTTTCATGATGTACTGGGTGAGTACCATTTTAAAATATCTATAAATAGCAATAACTTTTCAATGAAATTTTGACAAAAAATCAACAACACCTTCCATCTTTTCACTTTGTTCAGGATCAATACCCTTTACAATAGTATTTTGAACTGTAACATAAAAATTGAGGATTAGTAGTGAGAATTGGGAATATGAAAGGATAAATGGATGAAGGTTCTGGAAAAGTGAAAGTATTGGTGGGAAATCTGGGGATTATATATTCCCCCTGAATTCCTGATACAACCTTTGCAGTGCTCATGGACTTTTATTCAACTACCAATAATCAATTCATTATTTAAGATATCCTTCTTGCTTCTTAGCTTGAAAATATCAGCAATATGACTGATAATTTGATAAAAATGAAAAAAATTACAAATCCTCAAAATTTTTACATGTGTCTTGATTTTTTGTCTCATTGAACATTGGATGAAAATCATTTTATTCCCCCTTCTATACCCAATACTCATTTGATCAAAAAAATTCAATCATAGAGATAAAACCTCACACTCTCTGGTAAGACACTCTCCAAAAATTGCACATAATATGTCTCAAATATTCTCAACTGAAAGTAGTGATTTCCTTATGCTCATATTCAATCATGCAGCAATCAAAGCCAATCAATATCATATCTATAAACATTTCAAGTTTTAGTTTTTATATCCTAAATAGAAGAGAATATAATCCTTCAGAAAAATTTAATTCCTCCTACGTTACTCTGGGATTCTTTACAAGACCAACAAAGTACCATGGTTGGGAAAGTGAGCACCTAAGCTTTGGCATTGTATATTTCTACCTTTTAAAAATGAATCTTTTATTTCATGGAGCATTCCTTCTTGATCAGTGGACCTGGAAAGATTACAAGTAATTATCTGACTTGGAAATATTATCACACTTGAACATAGCACTGACCTTTTCCAAAGCATTTACAATGCTTTTTCCAGAGTTTTTAAAATTCAGGGATTTGAGTTTCATTCATGCCCATTGAAACTGCTTGACAAATTTCTCTATTCAATGGATGCTCTAAAGTTTGAAGGAATCTATCATCATCTAAGATCTTTTGAATTTCAGTTCTTCTGTCATAAAGAGGGTCAAGCTTGTCAATTTTTTAAAGCATGCTAAATATTAGCCCATTCAAAAAATCAACTTTAGAATCACTTAGATTATTGCTCAATTTTTGAAAATTCATGAATCAAATAAGAGTAAAAAATGCAAGTAGTTGGAGAAATATTTACTTGGAAAGGATCAGATGGGGTTAAATTATTTGAAACCCATACAGCTCTGAACAATATCAAACATTAATCTGAAGACAATCAAAGAGAACCCAGGGAGAAATCAAGGGGATTTTTGAGGGAAAAATAATGGAAAATCAAAAGACACCTTTGATAAGTCCTGCAGAAATCAATTAGAAGCACAGTGGAAAAATTGAAGAATCAAATGAGAATTCATTGGTCACTTTTGGAGAATTTAAGAGGAGACTCAGAAGCAATAATGGATCAACTGTGTTTACATCTTTGTAAACTCTAACAGAAACAAAAAATATTTCATGGTGAGTTTCTCTGGAAATTGGTCATAAACTGTGAAGCAATTGGGGAAACCATCACAGTGAAGTGAAGTCTCTGGTCAGCCAGAGATGACTGATTTTTCCTGGTGCCAAATGGGCCTGGAAAACAGGCGCAACCCCTGATCAAAACTTGCACATCCCCTGGGGAATTGCAAATCCCCAATTGTAACCCCCCAGGGGATGCACAAGTTGAGAGTGACTTTGCTTGCTCCTTTTTGAGCCATGAATTGCCATTTGCAACCCATATGGTTTGTTAACAAATCACGCCTGTTTAAAACCCCAAGGTTGCAAATTCAACATTGGAACTTGATAAAAGTTTTGATGCATATAAATGCCCATCCTGGCGAGTATATTAGTTCGAAGAACATGTTTTTAAACAGGATAGAATTATTTTTTGAAATGATAAGGATCCAGGTGGAGTGGGTTTTTTTTCCAATTTCAAGGTCCATATTTGAAGCAGTCACATTATCTTAATATTGATTGATTTATTCAACTTGGAATTTGTGGGGAAAATACTTGAAAGATTTCAAAAAATTTCCAAGAATGAAAAAACTCAATAAAATTGTTATAATCTTTATCCAACTGATTTTTTGATCATACATCACCAAAATATATTAGAAGTTTTGAAGAAAACTTGAGTTACAATCAAACCTCATTTGAAGAATGAATAATATTTGATTGCACATTGGTAATAGAATATTTCAACAGATGTTGTCGTGTGGGTATTTGGGAGTTATTTGGACAGATTTCCTAAATTAATAAAGAGTTAAAACCCATTTGTAACCAAGTTGAAAATTTTTTACAGGTTGGCACATGCTAGAGTGTGCCTCAAGTTTCCCCCTGGTGAGAGATATTAGAATAAAAAAAAAGAAATCTGAGTTTTTTCTTGTTTGAATGAATGAGGTTTTGTTGATTGTTAAATTGGTAGGAGGAGGTTTGAATAAGAAAAGTATGAGGTGGTAGCTAAAGGGGAAGTTTGGATAATTTCAAGCTAACACAAGTTGAGAGTTGCAGCCTAATTATTTCCACCATAACATGAAAGTGACAGGTTGCAGGTTATAATTGAGCATCTTCCTTTGCCATTTTATTTCAACACAAAAAATCTCTGAATAACTTTGAATTTATTCCTTAAACACTTTATTTCACTCATATAATTTGTTATGAAAAACTATAATCCAATTTAGAAAGAATTTTTTCTTATAAAACTGTCTGACTCAAGAAAGGGCCCATTTTTCCTCTTTAAAAAAAATCATTTTCCCTATTGTCAAATTTTCCTTAATAAGTGGATTTCATAGGTTTCTGAATCTCATGGTGTTTAAGTATAAAATTTGTCTTTTTTGAGATTATTTTCCCATAAAAATATTTCCATCTTTTCATAAAGTTCACCTTGAAGGCCTTAGTTTGGTGCCAGTTCTTTCTTTCTGTGACATGTATCTATCATTCAACCTAAGAATTTGGGGTGGAAATTTGAGAATAATTGAAAATAAACACATTAATTAATTTTATTATACTATCTTTTATTTTAAAAATCATTAATTAATATTATTTCATGTACTTGAATATTATTTCATGTACTTGACTGGCATGAAATGTTAATTTAATCACTGAAATTAATATAGATGTCAATAAGATTGGGTGAAGTTTTAGCTCTTGATATTGGAAATCTTCAGCCACCATTCCATTTCATATCTTTAAATCATTTGTAATCTGGATAATATGTTGATTTTGATATTACAGGCACAAATTGGGTTAACACTTTGATGATGAATTTTTTAAACACCATTGTTCACCTCATAAATAGAGTTTCAATCTGATTCAATTTTCTTTTGGAATTTAAACTAAATTGATCCTCAAATTTATTTTTAACAGCCAAATATATTTCTGTTACAAAGAATTTGGAAATATCTTCTTCAGAAAGAATAAATCTGAGCTTTGAAAAAGCCTAAGAATATAATTCTTGAGTTAAATTGATCCTCAAGGAAAATTCAATGGAAAATTTTTGGCCCATTCAAGTCATTCCAACAAAGTGAAAACCTAGAAATTTATAGAAGTTTTTCTTTTATGTTCCATGTGTTATGTACATGTGGTGGAATAAACCAGCCAAAGATACTGATTAAAGGTTGTAGAAGGAAAAGCCTGCCAAAGTTTCATCCCATCAGGTTATAAATGAATTTATGCAGTTATAAGATTAGGTGCTCTTCAGAATCAGGAAATATTGAAGAGATTATTTACCAGAAAAAAGTTATTCATATTCATATTTTTTATTTTTTAAAAATATTTTCTTCTGGTTAAATTTTTTCCATCTCCTAGTTCAAGGAAATCAATATTTTAAACCAGCCAGTGGTAATTTAGACATGAAAAAAATAAAGGAGGACTTATATTTTGTGCAGAACTAATGAAAAACCAGCAAACAGTGAGTTAGAAAATCATGAAATCAAGAAGGATTAAATTATTCCACACCATAATTATTCCCCAACTAGAGGACAGATATCAGAGAAAAAACACAATTTAAAATGATCAGTAAATGAGCTGAATGGAAAGAAGAAATCAAGAGGTGTGAGATACAAGTCTCATAAAAAATTTCTAAACTAATGAAAAAACAGAAAGAGGCGAGTTACAAAAGCATGAAATCAAGATGGATTTATATTTTCTTCACACCTGGAAGTTTGGAGAGGAATAGTTATAAACTTGGAAAGTTAGAAAATGAGGATGAAAAATTATGAAGGGGAATACATGGAGGACACAAAGGATTAAAAATTATGAAGGGGATTACCTGGAAGACAGATGGATGAAAAATCATAAAGGTGCTTACCAGGAGGACAGAGACAAGAGGCAAAAAAAAAATTAAAATGATGGTTAAATGAATTGAATTGAAAGGGAAAATCTCTTTCCTCCAGGGGTAGTAGCCTTGAACTCCCGGAGAAAAGTGATTAGTTTTCAGCTTTCTTTATGCATTCATGTAGATTTACTCTTTCAGAGCCAAAATCTCAATACCACCCTGTCCTCTTGAAGTTTTCAGTTTAAAGGAAACAAATTATATGGTTTTTTTGGGCATAGAAAGGCCTTAGTGAGCATTCTAGCCAATTTGAAGACAGTAGAAATTGAAGAATTTGTGACAGGGCCTTTGTCTAGGACCTCAAAAATTGAATAAAATTTGAAATAACTATTCTTTGAACGGGAATGATACATCATATTGAGGGACAGAATGAGAGTTCTTCAATTTTCAATAAGAAGAGAGGGATTTTCCCGCAGTATATGCCTCAGGGAATTGAAGAGATAAAGTAGCCACACATCCCCTTGAAGCACCTCATATACTGCTTTATATTCTGAATCTGTGGTGGATGGTAACATAATTTCCTAATTGTTAGAGAACTAGGAAATCATGGATTCCCCCAGTTTGAAAATTTAGTCAGAGCATGAGAAAAATATATCTGGCGGTTTCCATAATCTGAGGCAGTGAAGACCACTAAGAGTGAATTGCAACATCCCTACAGAGTGATTTTTATGTTGAAAGTTCCTGGAAATTAGTATAAAAGTTGAATTAATGGATTCCAGAGATTCCTTTTAGGCTTTTCTGGGTTTTGAGACAGCTAAGAGAGATAAAAGTCAATTCCCCCCATGTGAATACTGACAAGTAGTTGAGAAAACCAATATCATGAATGCACTTAATTTTCTTGGAATAAAATGTTTGATATTCTTCATCTGTAAAACAATTAAGCAAGGTATTTGGGACCATAGGAGTTGAAAGAGACAAGAATCCTCAAATTTTTTATTTTGGCACAATAAAATCAAGTTAGATGCTTTGAGAAAAGGTCATTCTGCTTTTGCTTTGAGAGAGATAGATGCTGATTAGGAGACATGCTTCCCCTACGTCCTCCACATGATAATCCTGGGTAATGAGAAACTTTGATCTGTCAAAATTGTGACTTATGATTATCAGGTTATTCATTTTAACATGATACAAAATTTCTCACTCTTTTTTTCTGGAGAAAAAAGACAAGGGCCTGCAGGTGAAGCAAAAAAAAATTCCAACAGGAAGAATGATCTGAGATCTCCATAATATAATTGTGGTGCTTGCTTCAGTCTTTAGATGGAATTGTTGAGGAAACAGAAGAAGCCCAATGGTAAATCAATGCCAGATTAAATGCTCAGATAGATGGTCTCATTAAGTTTAATGTTCAGTAATGTGTTTTTGACATTCATTTGGTGGATGTCATAAATTTTGAAAGTCAAAAGGAGCCTGCATTTATGAGGGAATTAGTGATGAAATATTGGGCTCCTAATCCTCAATTTCTGTATTGATTGATATTTTTAAAACCAGAAATTATAGTTTTGGTTTGTTCTACATAAACATGAGGAAAAAAATGGGCAAAGAAGAATAATGACAGAATTCTGGGATTTGTATGAGGAACAGGGCTTCATGTCAAGGAAGAGATGATTATACAGGGAAATATGACCAGAAGGTCTAGAAGAGGTTTCTTGTACTCTTGGTCTGTCTTGGTCTTTTCTTAGGTCTGTCTGTCTGCTTGTTTGTCTTTCTGGGTCCTTCTATCTGTCTGGATCTTTCTCTCAGTCTTTCTATCCACCAGGATTCCGTTCTGGTGGCAGTTCCTGAGGTCTATCTTGGTCTGACTAGCAGCTTGGGGTCTTTCAATCTGCCTAGGTGTTTCTCTCTGTCCTTCTATCCACTGGTTTTCTGGTCTTGTGGTGGGTCCTGAGGTCTATCTTGGTCTGATTAGCAGCTTGGGTTCTTTCAATCTTCCTGGGTGTTTCTTTCTTTCCTTCTATCCACCGGTTTTCTGGTCTTGTGGGGGGTCCTGAGGTCTATCTTGGTCTGGATAGAAGCTTGGGGTCTTTCAATCTGCCTGGGTGCTTCTCTCTGTACTTCTATCCACCATTTTTCTGGTCTTGTGGGGGGTCCATAGGTTTTTATTGGTTGGGATTGATCTTCCTCTCAATCCTTCTGTTCATCTTGGTCTTGGTCTGGTGAGGGGTATCTGAGATTGACTGGTAAAAAGATCTGGAGGAGGTTCTCTGTCTTCTTCTTCTAGCTCTTGATCTTATTGGGATGGTATGGTATTTCCATTGGGCTTAGTTGGTAGCCTTGGTCTTTCTAGCTGGTTCCAGTGATGGGCTTGGGCTTCCTCATGGTCCTGCTGTCCACCTTGATTTGGTCTGGCGGGCTTCTGGGCTTGAATAGCTGGCTGGCCGTCTGAATTTATGGCTGGCTGTATGACTTTTTGGATGGCTAGTTGGCTGGCTAGTTGGCTGAATTCTTGGCTGGCTGGCTGGCTGGAAGTTGTTCTGGAAGGCTAGTTGATGGGATCAATTATGGCTGGTTGGCTGGCTGGCTAGTTGGTGGGCTGACTGTTTGACTGTACATATGGATGGCTGATTGGTTGACTGGCCATCTGGATGGCTGGCTGGTTGACTGGCTGAATGGCTGGCCAAATGGATGTCTGTTAGGTTGACCAGTTGACTGACTGAATAGCTGGAAAACTGGATTTCTTGCTGGCTGAAGTACTGGCTGTCTTGCTTGGACTGGCTGGTCCAGTCTGAGCTGACTGTTCTGGGCTGGCTGGCTTGGTCTGGGTTGGCTGGCTTGATATGTGCTGGCTGGCTTGTTCTGGTCCTGGCTTTTTCTAGGCTGGCTTGCTGGTCTGGGCCTGCTGGCTTGGTCTAGGCTGGCTAATCTGGAAGGGGCTGGCTGGTCTGGGAACAGCTGTGTAGTCGTGTGGGTGTCTTTGCTTCTCAAATTCTCCTATTTATCCCAATTGGGATAAATCAGAGGGCTCTGAGCTTGCAGCAGTCTTGGCCTTGGCTGGTCTTGGCTGCTTGGTCTTTTGATTGCACAGTCATTCTTGGCTGCCATTGTTTAATTTATTGTTTGCTTAGTCTTGGATTGAGGAGCAACCTGCTTTGTTTGGATTTTTCTTGCTGGTGGCTGCTGGATGGTTTAGTCTCCATTGGTTGGCTTGGATTGATGTGGTTGTAAGTTGATGGCGGTCTGGCAGTGTGGATTGATGAAGGGTGGAGTTTGTCTGAGAGTGTGGTTGCACAACTACTCAGATTTATCCCAATTGGGATAACTCCAAGCTGTGGAATTTGCAGGAGGCAACTATGTACAACTGCATTGAGTTATCCAAATTGGAATAAATCCAGGTGGTTATGATTTAGTTGTTCAATGCAACTACAAAGAAATTGACTGTGTTTTTTTACAAAAATTTAACTTAGTTTTTTTTGAGATTTCAAAAAGTAGAGCAGCCTGTGGGAGAATATGTAAGAGAATAATTCTCCTCCTTTTGCTTTTTAACTTGATTTCAAAGACAGGTATTAAATTTAATCATGTTTAAAAGTTAATTTAGTTTCTTTATGAATATTCATACTGTTTTCAGAAGGTGCACACCCACTAGAATTGAAAAAAAATCCCAGAATTTCAGTCCCAAAAATGGCATTGAGTTTGGCCTCAATTTCCTGCAACCACTTGGTTAAATCTTGAGAAATTTTGGCTTCAAAAAGGTTGGAAGAAGTTCCCTGATCTTCAATGGAAATCAGGGCCCAAAAATCTGCAAACATTGCCCTTTCACTGGTGTTTTTTTATGATCAAAGACATAGGATTTTTCCAGACCAGGAAATATTATTTGAGGGGCTGTGTTTGAGGTAAGGATTGAATCACATCCTTGGAAGTTTTAGGCCAGTTTAAGAGGAATATCCTCCCTGACTGGAGGTTGGGGTGATGGATTTGGGGAGACAGAGAAATGGTGTGGAAAAAAGAGGTTAATAACCCTAGAATTCTTCCTCAGCTTGGAAGTTATTGGTCCCAAGCATCTGTAAGGAGTTGAGCGCAACATTCAACCAACTACCAGAAAGAGATTAGAGTAAGAAGAAGTGATAAAAAGTAGATAGTTTGAAACATATCTTTCCTTCCAGTCCAGTCTTCCAGGAGCTCCTCTCCTATGCTCTGGTCTATGTACAACTTAGAGTTGAGTGCAAAGTATAGGAACCTCCCCCTTAACCCTAACCTAGATATACTAAAAACTAAGAACATAGCAAGAAGAAGTGATAAAAATGAGAGAGTTTGAAATATATCCTTCCTTCAAGTCCAGTTTTCCGGGAGCTTCTCTCCTATGATCTGGTCTATCTAAAACTCGGAGTTGAGTGAAAGGTATAGGAACCTCCCCCTCAACCCCAAAACAGATATACTAACAACTAAAAACATAAACATGAGCCCCAACCTCAAAAACCCTAGTAACCTGCCTGCCATTACTTCCATCTGGGTTTGTCCTTCTCATGACGCGGAATCCCCATGCCCTATCTGGAGCCCCCCCTGCCTGTCCATATCCACCCAATTTGTGCCTTTGTTTCCCTCCCCATATAGTCCCCCACCTATGTCCCCAAAACTAGCTCCTCCCAAACACAACTGGATTTGCTTCATTCTTGGTTTGTGTCCTTGGCGCAAATCACAGATGCGCCACAGTCAATTCTGAGCCAGCTGCACACCAGATTCTGAGCCTGACACAGCTATTTCTGCGCCAAGGGTGTTCCTGATGCTGATCCTTGCTTGCACTAGAAGCCAAGGGCACGCCTGCAACGTGGTTCCCAATCCCAAGGCTATAAAATGCCACCACAATGGTCACCAGGTTTTGGGGAGTCAGACCTTAAAGAAATATGGAATTCAGAGGTGGAGGGGCAAGGCAAGAGGTCTTGGTATTCAGATTCAGGTATGTAGGGGAAGGGAAAATCATTTTTGGCCTGAGGTGTATGTTTGTTGAAATTGGAAAGAGTGGCCAATTAATTGGCAGTTTCAAGGAGCTCAATTTATTGCAAATCATTTTCTGGATGAGAGGCCAATATTTCAAATCCAGGAAACTCTTCATTTCAAAAATTAAAATCATGAATTTGAGGGATAAAAAAATAAGTTGGAAGGAATCAACAGTTAAAAATTCTCAGTTGATATCCCAGGAGTATTTCTATTATGGGAGATGTTCCCCTTTTTGAAATTTTTGGGATTTTTAAATATGCCAGTAAGCCACATGGCTTCAGACAAATAAGATAAAATGCATGGTAAAAAAAGATTTAGTAGGGAAAGATCTGGTTTTATTTCTTCCTTTGGGTGATATTTTCAAGAAATAAAGCAGTCATAACCACCTCTGCCTAGTAGTTGGATGGAATTTGGGCTGGTCTAAATAAAGCTAAAGCTATCTCACTAGTTTTAATATTTCCCCAATCCTTAAAAGAGTTTTTTTTGAAGAGAATGCAGGCTGATAACATGGGAATCAATGCCATTTTATTTGAAGAAGAAAATTAATTGTTTTGAATTGAATTAACCACTACTGTCAATGACTACATATTTAACAGTTTCAGATTTAAGGTTTATCATATTTTTCGAGAAAAATAAAAAAGAGGGAAAGGTGTTGGATTTATTTGTAAGAATATAGGCAAATCTATAAATGGAGAACCAGTTTGTTATCTTGAAGTAAAATTAAAATCCAGATAAAGATGCAGCTGTGATTTTCATGCTTAGAGTTTCAAGAACATCAGTGAATTTGGAAACATGAATTTTGAAATGCAGTTGATGAGAATTTGAAAAAAATTATTTATTGAAATGAAGTGAGGTATATTGAACTTTATTCATGTGTTCAAATGCTTTTTTTCTAGGATTTCTGGAATTTCTTTGTGACAGTTATACATGAGAAATGGTGAAATACTGTATACTAAGAGAACACAAATCTTTATTCAACATAAATAAATGGAGTAAAACAAAAATGTTGACAATGGTGGCTTCAAGAGGGGGTATGTATTCCTTCAGCAGACTAATATTGGCTTTGGTGACATTTTTTATTCTAAAACCATTGAATATTAAGCTTCGAAGGTTGATCCAGGTTCCCTGCAAGCAAGAAAAAAATAGGGCCTCAAGATTAGTTGTTTTAAAATTTATTACTTTTAATTGAATAATTCCATAGCCTTTCCCTTGTAGAGATTTCCTATTGGAAATTTGAACTTCATGTTTTTTGTTTTAAAAAGTAAATCAAGTTGTTCTTGCTATTGAGAATGTGATTGCTGGCACCAATTTACAATATTTACTCATCCACCATGGCTTTTATCAAAAGAGCCTTCTTTATGCAGGTGAATGGAATAGATGAAAATTATGAATAATCAGAATTTTTTACCAGGGAGCCTCAAAAGTTTTACCTTTGGTTTTGAGCTTTTTATCCTTCTTGAAATCTTTGAAATCTGATTTACTATGCTTATTTTTGAGGTTGTGAATACCATTTTAGCATAAAGGATATTCCTGAGTGAATAATTTGACAGAATTGTCTTTGGTGTTAACAGATGGGCCAGAGATGGATTATTATTTTTTAGAATCCAGCACTTCCATGAGTATCCTCAAGGTCAATTTAAATATGGGTTCAAGTATTTCTTTGTTTACTTCCATGGTGCTTGAGAGTTTTCTGGGTTTGTATTTGGAAGTAATAGGTTTTTAGGAATGAAAAAAGGCATTGGTTCTTTTGTCAATTATCAGAACTGCTGATGCAAGTGCCTTTACATGATTTTTTTGGAACCAATCTTTGGATGAGCTACAGCTTGGAGGGGAAATAGAAATTTCTGATGGAAATATTATAGCCATCAGACTAAAAGGTGATTTTTAGGCTACCCTCCTGACTAATTATGATGAAGATATTTAAAATAAGAAAAATTAAAATAAATATGGCTAATTCCTACTTAATCCTAGTGTACATTTATTGATAATTCTGTATTCCAAACCCAAAGGCCAGTGATGGGTAAGGAAGGTGGAGATTTAGAGTTAAGTTATAATATCTATAATCGCTGTGATAGAAACTTTGGATGGATTATAAAATATAAAATATGAAAGATGAAGGTGAAACATCAAGTAAGGTAAAATACTGATATTTTCTCTTCTGCTTAATCTTAAAGCCCCATAAAACAATATAAAATTGTCAGCTTGCTACTATTGCAGAGCAATCTTCAAAAGTAAAAAAATAAAATAAATAAATAAATAAAATATTAAAGGAGAAATAATATTGAAAATATTATTTAAAATTATGATTCTAAATAAAATTTAAGGTAGGGACACTCACTGATACCTACCTCAAATTCCCACTGCTTAAATTTTTAAATAATTTATGAAAATTTATAAAGAGGCGCCGCCTTGGGATTTTTCCCATTTTAATATTTCACATGAAACCCCAGGTACAGATTTCACAGAAAATTTTGTGTCAGAATCTAAGAATTATGAGATTTAGAGAAGTTACAAGCGGAAATGTGATGTGTCACAATTCCCGCACACAGCCACGGCAAACAATACATCTGCGCGAGGCTGAGCAGCAGCACTGCCACCCTTTCTGCTTGCCCTGAAAAGCCGGGTGCGCAGCCCTGGGCATCTGACAGGTACGCAGCCGCGGGACTATGGGCTGACAAGCTGACAGACGACATGAGAAGCTAGGGTACCGCGTAAGAGTACTACTACTAATACGGGGACATACCACGTATTTAATGAATGTACCTGTGGATAGTAAAAAGGCTAAAACTACATAAAATCATGTAAAAACACTTAAATAAACCTTTGAAATATTTTTATAAAATAAGATAAGAAAACAAAAAAATGTCAAAAATAAGATAACTTAAGCTTAAGAAATATTTTAAAATACTTTAAAAATACAGTTATGAGAGCTTCAAAATATCAGTATGTCTATGAAACACTGAAAAAACTGAATACGTCAAAATATCACATATATTTTCATGGCTTGTATTTTTAATTAATTATTTTAAGTACATTAACAAAATGTCAAAAATAATGAGAAAATCATTATTATGATTTAGCTCCCATCAGCTACTACATAATGAGAACTTTTCTTACATCAGATTATCCTTAGGAATGTCTATTTCAAAGAAATATCAACAGTTTGGTAATATTAACTAAGGATAATTAACTAAATAAGGGTCATTTGGATAAATAAGGTATTATCCACATGTCAATACATCAATTAAAAAGTAGAATGCTTCCCACACCCTGTGGGATTAGATGTTACCTGTTTTACAGCATCAATAAAACATGAAAGGCTACCACTGGTTACCTTTCTCGCGTTAGGACCCTTCCCTTTGAGCCCCTATAGCCCCCAGAAGGACAGAATTGGGATCCAAAAAAATATAAATAGAGAGCCCCTTTGGAAGTTATTGTTACCCCAGACCCAGTTATATTTACATCCAGACACCGTGCAAAGTTAATAAAATACTTATAAGAGATAAGTAAGTGATTTATGGCTTTATTCTGATAAATATTAACTATCCCAAAAACCCTTTTTATCAATTTAAACTGCTGAAAAACCTTTTAACCCGAGTAACAGGTTTAACCCATCAGTACACATCCCAAACAGGTACCCAAAGAATCCAATAACATACCAGTCAGTTTTATTATAATTTTTCTGTCGTGGCAGCTTGGTTGAAAAACCCTGCCACTCCACCATATATTTATATATATATATTTCTTTGGGCAATAACTCCTTTAAGAATATAAATTAAAGGTTCCAAAGTAACCAGGTCTACATGTTTTCAAGTGAATTCCCTGAAGAGAGGTGTTAAAGATCCCCAATATTATTGTTTCCCCTCTTTCAATTCATTTAATAATTAATTTCTTAATATTGATTAAAAATATTCAATCATAACCAAACCAATCAACCTTGCAATAGCTTTATCCAAATATTTTATGGATTTTTGCTGCATTTATTGAATAATATATTTATTATTTATTCCATCACTGGTAGCTAAAGGATAGCAAGGGTCTTGGAATCCAGGAGCCTGACAAAAAGTAAGATGGTATCTATATTTATATTCAAATTAGGGGCATTCTTGCCATTTTTTCCCTCTTGGATCAAATTTCTGAATGTAAAGAATGGATGAGTACATTTTTTTAACCAATTCTTCTTATTATTTCTTATATATCTTGTAAATCAAACTGATGTTTATTAATAAAACTGATATTTTAAGGTGAATGAAAATGAATGAATAATGGTGGGTGATGCTAGTTATTTCTGGAGAAAGAATTTATTGTGTTATGGTGGATTCTGAGGGGGGCCACTAAAGGTCTACAGGAGGGGGGGGGGAAGTTAAATTTCTTGAGGATGCTTCACGGAGTACTTGCTGTTGGTATCTTGCTAGATATTTATTGATTTTATGAAAATTTGGATATTTTAAGGTCATGAAAAGTTGGGTCTTCTAAGGTTATCAGAAGTTTGATTTTTCAAGGCTATAAAAAGGGTGGACTATAAAAAAGGTTGATATAATGAGTATTTTTAGAAAATGAATCTTTAAATTTTATGAGAAACTTTATGTATTGGGGTTACAAGAAGACGGACCTGTTAAGGCTATTAGAAGTTGGATCTGTTGATTCTATGAAAAGATGCAACTTTCAAGGTTATGAAGATTTGGATCTCTTAAGGTTATGACAAGTTAGATCTGTTTAGGCTAAGAGATGTTTGATGTGTTTTAGCTATGAGAAATTGGATCTGTAAGCTTATGAGAGGTAAGATCTGTTTATTCTGAAAGAATTTGGATCTTTTAAGTTTATTAGAGGTTTTACTTGTTACATTTATGGGATTTTGGATTTATTGTGGCTATGAGAAATTGTTTACTGGAAGAAATATTCCAAATAGATGAAGATAAACAGGTTTGAGGAAGATATGGAAGGAGATAAAAAGTTTTGATTTTTATTAAATATAGAAGTTTGTTTATCAAGGATTTTATAGATTTCAGTGAGAAAGGGAGGAATAATTCACTGATGATACTGAGATGTCATTGGCCCTAAGACCTTTCTTCCTTACTTGTTTATGCAATGAAATACCCAGATGAGGGAAAGAATGAAGCAAATTGGAGTACCACAAACTCAATTTTTTTGATGAAATATTGGATTTTCTTTTCTAAAAAAATTTGCACAAAATTTATTTATACTTTTAAGTGGTTATATTTTGAGTGAGAGTCATGCAAATTTGTGAGCCATTCCCAGAATAAACCAAGTTTTTGTTTGTTTTCAGGGTTTAATGAACATTGGATGCTGCTATAAACCACGTTAATCTTAAGGATTCTAGAATTCTTTCTCTGTCAATTGTGTACGGTGTGAAGAGCTTTTCCATTAGTATCTTTTGTTACAGTGAGGTGAACAAGCAAGTCATCCAAGCTCAGGTAAATTTTGATGGATGATTTCCATACTGGGAAATGATTTTCTTGAACTATGAATTGGGGGTTGAATTGAGATCCAACATTCATTGTACTCTTTTAGATTTGATTTATGGATTGAGCAATCTGGGATCATAACCTAATGAAGGACCAAAAAGAAGTAGTTCAGTGACCATTTTTTGAAACAAAGATAAAAACTCTAGAAAGCAAAAGACCCAAAATGAGAAAGGCAAGGCAAAAAGAAGGAGGAATCAGAGGAAGAGGTGAATTTATATATATAATTATTTTTTCTTAAAACAGAATTTTCTTTTTAAAGATTCCTTGTCATTTTTTTAACATTGGATTTTTTCTGACTGGAGAAGAATATTCAGAAGATGAAGAGCTGCAAGATTTGGATGAAGAGGATTAGTCAGTAGATGAAGAGCTGCAAGATTTGGATGAAGAGGATTGGTCAGTAGATGAACAGCTTCTAGAGTTGGATTTCATTAAGACTGTAAGATTTGCTTTTTTTGCTTATTTTTTTGATATTAGTGCTTATTAATTTTTTCATTTAATCTTATATCAGAGGTTTAAAACTGTTTTGAATAAGCAGTTTTCTTCTCCTGAATTAAATCCTGGGAAAATAATCAAGAGAAAAAGGAAAGAAAATGAAGATGATGATGCTCCTTACAATCCTCCTGGAAGGAATATATTAGCAAAAAAAGCAACCACAATAACTGAGAAAGTGAGTAAATTTGATACTTTATTATTTTATCATTTTTTTGTCATTTTTTTTGGTTTTTTCCTCTAGTTTTTGTGTACGTTATCTTATTCTTCTTCTGTAATTCATGACCAAGTCTCACTTTTGACCATATTCTATTTTACAAAGAATTCTGATTTTTAGTTTTGGTTCCAATACAAATAATTTGTTTTCCCCAAAACAGAAATTCCACATATATCAAATGTCCAAGGTTTCATAGGTAATGGGAACTGCGGCTTTAGAGCAGCAGCCATTTTTTTGGGGAGGAACTCTGAAGACTGGATTGAAGTAAGGAAAGAAATGGTGAAAGAGCTGGATTCAAACCCAATTTTCAAGGACCCAAGATTACTGAATGAAATTTGGGGTGAAAATTTCCAAGAAGCAAGAAGGCAACTGAAACACCTTTCTGGCCCAGCTCCCATAAATATGTGGATGAAATTTCTATGCCATGGTTTCCTTCTTTCTGAAACATATAAGTGACAAGTGGTTCTGTTTTCTTCTTTAATGCCTTTCACTTATCTTCCTATGAATTCCTCTCCCACTCCAGATTCCAAATCTTCTCCTATTTGCTTCATTCTTTTGAAATATTGCAAAAATATAGTTTCACTCAAGTTCAATTCTGATCATTGGCCAGCTCCCAAATTAGATCCACTTTGGAAAAGCTTTGTGACCAAGGATTCCAAATCTTTGAAAAAATTTATTTAGAAAAATTTAGAGCTTGTTAATGTGGTTTTCTTTACTCCAAGGAAATCAAAAATAACATGAAAAAAATCATTTTTGAATAAAATTTAAGATTTTTATCCATATTTTTTCTTTGTATGTATCAAATATTAAAAAAAGGAGAATGAAAAAAGTGGACCACCCCTATTTCCTTGGATTATTTGTATTTGGATATATAATTTGATGGGGAAAGCATTTTCCAAGCGGTCAAAAAAATCAGTTTTATCTTTGAATTCCATTGTAATTTTCTTTTAAACAAATTGAGGGAAATTTTGATGCTAGATGTAAATAAAAAAAATGCAATGGAGGTGTTAATTTAAAGTTTTTTTTAAATTGGATTCAATCTTTGAAGGCCCAGGATACATCAAAAAAATACCAAAAAAAGTTTAAAAACCTCTTCAATAGTTTGATAAAATTTATAAGATATTTAATAACCAAAAGGAACCAATTCAAAAGGCAAAGAAAAGGATCCAAAAGTCCCAGGAGAAATTTGAATTCTTTTAATTTCTTGATTTTTTGAATGAATTCTTTCAGGCAAAATAATACATCCAAAAACTATTCAAAAAATATTCAAAATATTTTGAACCCTTTTTTCAAATTTATGGGAGATTTAATCACCAAAAAAATTAATCAAAAAGGCAAATAAAAGGATGCATAAGTTCAATGAGAAATTTGGTTTTTTTATTTGTTTGATTTTTTGAATGAATATTTTAAGGTAAAATAATAGATAAAAAAAACTGAAAAAAATATTGAAAACGTCTTTAATTGTTTTTTTAACTTTTTGAGATCTTTAATCCCCCCAAAAAAGTAATTCAAAAAGGAAAATGAAAGGATCCAAAATTCCAACAAACTCTTTTTTATTTATTATTCTTTGGATTTTTGATAAAATGTTTGAAGGGGTTCTATTGCTTGTAAAATCATCAAAGATTTATTTTGAGGGTTCAAAAGAACCATCTAATCGACTGAGGTGTCAGAATTAAAGAAGAATGAATTCTTGAAACAAATGTGAAATAAAGTATTTGTCTTTTTGGGAGTGATGGCACGCAGATATAATAGGCTGTGATTTAAAGGATTGCACCCGTAAGAAAATCATTGCTCTTCACTTATTAATTCACCCTAAAGCCATACCAAACCACCTCCTTGCATCTTCTTTATCCATTTATTTATGGATCATTGCTGCCTTACCTTGATTAATTTATTTATTTCAAATCTATAACCTCTAGTAGCTAAAGGATTGCAAGGGTTCTGGTACTATCAGTTTTGAGAAAACTGTCCGCTTTTTCCGTAATTGTTTTGTTTTCATGTTGTTCAGAGTTTTTGTCCTATGTATTTTATTTTTCCCTCTTTTTTTTTTGTTTTTGTCCTCAATTTTCATTTTTTCCCCTTAATTTTTCCATTTTTGTCTGGCCATAAAATAATTATGTCCAGTTCTACAAAATCCACTGTCCGCCTTTTTATAGTTTTTTTCCTCATTTTTACTAAAACCTGTCCGCTTTTTAATTTTAGTTGACAGGATTTTCATTGAAACAAAACACCCATTAAAATCACTTAGAATAATAACAAAATCCATACCTTCAAACAAAATAATGGCAGATTTGTGGATAACAACAGAGAGCTTAAAAAATCAGTGGGGAAAAAAACAGAATTGCAAAATGTAAGTAGCAGTACAAAAAAAATAAAGAGAAAAAAAACTAGTAAAAGTAGAGATAAGAACTGGGATCCTTAATAATGGTCCCAGTCATAGGTTGCATTCCTCCACATCCTTTGAAAAATTTTTGACAGTGTATAAAACAATTTTGCACTACCTTGGCAATGATTTGTTCCTCAATTTCCTGGTGGATTGATTCAGAAAGGTCCTTGCTGAAGAGTTTAATATGAGAAGCAAGGTTATTTGGAGAAGGAAGGAGTATGGTAGGCTACTGAAGAGTCAAATGAGATGTATTGATAAGGCTACAAAGAGCCAAGGACAGGGGGAATGTACTTGTACAGTCAAGTGGAACTGATCTGAAGATGAGGAAGGGACACTCCTGTTTAGTTGTCTGGTAATCAGATGATTTTTATTCATGGTCCAAGGGAAGGACCAGTATTTATGGACAACTAGAGAACCCCAAAGGGGGCCTAAGGCAGCAGGTTACAGACAACTAGAGAGCCCCAGAGGGGGCCTAAGACATGGTTAATGAGATGATGAAAACAGTAAGATAGCAATAAGGTAACTAAATTTGTTAGTTACAGAATTTGAACATCAAAAAGAGAACAAGTATGAGGGGGATTCTTATCAAAATAAATCAATATTTGATATTTTTTTGATGATTCTTGCATTTTATGAAGTATTTTTTTTAATTTTTAATGGTTTGATGATAAATTCACGGCTCCCAGTTTTGTGGGAGTCGTGTGAGGCCCTAAATGGCCCAATGGACGCGTGGGGGCCCATACATGCATCCAAAAAGGGCATGTGGGCCAAAAAACGCATCTTCACGCGTTGACAGGGTTGTTTCAAACACGCCCAACCCCTGTGGGTTTGTATACCCCCTGTAAACAGTGTTTTGGGGTTGTGTAACCCCGTACACGGCAGTTTTTAGGCCTTTTTGGGGTATACAACCCCCCAGGGGTTGTTTCAAAATTATTGGGTCCCATCAACCCAAATTTGGGATCAATGCATACTATGTGGGACTGTTGGACCACACCTAGCAATCTCCAAGTGAAACTAAAGTGAATCTCAAGCAAAATAAAGCAAAAGAAATGAAAATAAACTGAAATTCAAGTGAAACTAAAGTGAAACTCAAGTGAAAACATCCCACTAGACTTGATATTTCTCAACTCCAAAGTGAGAAAACTGGGTAGTCGTTCAATAAAAAGCTGGATTTAATACTGAAATACCATTGCGTTTTTTGGCTTTATAAGAACAGTGGCAAGCCCTGCTTTTTTTAACATGGCTGCATTGAAGGACTACATTGATAGTGCCATGAAAAAAGCTGGGAACAAGAAGGATGTGGGTAATGAATCACTGGAAGCCCCAATTGAATCCTCATCTAGGGTGACAATTGAGGAACAAAATGTTTCAAAAATGGACATGACCTCTGGTGGTGACTAAAAGTTTATGTTACTCTGATCTTTGACATATTTAATTTGATGGAAACTGAACTATGACTATGTAACTATGAAAGATACACTTAAAACACCTCCTGTGAGAGCTTTTCCTATTTGGAAAGAGTCACAAACTATTTTCAATTATGGGCAATGAAGCATGGTTAGGCTTTAACAGCTTTCAACTCAAAGTGTGATAAATATGTGGATCTAGCTTGTGATAGACATGGTTTTTACTCTGTGCAATTTCTCACCAAAGGGCCAAGGCAATCTCACACAAGTAAGGTTGGGTGCAAGTTTTTAATCCATGGAAGTTTCACAAAGGCAGACCCCTTGTGGAAAATCTCCTACAGAAATGATAAACATAACTATTAACCATCTCCACACCCCTCAGTGCATCCTCACCTGAGGAGAATCTCTGGGATGGCCTTAGTTAATTTAAAAGAAGGCATTAAAGATGGGATCAACACTATTCAACTGAAAAGAAAATTGAGCAAGATTCATGGCAGAAACTATGTTGATGACCAATTAATCTATAACACTAAGCAAAAGGTAATTCTGGCAGAACTAAAGGGAAAAAAAAGTTTTATGGGTGCCCTATTTGAACAACTTGGTGATTCAGGTTGGTTTAATTGAGAAAAATTCAGTGGAGAGGGTCACTTGGAGGCCCTATTCTTGGCTCACCCCAAGTAATTAAAGATTTGCAAGCAATATCATCATATTGCTATGTTGGATTAGACTTATAAAAAAATAAGTACACTATCCCCCTATTTCATGTTGGAGGAGTTACAGCCAACAAGAAAACTTTCACAAAAGATCTTGTTTTTATAAAAATAGAAATGTTTGAGCTCTACAGTTGGTCTGTAAATGCACTAAAGGAGCTGGCTTATGATCCTGAGAGAATTCCCAAAGTCTTTGTGATGTACTGTGAAAAGGCTTTGATTTGTGCTATAGAAAAAATTTTCCCTGAGTCAACAAGACAATGTTGTCAATGGCACTTGTCTAAAAACATACAAGCAAACTGTAAGGTGTGCTTTAATAATGACGTTGAAGGATGGCAAAGATTTATGTATCTGTGGGCTAAGCATGGGGCTTTGAAAACCAAGGAGGAGGCAGAGATCAATGATGCTGAACTTACAGTAAGTTTCACATCACTGAATCTACTGTTAATCTTCCTAGTTTTGTGTTGCTTACATTATACTTGTATAAGGTGTTTCTTGGCAGAATTTGAGGATGTACTTGAGTATATGGATCATAAAATCTTCTGTATCAAAGAGATGTTTTTAAGGGCTTGGACTTGCAAAAAACCTGACTTTGGAAATAAAACTACGTCTTGGGTTGAAGGGGCTCATGCTACTCTCAAACAATTCCTTTCAAATTTGTTGGGAAACATGTTGGATGTTTGGAAAAACCTAGAGGGAACAGTTTCCAATCCAATTAAATTGGTGCAGGCTGCACTTTACAACTCTCAAAGTAAGATAGGAATAGTTCTTCATCCTTAACTGTTAACTTTGGGATAAAATTTGTCTTTAGAGGCAATTAAACTTGTTGTGGAACAATTTGAGAAATTAAAGTGGAACCATGATGGGGAAGTGTGCACCAAGTCATATGGCAAGACTATGGTTTTTCCCTGTTCCCAAAAAATAGGTGATCTACTAGCTTTCCAAGGATCTTTTGTGCCTGAGGATGTTCATCCTCAATGCAGGTTGGATTATGACCCTTTCAGTTCTATTTCTTTAAGTTGGTTCAAGTTTGATTGTTGAATTCTTCAAATCACTTTGTGATTAATGCTTTTTGATAAATGATTTTTGCATGATGATTCCTACCTTACTAATATTTGATTCTTTTGATTTTTGAAAGGTTGAAATGGATAAAATACTCAGAAATTCTCAGTTACATGACAATCTAAATGCAATTTTGGGATACCCTGAAGAAGAAAATTGCAGGCTGTTGAAGCATTTGATGATGGAGACCCCAAATTATTGATAAAATCCAAGACTTGAACCTAAAGTCTTGAAATCAAGCAGAGGAAGTCCAAAATTGACAGATACCCAGAGGGATCCTTCTTGATTCAAGCACATTGAAAAGCAGCTTAAGAAGAAAAAGAGAATTAGAGTGGAACCAAATAAGAAAAAACAAAGGATTGTAAGTTTTTTCTTTTGTGAAATGTTCATTTTTTTGGTTTAATGAACTGATGATTATATGATTATAATTTTTAGTCAAATTCTGCAGAATCTGAATCTGAATTTCATAGCTCAGAGGAAGATACTGAAATTGAATTAGCTTCACTTAATTTGGACTCAGAATCCTCTTCACAGGAAGAAGATGTGCAGGAAGGGTCAACCAGAAGCTCATCTTTGGTGAGTTTGATGTGATTAATTAATGTTATTGGAATTTTGGCTGAGTTATTTTTGATTATAGGAAACCAAAGTGAAATACCTCAATCAAATACAAGAGAAATTACCTAAGCTCTTGGGTGGGGTTTTGGATCTGATTGGTGATGGTAATTGTAGATTGAGAGTCATTGCTAAATTACTTGGGTATGATGAACATGGTTGGTTTAGATTAAGGAAGGAAATTATTGAAACATTGGAGAAACATAGAGCACGCTATATTAAGATGCTTGGTGGTGTAAAAGAGGTAGAAAAGATTAAAAAAGTCTTGATTTTGAAGAAATAAATGCAAATATTCCCTCTTCAAAATAGCTGGCTCAGTTGTATATGGGTCAAATAATAGCAGAAACTTATTCCAGACCTATATGTTTCATTTCATTGGAGTCATGTTGTTCTTATACTCCAATGAAAAAAGGTGTTACAGATCCATCAGAGCCTATTCATATTTCCTTTTTCAACAATAACCACTGGTTTCTATTAGTACTTGAGGGAGAAATGATTCCGATCCCCCCCATTTTAGCAAAACACTCTGCTTTCATTTCAAAGAAAGCTTCTGGTTGGGTTGATCATCTCAAAGATCAACTGCATGTTTATTCTATATTATAGAATTCAAGTATAGAGATCATTTAATCATTGGGTTTCCATATGACTTTTAATTCTGATGCAGCTAACATTCAACTCTATTAATATAAAGGGTTATTACATTTTGAACCTCATTATTTTGAGTGTTTTGAGTTAACATCATTATGATGAGTGTTGTGAATGAGATTTTATTGGTAAGTCGGTTCAACTTGTGTTGGGCTGATCCCATCATAAGGAGTATTTTTACTTCTTGTGATGAGGTCAGCTTAACACAAGTTGAAATTGTTTTTGGTGCTTTTACTTTAGGGCTGCTCAAGTTACTTGCCTTTTTTTTGGTGTTTTTACTTTAGGGGTTGTCAAGTGACTTGTGTTCTTCTTTGGTGTTTTTAATTTTGGGCTAGTCAAGTTAAACTTGTATTTTTTGGCACTTATACTTTAGGGCTGATCCATAGACTCTTTCATTGTTTATTGAATTTTTTTTGTTTTGGTTGTCTTCAGTTTTTTTGTTTTTTTGTTTTTTTGTTTTTTTGTTTTTTTTGTTTTTTGTTTTTTATTTTATTTTATTTTTTATTTTTTATTTTTCATTATTTATATTTTTTCATTTTTTTTTAATTTTTTTAATTTTTTTTTAATTTTTTTAATTTTTTTTAATTTTTTTAATTTTTTTTTAATTTTTTTTTTTACTTATTTTTACTTATTTTTATTTTTATTTTTATTTTTATTTTTTATTTTTTTTAACCAAAAAATCAAAAGTTTTGATCCTTTGATTGATTTTTGTTTTTTTTGTATTTTTATTTAGTTTATTTTATTTTATTTTTTTTTTGGCCCACAACACTTGTAGTTGTGTGGAATGGAACACAACTACATTCCAGCTGTGTACAAGCCCACACAGCTTGAATTTAGTGGGGTGTTGTTCCACATGAAACAGGCTGTTGTGTGGGGGCTGCAAAACTAATCTCAAGTAAAACGGCTGCTACACAACTACATTTGAGCTGTGTAGCATGCCACACAGCCCAATTGAGTTGTCTACACGGCTCATTTGGGCTGTGAATTTATCATCACCCTTTTTAATGATACTTGTATTTTATCATTAAATAGATTTATGTGTCATTTTTTTCATATTTTTTTATTTTTGGTTAAAAGAAATATTAATTCCATCAGGAAAGTGAGAGTTTTATTTTATTAGATGGATGTTTTAATTTTATTATGATTATTATTTCACTCAATGTATTTTTTTTTGGAATATTCATATGTATTTTTATGCATTGTAGAAGATATTTGTTCACCACTGTAAATATCAAGCAGTCTCAAAGGAATCAATTTTTTCAATTTAATTTTTTTAATTTTGGACTTTGTGAAACATTTTTAAAATAATTTGAAATATTTCAATTCTCCCATTGAAATAGATATATGTAGCATTTTTCAATTTTAGTAAAAAGGTATTTAAATTCCATCAGAAATGATCCATTTAAGATATCTCATTCATTTTTTCTTTAATTATTTTTGGACTAGATGTCTCTGTTGAAATAATTTGAAATATTTCAATTACCTTCATCAAGTATTTATATTTAGAATTACTCTATGTTTTCCTATTTTTATTAAAAATTAATTTTTATTCCACCCAAAATATTTGATTTTGTGTAAATAAAATGAATTTCTATCATTTTCCTTATTCTTCTCATATTAGGGTGTATCAGATTTAGCAAATCTGCCATTAGAAACCCCCCATTTTTTTGACCAAGCGCGCCATTTTTTATGGCGGGTTTCTGAAATACACATACCCTCTAACTGGTGTATTTCAAAATGGCAGGTTTCATCAAAATGGCGGATTTCAAACATCAAACCCGCCATTAAACCTGCCATTTATGCATCATCATCCATCCACCATCCATGACATCTAAAACGCCCATCCACATCAGCAAATCCATACCAATCCCATCTCCATTGCTTCAGGCACATCTCATCTCCATTGCTTCACATCTCTATTGATTCACATCTACATTGCTTCACATCTCTATTGCTTCAAATCTCTATTGCTTCACGTCTCTATTGCTTCACATCTCCATCTTCACACAAACCCAATCATCATCTCATAACCCCACATCAAATCACAATATTTCTCAACATGTCCAATCAAACTTCCTGCCAGTAAGTTGAAAATGAAAAAAGGCTGACTAAACTTTTGTTAGCATTTGACTCCCATTCAGACTCTGATTCAGACTCTAATTTGGAATCAACTTGGTTAGCTTTGAATGCTCTATTACAAAAGAAATACATGGTTCCAAGAAGACAAACTCTCCACAACCCTACGTATGAAAGGCAAAAGCTTCATCTCCTCCTTGACTTAAGCTTCCAGAAACTTTTACAAACTCTATTTACTTCATTCATAAAACTTTTAGAGATTATTGAAGACCACCACATCTTCCCAAAAAATTCTTGGAATCCTCAATGCAATCCAGCTATCCAACCACATGTTGCTCTTTGTAGATTGGGATCAAAGGGAAATGGAGCAGAAACTAATTGATTAGAAAATATATTCTCAGTTAGTTGTGGAACCATTGACTCATAAACCAAAAGAGGCATGATTGCTATCCTATCTTTCCAGGGCTCAGTCCTTTGTTGGCCAAACAAAGAAGAACGCAAGGAGATATCTCAAGTAATGGTTACTGAAGGCTTTCCTGGTTGCATTGGGTTTGTTTGGGGTGTGGAAACAAGAGAGGTGATACCCCCCAAAGTTGTCCTCAGTTTCCAGAAGTTATTGGTCTAAGAATCTGTAAGGGGATTGGATGCAATGAGTTTTAAGAATAGAGAGGGTGATGATGATCCCCCAATATGATCCAACCCGGAGTTGAGAGTGAGTTATTTTTGAGTCCTCCCTCTCAACCCTAACCTAGGTACAACCACAAGCAACAAGATAGATGAAATATGACCCCAAGTACAGAACCCTAGCTCCACTCTAACCCTACCCCGTACCACCCACCCCGTCTAAAACCCTCCCCTTTAATATCATGTACGTCTGGTTTGTCCTTCTCATGGCGCAGCCCTCCGCCGCGCCCTACTTGGATCCCCCCGTGTTTTATCTGTCCGCGCGCGTCCGCGGATTCCGCAATCCATGAGTCAGCCCATGCTTATGCCTGTGAAAACCTTGGATCCCGCGATCCGTGAGTTGGCCCGCGCTTATGCCCGCGCAAACCTCCCCAGCGTGTATAAACCCTGATTGCCCCGCCCTTGCCTTCCGTACTAGCCACCCGCGAGCTTGGTTGGGCCAGCTCAATCACTTGGTCTGCCTTCCCTGGGCGGGTCGCGGCCCGGCGCCCCCCAGAGAAGGCCCGACCCGCACCTGGTGCCAAGCCCCGCAATCCCTGCCGCTGAGCCCTCATATGCTGCTGATGAGCCTGCAGCAGGCACTTCGGAGACCTGGCGCACCCCAAATGCTGAGCCCGACCTACCCAACTGCTGAGCGTGCAGCCCACAATGCAGCTCCCGATCCAAGGTTATAAATATGACACCACAACAGAACCACCATCCCCTTGAGTCAAACTCCCAAGCTAGATGGCAACCACTATTTTGATTGAAAAAAAAGGCAACTGATTCATTTGTTCTCCAATGACTTTGATAACACCTTTGATCACAAACTGACCAAATATTTTTGGTCTGTTTGTTTAGATACTCTGTGGCACTAAAAACTGTTTGCAATAACAACAAGAATTTCATATTCCTCCATGCTGGCCTTCCAGGTTCTTTTCATGATTCATACGTGTTCAATCAGATGCGGATTGCCCAACAACCAGAGAACTACTTTGACCAAGATCAATACCTTCTGGCCAATTCAGCTTATGCTGGTGGGAAATATGTGGTTCCAGCCTACCGGAATGTTTTTTCCAAAAATCAAGGAAAAACCAATTTCAACTATCATCTTGCCCAATCACAAGTTTGGATTGAGAATGCCATAGGAGTCCTGAAAGGAATATGGGCCAGCTTAAGGGAAATGCAAAACCAGCTTCAAAATCCCCAAGACATGAAGTTCCTCATCCACTGGATTATCACTTGTGTAATCCTTCACAATCTTTTGGCCAACATCAAAGATGAATGGGACAAAATATTTGAAGATGATATTCCTGATGCGCCTCAAGTCATCCCTGTATCATCTTGTCCCTCATCTTCCTCTATGAGAGAGCCAATTTTATCCCTCACCCTTTCCCACTTTGATGAGTAAGATTTTGTTTTGAAATAGGTAATTTTTTTTTGTTCTGGTTGTTCAACCAAGAATCCTAGGCTGACTCACTCTTTTTTTTTCTTTTTTTTTCTTAGACAAAACTGACCCAACACCTCACCCCACCCCACCACCCACCTCACCCCACCCACCCACTGGTCCACTCTCCTCCTCAACCACCACCTCCTCCTCACCCACCAATTCCTCCTTACCCACCACCTCCTCACCCACCAATTCCTCCTCAACCACCACCTCCACCTCACCCACCACCTTTGGCACTGGTAATCTCTCTCTCTTCATCCTCCCCATCATCAGAAGCAAACCTGCTCCTTCACCACCCCCCCTCCTTGCTTGCCTGCCGGCCCCACCTTGCCCCCCCTCTCAATCCACCCGCCCCCACTCCTTGCTTGCCCCCTCCTTGCCCGCTCCTTGCTCACCCGCTCCTTGCCTGCTGGCCCCACCTTGGCCCCCCCTCCTTGCTTTGCTGCCGGTGCCATGTTGGCGCCCTCCTTGCCTGCCAACCCCACCTTGGCCCCCCTTGCCCACTGGTGCCATTGCAGCAGCCCGCCCCGCCCCCCCCCTCGGACGCCCACCCTGTCAATGCCTGCCCGGCCAACCAACCTCCCCCCCCCCCTCCCTGGTTCCCGGGCCCTGCCTGCCTGGACCCAGGCCCAACCCAAAGTCCTGGCCCAATTCCCTAACACCCCAGTATGTTTTTTTTTCTCTTTTTTTTTGGGGGGGGGGTGCTCAGGTGATGTTTTTTTTTTTTTTTTTTTTTTTTTGGTACAGCCTTTTTTTTTATGGTGATCACGTTCCTGGTGAACTTGGGATTGAGTCCAGGTTTTGTTTCATTTTTTTTGATCCAATCTTGTTTCACTGATGATATCCATTTGACTGACTGTTTTTTTTTTTTTTTTTTTTTTTTTTTTTTTTTTTTTTTTTTCAATCCCTCAACTGTTATTGGTGAATGTCCAATTCTTGTCCAACCCCCTTCAAAATGTTACACAAACAATCAAATCCCGTCTTGTTCCTCACCTCAATCTAAGTATAGGATTGGGAGGGAAAAAGATGGAAGGAGATGACTCAAAAAACATACATAGAGGTGGGAAGAGTAGGGCTGCTTTCCAAAAGAGGCTTCAATCTTGGGATTCAGAAATTTCTTTGGAAGTTGCTGAGGAAGTTATTAATGAAAAGGTTGTCTGGTCTGGTCAAAAGCCATGTCCTTTGGATCTGTAACCCTCCATTGTTGCGGAAAAGAAAAATAATAGTCAAAAAACCACCCAGGAAGAGTTTGAACAAGCCAAAAAAACAATCAAATCCTTCCACTTCTTCCACTGTGGAAAAGTGATTGTCCTTGACCAATCTGATCACCAAGCCCTGGTTGCAATAATTGAATTGGTGCCCTTGAATGAACTCTCAGATCAAGATAAGAAGGACCTCAAATTTTTCACCACTTTCCTTCACCATTCAAAAAAATTTGTCAACCCAGTTGGTCCTTCAAGAGCTTGGGGTGGAAAAATGTGGGCAATTGGATGGCAAAAACAGATGGACCACTTTGAGTTATTTGGAGGCTATGTGAAGAAATCATGTATTCAATCTTCCCCTCAAGAGTATGCTTTTCTCAATCTTAAGGCAGAAAAAGTCTCTTGAATTTTTGGAAAAATGTTTTTCCAGTTGGCCAGGCTTCCCTTTGAATCAGACCGTGAAATAATGAAGGACAATGGCATCCCCTCCTTCTAATCACTTGAATTTGGATCTTGGCCTACTCCTTTTGACTGCTCTGCACATGTCACTTTCACCTCCAACTCTTTTTACAACTCCCCTCACATTGACAAAGGTGACATCTCTGATTATTCCTTTTTACTTTCAGTTCCAACCAGGAAATCAAATGGAAAACTGATTGAAAAAATCAATAAATATAAAGTATCTGATGGCCAATTTGTTTTTCCTGACCTGGGCTTTAGAATTGACTTCAAGAAAAAAGGTCTGGTCAAAATGGTTTGGGCAGCCAATAAGTACAAGCACTGTACTTTTCCTACTGTGGAGACTGCCACTCATACAAGAATGGAAATGTCAATGCAAACCAACAAAAAAACTAGGAAAACTTTCAGGGACTTGGGGAGTGGGAAAATATAAACCAGGAAAAAGATATAAATAAAAAGAAAAAATATTTTTTTATTGGTGGGGTTAAAAAAAGTCTTAAGCATTGTTGTAATAAAAAATCATTTTTTTTCTTTTTAAGTTTTTTATCAAAGAAAATATATTTACAAGCCCAGAATTTGAGTAATCAGCTTTAATTCATCTACTTTTCTGCTGCTACCAATGTATGCTGCAGCCATTGACCACTTATCCTTTTTTTCTGTTTCCAGTTGTTCCCTCTCCATTTGCAGTTGCGCTTGCTGTTGATCCTGCTACTTTTCCTCTTTTTGAAATTCTAGCTCAGCCTGTTTCAACTTCAACTCAGCATCCTATCTTTGCTGATGAGCCAAACTCTTGGCTTTCTGCTTTTGAAAATCAATAGCCAGTTGACAATCCCACTTCTCCTTTTCAAACTGAAGTTTTTCAGATTCAATTTGCAATTTCACTGTTTTTCAGAGGGGAATAGGAATGGGCTGGATTTTGAAAGCAAGGAGAATCCAATGGGCTTACTTGAATCTTGCTTCTCCATGATCTCCTCAAAGCCCAAAAACATTGAAGTGTTTCTCCTCTTTTGAATGCTATTGGGGTTGATTTTGATGGAATTGGAGGCCTTTTGCTTTCCCTTTGCAGAGGAGGTTTGTGTGGGAACATCATTGCTCTCATTTTAAGGGGATTTTGGAGGCCCCATTGGCTTGAGGTTTTGGCCATTCAGGAATGGATGAGCCTGTTTCTTTTGAATCTAAATCAGTCAGGATTAACTGAACAGAAGAGAAAAGAACTTGGTTCTTTACTTGAGCAGATTTTGATGGCAATATTGATACAGGAATGACATCTTCCTCATTGGCCAAGTTCTCCAGTTCTTTCACCCCAGGAAGAGAGAAATCCAAAGAAGAAGGGGAGGGGTCCAAGGCTGGGTTTTACTCATCAATCAACGCGGTGTAAGACTCCAAACGGTGCTAAGCTTCAGGAAGTTCTGCAAAGGGGAAAGGTTCTGTTTAGGCTGCCCTCCTAAGAGTTACAATAATATTCAAATTTAACCAGAATTGATGTCCAGGAACTTGTGAATAGGGAATCAATGTAAGAGATGAGTTTGGGAATAGTCAGTAGCAAAGGAATCAAAACTATATGAGGCAAGATGGTGGAGGGAAAGACTTGAACAAAATAAGTCAAGTTCCTGTTCAATTTTCACTGGAACAAGGCAGTTGCAAGTAACAATGCCCACAAGCTAATAAATCTGGTTGTCAGAAGAAGATTAGGAGAGATCAACTCAATCCCAACCAACCTCCAGGTTGTTGATTAACCTTCCCAACTCTCCACAATCAAGCGCTTGAAGGGTACCAGATAACTGCAGGTGGCTGTACAAAAAAAAAGCAATTTGTTTGTGAAGCTCTAGAAGCAAAGAAATCACAGATTTGAACAAAAATAACCCAAAACTTCTCAAGGGACTCAATAGTAGCGTGGCGGAATTCAACTTTAAAGAATAAGGGGAGGTATAACACTCCAGGTTTTAAGCTTAATAAGACCTCTTCAATCAATTGTGATTGGCTCCAGAAAGATGATCAGGAAGAATCAAGACCAGTATGGTTGGAAAAAGGGATCAAGGAGTGGCATAACACACTCAAGAATTTCAGCAGACAGAATTATCTTCAACCAGCAAGGCTATGGTTGGTGATAGAGAACAGGGTCACAGATGGACGGATCAAAGATTTGAGTATGGAAGATCAAAGGATCAAGGGGCAATCATGGATATACCCAGGATGAGGATTAGGATAAAATTACTATGATGATGGGGGAAAATACACACACACTCCCATGAATGATGCAATGATTCGGAAAAAGCAGGGGAGAGCCCCTCCTTTTATATACCAGAGGCCTTTATACTATTTACAAGAGATTTTTACAAATGGGAGCGGATTTTTTTTTTTTTTAACAGGATGGGAGCGGGCAGGAGAGTAGCAAGTGAGAGGCCCGCGGACATGCTGACAGGCCTGGGAAACTGTTGAGACCCACGTGGGCAACAGAAAAGCCACGCGGGAGACCAGTGAGCTAAGAGGCGGATGACGGGTTTGACTGGCTGCAACCGCAGTCAGCCGGAGGGATTGTTGAAGGTGGTGAAAGGTCATCAACTGTCACAAGAAAATGCTTGCGGTCATTGGTTGGTGGCAGTGCAAAGATTGCGACGGCCGCAAAAAACAATTGTTGGTTTGCAGGAATCAGAGATGAATCCAGCAGAGATAAGGTAGAGTAAGGTGATGACCGCCGTTGCAAGAATCAACAGCATCATTGGTGTCAACCTTGACATAAGGTAAGTGCCAGGTTATCAAAGGCAAGGATGGGGATGAGATTGGTCATGGGAGTGATTGTTCCCATGAATTATCTTGCGCAGGTGATCCAGTGATGGGATTCAGTTGGAGAGTTCACCAACAACCGCAAGCATTGCTTGAGGTCATTGATCAATGGCAGCAAGGAAGGAACACAGAGCTGGATGGTTGCAACCAATTGACAGTTGATTGCCAATGAGATTTGTCGCAGGATCCTTTGAGGAGGAGGATTTGAGGAGGGGATGGCCACCTGCGCGCGCTTGGCCAAAAAATTGGGGTAAAGCGCAAGCAAGGGGGGATTTGAACAGAGGAGGGAAACGGTTGGATGGCCAGGGAGGCCTGCCCAGACCGCTAGGACAGGGAAGAGCTGAGAGAATTGGAAATAGATAGGTACCCATAGAAACACAAGAGATATTTTTTTTTTGAAGTTGTATTGATGGATAAGGGGATGTAAAAAAAATTCAAAAATTTCCATTTTCCATGAGGTGTCCCAGATTGGTCACCACAGCAGAAGTAGATGTAATTGAAGCTGGTTGAGTTTGAATATCATCCTTGGCATTGGGTAGGGGAAACTCATAGGTTTCTTCAGGATCACCATTGCTAGGCTGAGCATCCCCAGCCAAGTCCTCAGCATCAACTGAATCGGATTGTTGAGCATCAAAAGCAGCTAGGGGGTGATGTTGGCCTTCTTTCCAACAATTTCATTCATTTGAATATAAAAATGGCAAATGGAGTCCAACTTATCAACCACCAAGTTGATTCCCTTGGCTTTGTCAGAGTTGGTGATACCAAAGCCGGTGGAGATTGACATGGAGTGGGCCTTTTTGTACTTTGCTCAATAATTCTTGAATTTCTCTTTCATGTTTTTGGATGACAGATCCAGCCTACCTGTTTTTTATTCTTGAGTTCATTGGCCGTCAGGAGATAACCATTGACCTTAGAGGATGGAGGTTGGCCAATGCGTGTTTCATTGTTGGATCCAAAGCAAGAATTGTAGTTGGACAGAATTTTGAGCCAGTTTACCAGGATGATGTGATCAGCTCTCTTGAGCTGACTTGAGCCTTTGGAAGCTGATGGGCAAGGATAGTTGGATTTTGAGTTCCTGGGGGATGTTTGCTTTGTTCCATTGGATTGTTTAGTGGACTTGCAGGGGGAGGATTGCTGAGGGGCCATTTAAAAATATTAAGAGAGATGAAGGGATGAAGAGCTATGAGAGTGTTTAAGTGGTGAGAGTGATTATTTCATGAGAGGATGAGAGTGATGAAGCAAAGAGAACAGGAAGAGATGAGAGTGATGAAGTTACAAGAGGGATAAAGCAATGAGAGTTAGGATTTGATGAAACTGATAAAGGGATGAGAGCAATGAAGTGATAAGGATAGTGATCCGATGAGAGTTAGATTAATGTGATGAAAGCAATAAACAGATGAGAGTGATGAACTGATAAGGATAGTGATCCAATGAGATTTAGCTGGATGTGATGAAAGAAATAAAATGATGAGAGTAATGAAGTGATGAGGATAGTGATGAAGAGATGAAGAGCAATGAATCAAATTTTTTTCCAATGAGGTTGGAGTTAGAAGGAGGTGGTAAGCCAGGGGTGAATGACGTGGAAAGGTGGTGGAAGCCGTTAAATACTTTATTTGAAAAAACCCACTTATTTCAAGGTAACTCTGAAACGTCTGATGTGAAATATATGGATTTTTTTGATTTTTAATGGCGGGTTTGAAATGGCAGATTTGGTTTGAAACCTTTCATTAAAAAATGGCAGGTTTGCTTAACTCTGATACTCCCTATTGTGTAATTTGATTGCTTAAAATTGAAATCCTTTTAAAAAAATAATATTTATTGCATCTTTAATTGTCACATTAAATAAAGTGATGTTCATCATTGAGTTATCCAAAGAATTGTACCCCCAAAAGACCCCACAAGGGGAATTTTAGCCCCCCAAAGCCTCAATCAATGTTCAAAGGCCTTGGAGAGCCTCAAAAGGCCTCTTTCATGCTCCAATTCCAGGGATTATTTTCTAAATCATCCATTATACATAACCTATAACTTATTACCATCTACCTCAGTCTATTAGAATGACACACTCTTTTTATGATGTATTTTAGAAAATTTACAATTCAATAACCATCAAAATCCACAAAAGAGATATTGAAGCCTCTCAGCAAGAATTTAAGTATATAAATGGTTTACCTCACTGTGTGGATCTCCTCTCTGAAAAAATCAGCCACTTTTCCCTCAAAATAATTAATTCATTTCATGAAGTTTGTGAATATTTCACCACTTGACCCAACTGTTATTAATTTTCTTACATGGGTATACCATGCATTCCCCAACTCAAATTAGCTATCAGAAAGGGTGAACTCATCCAGCTTAAAGATTTTAATCCTCAATGGCATGTGAAAGCTGCTTTCTCAGTATTCTTTTTAATTCTTTTTTTGGATTAAACCTCAAATGAATACTTTCCTGATTGATTTTTATTTTTCTTTCTCCAGTTAACTCTGAACCCTGATTGAAATGAAGAATCATAAACCCTCAATTTCCCATCCAAAAAAATTGATGAACAACTATATCTCACTGAACTATTTGAAGGATTCCACAAGTTGCCACTTGGAGAACAGCAATATTATTCGGGTGAAACCAAGAAGCTATAGGATGGAAAATATCAATTTTTCTGATTCAAGAGATCAATTACACTCAAAGAGCCAAAGTAAGGGGAAGAAGTAAAGGATCAGCCAAGAATTTTAAAAAGATATCTTATTACTCAAGTAAAAGAGATCCATCTGTTTCTGAATATTTAGAAGATCCAAAGAGCAGGGGAAGGCCAAAGAACAAATTCAAAGAAAATAAAAAGGTCAGTAACCATTTTTTGAAAAAAATAAAAATAAAAAACTGAACTTTCATAATAAATATTTTTCATGTATGTATTCAGGTTTCAAGAAAGTGGGAGGCAACCAAGGAAAAGGGGAAGGCAAGAAATTAGGAATTAGAGGAAGATGTAAATTTCTATATATACTTTTTTTCCCCAAAATGAGATTTTATTTTCAATAGGGCATATCAGAGTTAACCAAAACTGGCATTTTTGATGGCATTTTTCAACCCAAATTTACCATTTTGAACCCGCCATTAAAAATAAAAAAACCACTTATTTCAAATCAGATGTTTCAGAGTTACCTGAAAATAAATGGGTTTTTTCAAATAAAGTGTTGAAAGGCTTTCACTGCCTCAACCACACATCATTCCACGTCATCACCCCTGGTTTAAACCTCCAACCTCATCAGAAACAATTCTACCTCAAACCTCATCCAAAAAGTTTGATTCATAGCTCCCATGACTTCATCACTCTAATATCTTCATTTATTTTCTCATTGCTTCATCACTCTCATCACTTTATTGCTTTCATCAAATACTAACTCTCATTGATTTGTCCCTTCATACCTCTTACTATTTTCAGATGGCCCCTCAGCAAACATCCCCCCACAAGTCCACAAACAAATCCAATGTACCAGAGCCAACATCCCAAAGGAAATCTACATCAAATAATCCTCCCCCATAAGCTTCCTAAAGCTCAAGTAAGCTCAAGATAGCTGATCAAATTATCCTGTCAAACTTGCTCAGAATTCCCTCAGACTATGATGCTTGCTTTGGATCCAAAAACAAAACACAAGTTGGCCAATCTCCATCCTCCAAGGTTAATTTTTATCTCCTGATGGTCAATGAAATGAAGAAAAAACAAAATTTAGGCTGTATCTTTCATCAAAAAAGATGCGGGAGCAATTCAATAACTATTAATCCTAGTATAAAAAGGACCACTCAATGTAAATCTCCACTGGCTTTGGAATCACCAAATTGGATATATCCAAGGGAATCAACTTGGTGGTTGATAAGTTGTACTCCATTTTCCCTTTTTATATTCAAATGGATGAAATCTTTGGGAAGAAGGTCAAAACAACCCCTTTGGATTCTTTTGAAGCCCAAAAATCAAATTAAGTTGATTATGAAGACTTGGCTGTGGATGCTCAGCCTAGCAAGAATGATTCCAACAAAACATATGAGTGGACAAAATTGGATGTGGAGGAGGATATTCCAACAAAAACAGCTCCAATCATTTCTACATTGGCATTGATCAATGATTCAAAAGTTGTCTTGGACCCCTCACTTCCTTCTTTGGATTTCTCTCTTCCTGGGTTGGAAGAACGTAAGGACTTGGCCAATGAGGAGCAAGTTATTCCACTATCTCCATTACAATAAAAATCTGTTCAAGTAAGGAAGCCAGTTCTTTTCTTTTCTTTCCGGGTAATCCTGACTGATTTAGATTGTAAAAAAACAGAAACATTCATTTCTGAAATGCCAAACACTCAAGCCAATGGGGCCTCCAACATTGCCTTTGATTGAGGGCAATTGTCATAACCAAAACTTGACTCAGTCTCCTCAGCTATACTCAACCCTCAGCCAATCTCAATCCTCAGTAAAATCCACCTTTTACCCGTGGATCTACATGCAGAACCTCCTGAAGTATCCTACTACATGTCCTGTAGATTCTAGCCCACTCTCCCAGGCTCCTCTTTTTCTCTCTATGGCTTGGCAAATACTAATCTCCCCTTCAACTCTGTCTGGTATGAGAAGTACAAAATTCTAGCTGGACTTCACATACTCCAGTTCAGTATATGCCATACCTTCCTGGACAGGCCCATTACCCAATATGTCAAGCCACAGCCTCCATACCAATTGGTAAACATGTAATTACATGGGGAATCTCAGCCCCAGCACCAGTTTTCCCTCCTTAATGCCTCCTCTCACTTCTTAAATATACCGGCCTCTCCTTCCCTCCTGGACTAATTTTCCCAAGGAATCAGTTTACTACTTCTTATTGGTTAGTTTCTCCCCCAATAGGTTTCATCTCAGCACAAGAAAGCCACCCAGCCTACCTTACTCATATCACCTATCCCTTTGGTGTTACTCTCATATGGCTAACTTGTCAACCTCCTTCTGAGCCTTACTCCTGAATTCTCCTTCTTATCATTGTCATTAATCTACTTCTCTTCCAAATTGACACAAGCCTCATTTCTCCATCCTTAGTTTCATGAGCAGTAGTGCCCATTCCTTCAGCCCCTTGCAATCCAGGGAAAGTTGTGACAGTGATGATGCTTGCACACAAAACTCCTCTTCAAAGGGGAATCAAAAGGCCTCCAATTCTATCAACATCAATCCCAATAGCCATCAAGAGAGGAGAAACGCTTCCAATTTTTCTGGCTTTGAAAATATCATGGAGAAGCAAGATTCAAGTAAGTCAATTTATTGAATCTCCTTTCTTTCAAAATCAAGCTCACTCCTATTCACCTTCAAATAACAGTGAAATCACAAATTGAATCTGAAAACTCTAATTTGAGAAGGAGAAGTGGGATTTTCAAATGGATATTGATTTTTAAAAGCAGAAAGTCAAGTTTTTGGATCATAAAAAGAAATTGGATGCCAAGTGAAAATAAAAACAGGAAGAGCAGGAGTTTGAAAAAGAGGAAAATGTGAAGGATCAACAGGAAAAGAGACTTGAAAAGAAGTGGGAATGACTAGCAATGAAAAAAAAAATAGGTTTTTGGTATCCATAGCTTGTATTGGTAGCAGTAGGACGGTTGAAGAAATACAGAAAATTAATTGCTTCCTTGGCTTGTAAAATTTTTACTTTGATAAAAAATTTAAAAATAAAAACAAAACAATTATTATAAAATACAACAATTTTGGAGACTATTTAGAACTTGTCAGACCTAAGGTTCAAAAAAGACAACTCTGGAGGGGAAGATTGAATAGCTGATTTCCTCAAATATTTTCCAAAGAGGGTTAAGAGGGGTTCACCAATTTTTGCCATCCAATTGCCCACATTTCCCCCCCCCCCCCCCCCAATATCTTGAGGGACCAACATTGTTCACAGATTTTTTTGACTTTTGAAGGAAGGTGGTGACCAAGTTTATGTCCTTCTTCTCTTATTCAGAGAGTTTATTTCAGAGGTAAAAATTCAATTATTTCAAACAGAGCCTCATTATCCAATTGATCATGAACAAATACTTTTGCAGATGAGAAGAAATGGAAATTTTTGATCTTCTTTTTGGCCTGTTAAAACTCTTCAGGGGAGGGTCTTTGATGGCTTTATTTTTTTGGAAGTACTTGCAGGATACAGATCAAAAGGCCGTAGTTTTTTCTCTAGACCACAAAACCCATTGATTGATCCCTCCCTCTTCTATCTCCAAAGAGATTTCAGAATCTTGGTATTGATCCCTCTTTTGATGAAAAGCCCTATTCTTGCCACCTCTCTGTATGCTTATTCAATCATTTCCTTCCATCCAAATACTTCAATTGGGGTGAGGTTCAAGAAATTATTCAAGTGATTGTGTAGCATTTTGAGTCTGGCGGTAGAATAATTGGACAGCAGGAAAAATTGAAAAAATGAAAAAGTACCCGGTCAATCTTCCCCCCCCCCCCAAAAAAAAAACAAAAGTTCAGCCAGATATTTACATTATCCAGGAGAAGGCAGAGGAGGAGGAGGAGGCGGGGGGATGCTGAACTGGGGAAGGGTTATGAGTGATGAGTGATGGAGGAGCAAGGCGGGGGGGATAGCCAGAGGAGGAGGAGGAGCAGGGGGTCAGCTTGCTTAATGAAAATTGATTTCTGATCAACCAATCAATAAATTTCTAATTTATTGATTGATTTATCAGGAGGATGCTGACCTGGGGCAGGTTGATGAACAATGAAGGAGCAAGGAGGGGGGGATTTCCTGAGGAGGATGAGGGGCAGGGGGTCAGCATGCTCAATTTTGATTGATTAGCAATTGATTGATTGCTAATTGAGTGATCAATTGATTTGCAATCAATTGATCCACCAATTTTCAATTTATTGATTGATCAATTGCTAATCAATCAATTGATTGGTTGATTATCAATTGATCAATTAATTAGGAGGAGGAGGAGGAGGAGGAGGGGTAGCTTACCAGGACCAGGGTGCCAAGTGCCAAAAAAGCAACAAAGCGCAACAAAAGGAGGAGGGGGGGTGTCCTAAAGGGGCAAGAGGATAGAGGAGGTTAGCAAAATGAGGAGGAGGAGGAGGGGTTTTTAGGAGGAGCAGGAGGGGGGGTTGTTACCTGGGGAAGGGTGCTGAGAAAAGGATGAAAAATTGAGGTGGAGGTGGATGGTGAGGTGGAAGTGGTCAGTGAGGCAGTTTGGTGAGGAGAAGGAAGGAATAGACCAGTTGGTTTGGGTGAGGAGGAGGAAGGAGTGGACTGGTGGTGGGTGAGGAGGAGGAAGGAGTGAACCCTTGGTTTGGTGGGGTGAAATATGAGGTGGAGGTTTTGTGTTGTTTTATCTAAGTCAACCCAAAAAAAAAAAAAAAAAAAAAAAAAAAAAAAAAAAAAAAAAAAAAAAAAAAAAAAAAAAAAAAAAAAAAAAACCAAGTCAGCCCTAGGATTCCTGGTTGTACAACAAATAAAATATTGTTTTTTTATTTTTCAACTATTTAAAAACCATACATTACTCATCAAAGCGAGCAAGTGTGAGGGGTAGAATGAACTCTCCCATGGCAGAAGATGAGGGAAAAGATGAGACATGGATGACTTGAGGAGGATTGGGAACATTTTCTTCAAATATTTTTTCACATTCATCTTTTGATGGTTGGCCAGAAGGTTGTGAAGGATTACACAACTGATAATCCAGATGATGAGGAGCTTCATTCTTTGGAATTTTGAAGCTGGTTTTGCATTTCCCTTAAGCTGCCCCATCTTCCTTTCAGGAATCCTATGGCATGCTCCATCTAGACTTGTGATTGGGAAAGGTGATAGCTGAAATCAGTTTTGGCTTGATCATTGGATGAAACATTGAAGTATGCTGTAACCACATATTTCCCGCTAGCATACGCTGAATCAGCCAGAATGTATTGAAATTGTTCAAAGTGGTTGTCTGGCTTTTGGGCAATCCACATCTGATTCAAAAAATATGAATACTGACAAGAACCTGGGAGGCCAGCATGGAGTGATATGAAATTCTTGTAGTTATCACAAAACAGTTTTAGTGAAACAGAGTATCTATCCAGACAGATAAAACATATTTTTTCAGTGTGTTATCAAATGTGTTATCAAAGGCTTCAGAAAAGAAATGAATCAACTGCTTTTTTTCTAATAAAAAATAGTGTTTGCCATCTAGATTTGGGTTTTTGACTTGAGGGTATGCTGGTTCCATAAAAAAAAACCAATGAAAAAAGGAAAGACCTTGGTCTCCATTACTTGAGATATCTCCTTGTTTTCTTCTTTGGTTTGCAAAAAAAGGACTGAGAAATGGAAAGATAGGGTAGAAATCATGACTCTTTTGGTGTATAAGTCAATGGTTCAATAACCAACTGAGAATAGATTTTTTAATCAATGAATTGGGGCTCAATTTTCATTTGAGACCAATCTACAAAGAGCAAAGGCCAGTTGGATATCTGGATCCCACTGAGGATTCCAAGAAGTTTTTGGGAAGATGTGGTGGTCTTCAATAATCTCCAAAAAGTTTCATGAATGAAGGCAATAAATTTTGGAGCAGGTTTGGAAGCTTAAGTCTGGGAGGGGATGAAGCTTTTGCCTTTCATACATAGGGTTGTGGAGAGTCTGTATTCTTGGAACCATGTATTGCTTTTCCAATAGAGAATTAAAAGCTAACCAATTTGATTCAAAATTGGAGTCTGAATCAGAGTCAAATCATAATTAAAGTTCAGTCAGCTTTTTTTGCTTTTCAAATTGCTGCCAGGAAGTCTGATTGGACATTTTGAGAGAGATTTTCATTTGATGTGGTGGGATGAGATGATTATGGGATGTTTGTGAAGCAATAGAGATGAGATTTTTGTGATGCAATGGAGATGGGAGGTATGGATTTTCTGATGTGGAGGTGTGGATGGGTGTTTTGCATGGGATGGATGGTGGATGGATGATGGTGCAAAAAATGGCAGGATTGATGTTTTAAATCCTCCATTTTTTGTGAAACCTGGAATTTTTAAATACACCAGTTAAGGGGTATGTGTATTTCAGAAACCCTCCATTAAAAATGGCAGATTTGGTAAAAAAAAATTGTGGGTTTTCTAATGGTGGGTTTGCTAACTCTTATACAGCCTAATGATTCCTTGTCATTTTTATAAAAATTAGCCAATTTTCTGATTGAAGAGGAATATTCAAAAAATGATAAATTCCATATTTGGATGAATAGGATGATTCAGAATATGAAGAGCTTCCAGACTTAGAGGTTATACAATGGTGAGATTGGATTTTGCTTTTGTCAATTTGTTTTGATATTATTGCTTATTGATGTTTTTCATTAAATATTTTCTCAGATTTCTGGAACCATTGCGAATAAGAGGGTTTATTCTCTTGAATAAAATCCTGGGAAAAGAATCAAGAGAAAAATGCAATAAAATAAAGATGATGATACTCCTTACCATCCTCCTAGAAGAAATTTACTAGCACAAAAGCAAAAAAAATAAGTGAGAAAGTGAGTACATTTTATATTTTTGCCTTTTTCGAGCTTTTCAATTTTTAATTTATTTTTCCTATAGGTTTCCTGTACATTATTTTATTTTATTTTTTGGATTTTTTGAACAAGTTTTGATTGAAGAAGTGAGTTGTATCTCTAAGACATAATTTATTTTATGAAAAATTCTGATTTTTGCTTTGAGTTCCAATACAAACCCTTATTTCCTCAAAAACAGAAATTCCACATGTATCACATTTTAAAGATGTCATAGGGGATGGAAACTGTGGATTTAGAGAAGCAGCTATGTGTTTGGGGAAAATACTCAGAAGAAAAAGATTGAAGTAAGGAAAGAAATGGTGAAAGAGCTGGATTGAAAACTAATTATTCAGGGCCCAAGATGAATTCATGAAATTTTGGGTGAAAATTTCCAAGAAGGCCAAAAGGAAACTGAACCAACTTTCTGGCCCATCTCCCATAAATATTTGGATGAAATTTTAATGCCATGGTTTCCTTCAGGCTGAAACATATCAGTGTCCAGTGGTTATATTTACTTCTTTAATTCCTTGCACTTATCTTCCTCTGAATTCCCCTTCCAATCCGGATTCCAAATCTTCTCCCATTTGCTTAATTCTTTTATTATATTTAAAAAAATATATTCTCCTTCAAGTTCAAGCCTGATAATTGGCCAGCCTCTCAAATAAGATCCACTTTGGAGAAGCTTTTTGAGCAAGGATTCCAAATCTTGGAAAACCACTATTCAGAAAAATTTTGAGTGTGGTGATCTTCCCTCTAAGAAAATCAAGCAGAAACACAAAAAACATCATAGTTGAATAAAATTTAATCTTTTTAATCCATATTTGTTCTTTTTATGTATTAAATATGACAAAAAGGAGATTGAAAAATGTGGACAACACCTTTTATTTGGAATCATTTTCAATTTCACATATAATTTGATGAGTAAAAAAATGTTAGAAGCAGTAAAAATGATTTTTTTGTTGGATCTTTTGATTCCATTCTAAATTTATTTTGAGAAAATTGAGGTAAATTTTGATTCCAGATTTAAAAAGAAAATTTCTATAGATGTGTTAATTCAAAGGGTTTTCATGTTGGATTCAATTTTTGGAGGCCTGGGATACATCCAAAAAATATGAAAAAATCATCAAATATCTCTTTTATTGTTTATTTAGCTTCTTGAGAGCTTGAATCACCACAAAAAAATTGATCAAAAAGGCAAATAAAAGAATTCACAAGTCCAATGAATTTTTCATTTTATTTTGTTGATTGTTTTGAATGGATCTTTTGAGCTAAAGGAATACATCCAAAAAAATCTGCAAAAAATATTGAAAAGATATTCAATTGGTTTTCTATTTTTCCAAGAGCTTGAACAACCCAAAAAAATGAAATGAAAGGAAAATAAAATGATCCAAAATTCCAATGAGAATTGTTTTTTTATTGGATTTATTGAATGAATTTTTTAAGTTCAAGGAATACATCCAAAGATAGGGAAAAAATAGAAGAAAGGTCTTTGATTGCTGCTTTCAATTTCTGAGAGCTTGAATCAACAAAAAAAAATAAATAAATAATGCAAAGAAAAGGACACAAAAGTCCAATATTTTTTTGTATTTTGATCAAATTTTTGAAGGGGTTCTACTTCTACCAAAAATATACAATATTAATTTTAAGGGTTAAAAGAGACCCACCTACTGGGCTGTGGTTTAAGAATTCAAAAAAAAAGGAAAATTCTTGAAACAACTGTGAAATAATGTATTTGTCCATATGTTAGTGATGGCCCACAGATTTATGCACCCCATGATTTGAAGGATTTTTCCTGTGAGAAAAATTATTCCCTAATTTTACCATGGTTTAAATACTTTAAATCATTTATTTTTATGTCTGTGCAACATAAATTTCACATGGGAAAAACCTTTATTTCACGTATTTTTGAAGAATTCTTTTTTTGAATTTAACGCCAAAGCACTGTAGCTAGGTGCTTCAAACCCTCAAAATAATAGATTTGGTAATTTTGGATGCATCAGAAAACCTTCAAAATTTCAGTCAAAAAATGATAAAAATAAAAAGCCCCAAAATTATCATTGCATTTCTTGATTCTTTTCCTTGCCTTTTTTATTGGATTTTTGGGTCATTGATGCTTTCAAAAATTTGAAAAAATAATGAAAGAGATTTTTAGCAATATTTTGGATTTCTCAGCTGCATTCTTACACCTAAAAAAAATTAATTCAATTCTTAATGAATTTTTGGATGCTTTTCCTTGCTTTTGAATCAATTTTTTTTTTTTCAAAAAATTAAAGCTTTGAGAAAGCTTAAAAAAATAAAAGGGCTTCATTTTATTTGTTGGGTATTTTTTTTGAAGCATTTTAATACCTTACAAAATTCATTCACAAAACAACAAATGCAAAAAAAACCAAATTTCTCATTGAACTTTTGGATCCTTTTCTTTGCCTTTTAGTTTGAATAGTTTTTTTGATGAAAGCTCTCATAAATTATATAAAGAAATTAAAGAGCTTCTAACATTTATTTGGCATTTTTTGGATGTATTCTTGGACTCCAAATATTTGAACTCAACAAAAACCACTTCAAAATAGCCAATCCTTTCAATGTTTTTTTTTTTCGCATCCAGCATCAAAGTATCTCTCAATTTTTTGTTTTACAGAACTTTAGAAAAGCCTAAAAAAAATGGATTTAAAAAATTTTTGACTTATTCTCACATGTTTTACTCCTCAACATACACCAGGCTAAAAATGAAAGCCCATGCTAGCATGCGCCCCCATGTAATTTTGGTATTATATTGAAAAAAAACTCCGGTGTTATTGAGCATTGAATAACATATATTAAAGCCACAAATACAATTTGTATCTTTCCCCAAATTTTTTATTTTATTTCTAATCCTTATTGAACTTAATTGAATCCCAGGTGTA
>CM062647.1:3167001-3258404 GCA_025617555.3 Puccinia polysora | reverse complement strand
AATGGGCTGGATTTTGAAAGCAAGGAGAATCCAATGGGCTTACTTGAATCTTGCTTCTCCATGATCTCCTCAAAGCCCAAAAACATTGAAGTGTTTCTCCTCTTTTGAATGCTATTGGGGTTGATTTTGATGGAATTGGAGGCCTTTTGCTTTCCCTTTGCAGAGGAGGTTTGTGTGGGAACATCATTGCTCTCATTTTAAGGGGATTTTTGGAGGCCCCATTGGCTTGAGGTTTTGGCCATTCAGGAATGGATGAGCCTGTTTCTTTTGAATCTAAATCAGTCAGGATTAACTGAACAGAAGAGAAAAGAACTTGGTTCTTTACTTGAGCAGATTTTGATGGCAATATTTGATACAGGAATGACATCTTCCTCATTGGCCAAGTTCTCCAGTTCTTTCACCCCAGGAAGAGAGAAATCCAAAGAAGAAGGGGAGGGGTCCAAGGCTGGGTTTTACTCATCAATCAACGCGGTGTAAGACTCCAAAACGGTGCTAAGCTTCAGGAAGTTCTGCAAAGGGGAAAGGTTTCTGTTTAGGCTGCCCTCCTAAGAGTTACAATAATATTCAAATTTAACCAGAATTGATGTCCAGGAACTTGTGAATAGGGAATCAATGTAAGAGATGAGTTTGGGAATAGTCAGTAGCAAAGGAATCAAAACTATATGAGGCAAGATGGTTGGAGGGAAAGACTTGAACAAAATAAGTCAAGTTCCTGTTCAATTTTCACTGGAACAAGGCAGTTGCAAGTAACAATGCCCACAAGCTAATAAATCTGGTTGTCAGAAGAAGATTAGGAGAGATCAACTCAATCCCAACCAACCTCCAGGTTGTTGATTAACCTTCCCAACTCTCCACAATCAAGCGCTTGAAGGGTACCAGATAACTGCAGGTGGCTGTACAAAAAAAAAGCAATTTGTTTGTGAAGCTCTAGAAGCAAAGAAATCACAGATTTGAACAAAAATAACCCAAAACTTCTCAAGGGACTCAATAGTAGCGTGGCGGAATTCAACTTTTAAAGAATAAGGGGAGGTATAACACTCCAGGTTTTAAGCTTAATAAGACCTCTTCAATCAATTGTGATTGGCTCCAGAAAGATGATCAGGAAGAATCAAGACCAGTATGGTTGGAAAAAGGGATCAAGGAGTGGCATAACACACTCAAGAATTTCAGCAGACAGAATTATCTTCAACCAGCAAGGCTATGGTTGGTGATAGAGAACAGGGTCACAGATGGACGGATCAAAGATTTGAGTATGGAAGATCAAAGGATCAAGGGGCAATCATGGATATACCCAGGATGAGGATTAGGATAAAATTACTATGATGATGGGGGAAAATACACACACACTCCCATGAATGATGCAATGATTCGGAAAAAGCAGGGGAGAGCCCCTCCTTTTATATACCAGAGGCCTTTATACTATTTACAAGAGATTTTTACAAATGGGAGCGGATTTTTTTTTTTTTAACAGGATGGGAGCGGGCAGGAGAGTAGCAAGTGAGAGGCCCGCGGACATGCTGACAGGCCTGGGAAACTGTTGAGACCCACGTGGGCAACAGAAAAGCCACGCGGGAGACCAGTGAGCTAAGAGGCGGATGACGGGTTTGACTGGCTGCAACCGCAGTCAGCCGGAGGGATTGTTGAAGGTGGTGAAAGGTCATCAACTGTCACAAGAAAATGCTTGCGGTCATTGGTTGGTGGCAGTGCAAAGATTGCGACGGCCGCAAAAAACAATTGTTGGTTTGCAGGAATCAGAGATGAATCCAGCAGAGATAAGGTAGAGTAAGGTGATGACCGCCGTTGCAAGAATCAACAGCATCATTGGTGTCAACCTTGACATAAGGTAAGTGCCAGGTTATCAAAGGCAAGGATGGGGATGAGATTGGTCATGGGAGTGATTGTTCCCATGAATTATCTTGCGCAGGTGATCCAGTGATGGGATTCAGTTGGAGAGTTCACCAACAACCGCAAGCATTGCTTGAGGTCATTGATCAATGGCAGCAAGGAAGGAACACAGAGCTGGATGGTTGCAACCAATTGACAGTTGATTGCCAATGAGATTTGTCGCAGGATCCTTTGAGGAGGAGGATTTGAGGAGGGGATGGCCACCTGCGCGCGCTTGGCCAAAAAATTGGGGTAAAGCGCAAGCAAGGGGGGATTTGAACAGAGGAGGGAAACGGTTGGATGGCCAGGGAGGCCTGCCCAGACCGCTAGGACAGGGAAGAGCTGAGAGAATTGGAAATAGATAGGTACCCATAGAAACACAAGAGATATTTTTTTTTTGAAGTTGTATTGATGGATAAGGGGATGTAAAAAAAATTCAAAAATTTCCATTTTCCATGAGGTGTCCCAGATTGGTCACCACAGCAGAAGTAGATGTAATTGAAGCTGGTTGAGTTTGAATATCATCCTTGGCATTGGGTAGGGGAAACTCATAGGTTTCTTCAGGATCACCATTGCTAGGCTGAGCATCCCCAGCCAAGTCCTCAGCATCAACTGAATCGGATTGTTGAGCATCAAAAGCAGCTAGGGGGTGATGTTGGCCTTCTTTCCAACAATTTCATTCATTTGAATATAAAAATGGCAAATGGAGTCCAACTTATCAACCACCAAGTTGATTCCCTTGGCTTTGTCAGAGTTGGTGATACCAAAGCCGGTGGAGATTGACATGGAGTGGGCCTTTTTGTACTTTGCTCAATAATTCTTGAATTTCTCTTTCATGTTTTTGGATGACAGATCCAGCCTACCTGTTTTTTATTCTTGAGTTCATTGGCCGTCAGGAGATAACCATTGACCTTAGAGGATGGAGGTTGGCCAATGCGTGTTTCATTGTTGGATCCAAAGCAAGAATTGTAGTTGGACAGAATTTTGAGCCAGTTTACCAGGATGATGTGATCAGCTCTCTTGAGCTGACTTGAGCCTTTGGAAGCTGATGGGCAAGGATAGTTGGATTTTGAGTTCCTGGGGGATGTTTGCTTTGTTCCATTGGATTGTTTAGTGGACTTGCAGGGGGAGGATTGCTGAGGGGCCATTTAAAAATATTAAGAGAGATGAAGGGATGAAGAGCTATGAGAGTGTTTAAGTGGTGAGAGTGATTATTTCATGAGAGGATGAGAGTGATGAAGCAAAGAGAACAGGAAGAGATGAGAGTGATGAAGTTACAAGAGGGATAAAGCAATGAGAGTTAGGATTTGATGAAACTGATAAAGGGATGAGAGCAATGAAGTGATAAGGATAGTGATCCGATGAGAGTTAGATTAATGTGATGAAAGCAATAAACAGATGAGAGTGATGAACTGATAAGGATAGTGATCCAATGAGATTTAGCTGGATGTGATGAAAGAAATAAAATGATGAGAGTAATGAAGTGATGAGGATAGTGATGAAGAGATGAAGAGCAATGAATCAAATTTTTTTCCAATGAGGTTGGAGTTAGAAGGAGGTGGTAAGCCAGGGGTGAATGACGTGGAAAGGTGGTGGAAGCCGTTAAATACTTTATTTGAAAAAACCCACTTATTTCAAGGTAACTCTGAAACGTCTGATGTGAAATATATGGATTTTTTTGATTTTTAATGGCGGGTTTGAAATGGCAGATTTGGTTTGAAACCTTTCATTAAAAAATGGCAGGTTTGCTTAACTCTGATACTCCCTATTGTGTAATTTGATTGCTTAAAATTGAAATCCTTTTAAAAAAATAATATTTATTGCATCTTTAATTGTCACATTAAATAAAGTGATGTTCATCATTGAGTTATCCAAAGAATTGTACCCCCAAAAGACCCCACAAGGGGAATTTTAGCCCCCCAAAGCCTCAATCAATGTTCAAAGGCCTTGGAGAGCCTCAAAAGGCCTCTTTCATGCTCCAATTCCAGGGATTATTTTCTAAATCATCCATTATACATAACCTATAACTTATTACCATCTACCTCAGTCTATTAGAATGACACACTCTTTTTATGATGTATTTTAGAAAATTTACAATTCAATAACCATCAAAATCCACAAAAGAGATATTGAAGCCTCTCAGCAAGAATTTAAGTATATAAATGGTTTACCTCACTGTGTGGATCTCCTCTCTGAAAAAATCAGCCACTTTTCCCTCAAAATAATTAATTCATTTCATGAAGTTTGTGAATATTTCACCACTTGACCCAACTGTTATTAATTTTCTTACATGGGTATACCATGCATTCCCCAACTCAAATTAGCTATCAGAAAGGGTGAACTCATCCAGCTTAAAGATTTTAATCCTCAATGGCATGTGAAAGCTGCTTTCTCAGTATTCTTTTTAATTCTTTTTTTGGATTAAACCTCAAATGAATACTTTCCTGATTGATTTTTATTTTTCTTTCTCCAGTTAACTCTGAACCCTGATTGAAATGAAGAATCATAAACCCTCAATTTCCCATCCAAAAAAATTGATGAACAACTATATCTCACTGAACTATTTGAAGGATTCCACAAGTTGCCACTTGGAGAACAGCAATATTATTCGGGTGAAACCAAGAAGCTATAGGATGGAAAATATCAATTTTTCTGATTCAAGAGATCAATTACACTCAAAGAGCCAAAGTAAGGGGAAGAAGTAAAGGATCAGCCAAGAATTTTAAAAAGATATCTTATTACTCAAGTAAAAGAGATCCATCTGTTTCTGAATATTTAGAAGATCCAAAGAGCAGGGGAAGGCCAAAGAACAAATTCAAAGAAAATAAAAAGGTCAGTAACCATTTTTTGAAAAAAATAAAAATAAAAAACTGAACTTTCATAATAAATATTTTTCATGTATGTATTCAGGTTTCAAGAAAGTGGGAGGCAACCAAGGAAAAGGGGAAGGCAAGAAATTAGGAATTAGAGGAAGATGTAAATTTCTATATATACTTTTTTTCCCCAAAATGAGATTTTATTTTCAATAGGGCATATCAGAGTTAACCAAAACTGGCATTTTTGATGGCATTTTTCAACCCAAATTTACCATTTTGAACCCGCCATTAAAAATAAAAAAACCACTTATTTCAAATCAGATGTTTCAGAGTTACCTGAAAATAAATGGGTTTTTTCAAATAAAGTGTTGAAAGGCTTTCACTGCCTCAACCACACATCATTCCACGTCATCACCCCTGGTTTAAACCTCCAACCTCATCAGAAACAATTCTACCTCAAACCTCATCCAAAAAGTTTGATTCATAGCTCCCATGACTTCATCACTCTAATATCTTCATTTATTTTCTCATTGCTTCATCACTCTCATCACTTTATTGCTTTCATCAAATACTAACTCTCATTGATTTGTCCCTTCATACCTCTTACTATTTTCAGATGGCCCCTCAGCAAACATCCCCCCACAAGTCCACAAACAAATCCAATGTACCAGAGCCAACATCCCAAAGGAAATCTACATCAAATAATCCTCCCCCATAAGCTTCCTAAAGCTCAAGTAAGCTCAAGATAGCTGATCAAATTATCCTGTCAAACTTGCTCAGAATTCCCTCAGACTATGATGCTTGCTTTGGATCCAAAAACAAAACACAAGTTGGCCAATCTCCATCCTCCAAGGTTAATTTTTATCTCCTGATGGTCAATGAAATGAAGAAAAAACAAAATTTAGGCTGTATCTTTCATCAAAAAAGATGCGGGAGCAATTCAATAACTATTAATCCTAGTATAAAAAGGACCACTCAATGTAAATCTCCACTGGCTTTGGAATCACCAAATTGGATATATCCAAGGGAATCAACTTGGTGGTTGATAAGTTGTACTCCATTTTCCCTTTTTATATTCAAATGGATGAAATCTTTGGGAAGAAGGTCAAAACAACCCCTTTGGATTCTTTTGAAGCCCAAAAATCAAATTAAGTTGATTATGAAGACTTGGCTGTGGATGCTCAGCCTAGCAAGAATGATTCCAACAAAACATATGAGTGGACAAAATTGGATGTGGAGGAGGATATTCCAACAAAAACAGCTCCAATCATTTCTACATTGGCATTGATCAATGATTCAAAAGTTGTCTTGGACCCCTCACTTCCTTCTTTGGATTTCTCTCTTCCTGGGTTGGAAGAACGTAAGGACTTGGCCAATGAGGAGCAAGTTATTCCACTATCTCCATTACAATAAAAATCTGTTCAAGTAAGGAAGCCAGTTCTTTTCTTTTCTTTCCGGGTAATCCTGACTGATTTAGATTGTAAAAAAACAGAAACATTCATTTCTGAAATGCCAAACACTCAAGCCAATGGGGCCTCCAACATTGCCTTTGATTGAGGGCAATTGTCATAACCAAAACTTGACTCAGTCTCCTCAGCTATACTCAACCCTCAGCCAATCTCAATCCTCAGTAAAATCCACCTTTTACCCGTGGATCTACATGCAGAACCTCCTGAAGTATCCTACTACATGTCCTGTAGATTCTAGCCCACTCTCCCAGGCTCCTCTTTTTCTCTCTATGGCTTGGCAAATACTAATCTCCCCTTCAACTCTGTCTGGTATGAGAAGTACAAAATTCTAGCTGGACTTCACATACTCCAGTTCAGTATATGCCATACCTTCCTGGACAGGCCCATTACCCAATATGTCAAGCCACAGCCTCCATACCAATTGGTAAACATGTAATTACATGGGGAATCTCAGCCCCAGCACCAGTTTTCCCTCCTTAATGCCTCCTCTCACTTCTTAAATATACCGGCCTCTCCTTCCCTCCTGGACTAATTTTCCCAAGGAATCAGTTTACTACTTCTTATTGGTTAGTTTCTCCCCCAATAGGTTTCATCTCAGCACAAGAAAGCCACCCAGCCTACCTTACTCATATCACCTATCCCTTTGGTGTTACTCTCATATGGCTAACTTGTCAACCTCCTTCTGAGCCTTACTCCTGAATTCTCCTTCTTATCATTGTCATTAATCTACTTCTCTTCCAAATTGACACAAGCCTCATTTCTCCATCCTTAGTTTCATGAGCAGTAGTGCCCATTCCTTCAGCCCCTTGCAATCCAGGGAAAGTTGTGACAGTGATGATGCTTGCACACAAAACTCCTCTTCAAAGGGGAATCAAAAGGCCTCCAATTCTATCAACATCAATCCCAATAGCCATCAAGAGAGGAGAAACGCTTCCAATTTTTCTGGCTTTGAAAATATCATGGAGAAGCAAGATTCAAGTAAGTCAATTTATTGAATCTCCTTTCTTTCAAAATCAAGCTCACTCCTATTCACCTTCAAATAACAGTGAAATCACAAATTGAATCTGAAAACTCTAATTTGAGAAGGAGAAGTGGGATTTTCAAATGGATATTGATTTTTAAAAGCAGAAAGTCAAGTTTTTGGATCATAAAAAGAAATTGGATGCCAAGTGAAAATAAAAACAGGAAGAGCAGGAGTTTGAAAAAGAGGAAAATGTGAAGGATCAACAGGAAAAGAGACTTGAAAAGAAGTGGGAATGACTAGCAATGAAAAAAAAAATAGGTTTTTGGTATCCATAGCTTGTATTGGTAGCAGTAGGACGGTTGAAGAAATACAGAAAATTAATTGCTTCCTTGGCTTGTAAAATTTTTACTTTGATAAAAAATTTAAAAATAAAAACAAAACAATTATTATAAAATACAACAATTTTGGAGACTATTTAGAACTTGTCAGACCTAAGGTTCAAAAAAGACAACTCTGGAGGGGAAGATTGAATAGCTGATTTCCTCAAATATTTTCCAAAGAGGTTAAGAGGGGTTCACCAATTTTTGCCATCCAATTGCCCACATTTCCCCCCCCCCCCCCAATATCTTGAGGGACCAACATTGTTCACAGATTTTTTTGACTTTTGAAGGAAGGTGGTGACCAAGTTTATGTCCTTCTTCTCTTATTCAGAGAGTTTATTCAGAGGTAAAAATTCAATTATTTCAAACAGAGCCTCATTATCCAATTGATCATGAACAAATACTTTTGCAGATGAGAAGAAATGGAAATTTTTGATCTTCTTTTTGGCCTGTTAAAACTCTTCAGGGGAGGGTCTTTGATGGCTTTATTTTTTTGGAAGTACTTGCAGGATACAGATCAAAAGGCCGTAGTTTTTTCTCAGACCACAAAACCCATTGATTGATCCCTCCCTCTTCTATCTCCAAAGAGATTTCAGAATCTTGGTATTGATCCCTCTTTTGATGAAAAGCCCTATTCTTGCCACCTCTCTGTATGCTTATTCAATCATTTCCTTCCATCCAAATACTTCAATTGGGGTGAGGTTCAAGAAATTATTCAAGTGATTGTGTAGCATTTTGAGTCTGGCGGTAGAATAATTGGACAGCAGGAAAAATTGAAAAAATGAAAAAGTACCGGTCAATCTTCCCCCCCCCCCCAAAAAAAAACAAAAGTTCAGCCAGATATTTACATTATCCAGGAGAAGGCAGAGGAGGAGGAGGAGGCGGGGGATGCTGAACTGGGGAAGGGTTATGAGTGATGAGTGATGGAGGAGCAAGGCGGGGGGGATAGCCAGAGGAGGAGGAGGAGCAGGGGGTCAGCTTGCTTAATGAAAATTGATTTCTGATCAACCAATCAATAAATTTCTAATTTATTGATTGATTTATCAGGAGGATGCTGACCTGGGGCAGGTTGATGAACAATGAAGGAGCAAGGAGGGGGGGATTTCCTGAGGAGGATGAGGGGCAGGGGGTCAGCATGCTCAATTTTGATTGATTAGCAATTGATTGATTGCTAATTGAGTGATCAATTGATTTGCAATCAATTGATCCACCAATTTTCAATTTATTGATTGATCAATTGCTAATCAATCAATTGATTGGTTGATTATCAATTGATCAATTAATTAGGAGGAGGAGGAGGAGGAGGAGGGGTAGCTTACCAGGACCAGGGTGCCAAGTGCCAAAAAAGCAACAAAGCGCAACAAAAGGAGGAGGGGGGGTGTCCTAAAGGGGCAAGAGGATAGAGGAGGTTAGCAAAATGAGGAGGAGGAGGAGGGGTTTTTAGGAGGAGCAGGAGGGGGGGTTGTTACCTGGGGAAGGGTGCTGAGAAAAGGATGAAAAATTGAGGTGGAGGTGGATGGTGAGGTGGAAGTGGTCAGTGAGGCAGTTTGGTGAGGAGAAGGAAGGAATAGACCAGTTGGTTTGGTGAGGAGGAGGAAGGAGTGGACTGGTGGTGGGTGAGGAGGAGGAAGGAGTGAACCCTTGGTTTGGTGGGGTGAAATATGAGGTGGAGGTTTTGTGTTGTTTTATCTAAGTCAACCAAAAAAAAAAAAAAAAAAAAAAAAAAAAAAAAAAAAAAAAAAAAAAAAAAAAAAAAAAAAAAAAAAAACCAAGTCAGCCTAGGATTCCTGGTTGTACAACAAATAAAATATTGTTTTTTTATTTTTCAACTATTTAAAAACCATACATTACTCATCAAAGCGAGCAAGTGTGAGGGGTAGAATGAACTCTCCCATGGCAGAAGATGAGGGAAAAGATGAGACATGGATGACTTGAGGAGGATTGGGAACATTTTCTTCAAATATTTTTTCACATTCATCTTTGATGTTGGCCAGAAGGTTGTGAAGGATTACACAACTGATAATCCAGATGATGAGGAGCTTCATTCTTTGGAATTTTGAAGCTGGTTTTGCATTTCCCTTAAGCTGCCCCATCTTCCTTTCAGGAATCCTATGGCATGCTCCATCTAGACTTGTGATTGGGAAAGGTGATAGCTGAAATCAGTTTTGGCTTGATCATTGGATGAAACATTGAAGTATGCTGTAACCACATATTTCCCGCTAGCATACGCTGAATCAGCCAGAATGTATTGAAATTGTTCAAAGTGGTTGTCTGGCTTTTGGGCAATCCACATCTGATTCAAAAAATATGAATACTGACAAGAACCTGGGAGGCCAGCATGGAGTGATATGAAATTCTTGTAGTTATCACAAAACAGTTTTAGTGAAACAGAGTATCTATCCAGACAGATAAAACATATTTTTTCAGTGTGTTATCAAATGTGTTATCAAAGGCTTCAGAAAAGAAATGAATCAACTGCTTTTTTTCTAATAAAAATAGTGTTTGCCATCTAGATTGGGTTTTTGACTTGAGGGTATGCTGGTTCCATAAAAAAAACCAATGAAAAAAGGAAAGACCTTGGTCTCCATTACTTGAGATATCTCCTTGTTTTCTTCTTTGGTTTGCAAAAAAAGGACTGAGAAATGGAAAGATAGGGTAGAAATCATGACTCTTTTGGTGTATAAGTCAATGGTTCAATAACCAACTGAGAATAGATTTTTTAATCAATGAATTGGGGCTCAATTTTCATTTGAGACCAATCTACAAAGAGCAAAGGCCAGTTGGATATCTGGATCCCACTGAGGATTCCAAGAAGTTTTTGGGAAGATGTGGTGGTCTTCAATAATCTCCAAAAGTTTCATGAATGAAGGCAATAAATTTTGGAGCAGGTTTGGAAGCTTAAGTCTGGGAGGGGATGAAGCTTTTGCCTTTCATACATAGGGTTGTGGAGAGTCTGTATTCTTGGAACCATGTATTGCTTTTCCAATAGAGAATTAAAAGCTAACCAATTTGATTCAAAATTGGAGTCTGAATCAGAGTCAAATCATAATTAAAGTTCAGTCAGCTTTTTTGCTTTTCAAATTGCTGCCAGGAAGTCTGATTGGACATTTTGAGAGAGATTTTCATTTGATGTGGTGGGATGAGATGATTATGGGATGTTTGTGAAGCAATAGAGATGAGATTTTTGTGATGCAATGGAGATGGGAGGTATGGATTTTCTGATGTGGAGGTGTGGATGGGTGTTTTGCATGGGATGGATGGTGGATGGATGATGGTGCAAAAATGGCAGGATTGATGTTTTAAATCCTCCATTTTTGTGAAACCTGGAATTTTTAAATACACCAGTTAAGGGGTATGTGTATTTCAGAAACCCTCCATTAAAAATGGCAGATTTGGTAAAAAAAAATTGTGGGTTTCTAATGGTGGGTTTGCTAACTCTTATACAGCCTAATGATTCCTTGTCATTTTTATAAAATTAGCCAATTTTCTGATTGAAGAGGAATATTCAAAAAATGATAAATTCCATATTTGGATGAATAGGATGATTCAGAATATGAAGAGCTTCCAGACTTAGAGGTTATACAATGGTGAGATTGGATTTTGCTTTTGTCAATTTGTTTTGATATTATTGCTTATTGATGTTTTTCATTAAATATTTTCTCAGATTTCTGGAACCATTGCGAATAAGAGGGTTTATTCTCTTGAATAAAATCCTGGGAAAAGAATCAAGAGAAAAATGCAATAAAATAAAGATGATGATACTCCTTACCATCCTCCTAGAAGAAATTTACTAGCACAAAAGCAAAAAAAATAAGTGAGAAAGTGAGTACATTTTATATTTTTGCCTTTTTCGAGCTTTTCAATTTTTAATTTATTTTTCCTATAGGTTTCCTGTACATTATTTTATTTTATTTTTTGGATTTTTTGAACAAGTTTTGATTGAAGAAGTGAGTTGTATCTCTAAGACATAATTTATTTTATGAAAAATTCTGATTTTTGCTTTGAGTTCCAATACAAACCCTTATTTCCTCAAAAACAGAAATTCCACATGTATCACATTTTAAAGATGTCATAGGGGATGGAAACTGTGGATTTAGAGAAGCAGCTATGTGTTTGGGAAAATACTCAGAAGAAAAGATTGAAGTAAGGAAAGAAATGGTGAAAGAGCTGGATTGAAAACTAATTATTCAGGGCCCAAGATGAATTCATGAAATTTTGGGTGAAAATTTCCAAGAAGCCAAAAGGAAACTGAACCAACTTTCTGGCCCATCTCCCATAAATATTTGGATGAAATTTTAATGCCATGGTTTCCTTCAGGCTGAAACATATCAGTGTCCAGTGGTTATATTTACTTCTTTAATTCCTTGCACTTATCTTCCTCTGAATTCCCCTTCCAATCCGGATTCCAAATCTTCTCCCATTTGCTTAATTCTTTTATTATATTTAAAAAATATATTCTCCTTCAAGTTCAAGCCTGATAATTGGCCAGCTCTCAAATAAGATCCACTTTGGAGAAGCTTTTTGAGCAAGGATTCCAAATCTTGGAAAACCACTATTCAGAAAAATTTTGAGTGTGGTGATCTTCCCTCTAAGAAAATCAAGCAGAAACACAAAAAACATCATAGTTGAATAAAATTTAATCTTTTTATCCATATTTGTTCTTTTTATGTATTAAATATGACAAAAAGGAGATTGAAAAATGTGGACAACACCTTTTATTTGGAATCATTTTCAATTTCACATATAATTTGATGAGTAAAAAATGTTAGAAGCAGTAAAAATGATTTTTTGTTGGATCTTTTGATTCCATTCTAAATTTATTTTGAGAAAATTGAGGTAAATTTTGATTCCAGATTTAAAAAGAAAATTTCTATAGATGTGTTAATTCAAAGGGTTTTCATGTTGGATTCAATTTTTGGAGGCCTGGGATACATCCAAAAAATATGAAAAAATCATCAAATATCTCTTTTATTGTTTATTTAGCTTCTTGAGAGCTTGAATCACCAAAAAAATTGATCAAAAAGGCAAATAAAAGAATTCACAAGTCCAATGAATTTTTCATTTTATTTTGTTGATTGTTTGAATGGATCTTTTGAGCTAAAGGAATACATCCAAAAAATCTGCAAAAAATATTGAAAAGATATTCAATTGGTTTTCTATTTTTCCAAGAGCTTGAACAACCCAAAAAAATGAAATGAAAGGAAAATAAAATGATCCAAAATTCCAATGAGAATTGTTTTTTTATTGGATTTATTGAATGAATTTTTTAAGTTCAAGGAATACATCCAAAGATAGGGAAAAAATAGAAGAAAGGTCTTTGATTGCTGCTTTCAATTTCTGAGAGCTTGAATCAACAAAAAAAATAAATAAATAATGCAAAGAAAAGGACACAAAAGTCCAATATTTTTTTGTATTTTGATCAAATTTTTGAAGGGGTTCTACTTCTACCAAAAATATACAATATTAATTTTAAGGGTTAAAAGAGACCCACCTACTGGGCTGTGGTTTAAGAATTCAAAAAAAAGGAAAATTCTTGAAACAACTGTGAAATAATGTATTTGTCCATATGTTAGTGATGGCCCACAGATTTATGCACCCATGATTTGAAGGATTTTTCCTGTGAGAAAAATTATTCCCTAATTTTACCATGGTTTAAATACTTTAAATCATTTATTTTTATGTCTGTGCAACATAAATTTCACATGGGAAAAACCTTTATTTCACGTATTTTTGAAGAATTCTTTTTTTGAATTTAACGCCAAAGCACTGTAGCTAGGTGCTTCAAACCCTCAAAATAATAGATTTGGTAATTTTGGATGCATCAGAAAACCTTCAAAATTTCAGTCAAAAAATGATAAAAATAAAAAGCCCCAAAATTATCATTGCATTTCTTGATTCTTTTCCTTGCCTTTTTATTGGATTTTTGGGTCATTGATGCTTTCAAAAATTTGAAAAAATAATGAAAGAGATTTTTAGCAATATTTTGGATTTCTCAGCTGCATTCTTACACCTAAAAAAAATTAATTCAATTCTTAATGAATTTTTGGATGCTTTTCCTTGCTTTTGAATCAATTTTTTTTTCAAAAAATTAAAGCTTTGAGAAAGCTTAAAAAAATAAAAGGGCTTCATTTTATTTGTTGGGTATTTTTTTTGAAGCATTTTAATACCTTACAAAATTCATTCACAAAACAACAAATGCAAAAAAAAACCAAATTTCTCATTGAACTTTTGGATCCTTTTCTTTGCCTTTTAGTTGAATAGTTTTTTTGATGAAAGCTCTCATAAATTATATAAAGAAATTAAAGAGCTTCTAACATTTATTTGGCATTTTTTGGATGTATTCTTGGACTCCAAATATTGAACTCAACAAAAACCACTTCAAAATAGCCAATCCTTTCAATGTTTTTTTTTTCGCATCCAGCATCAAAGTATCTCTCAATTTTTTGTTTTACAGAACTTTAGAAAAGCCTAAAAAAATGGATTTAAAAAATTTTTGACTTATTCTCACATGTTTTACTCCTCAACATACACCAGGCTAAAAATGAAAGCCCATGCTAGCATGCGCCCCCATGTAATTTTGGTATTATATTGAAAAAAAACTCCGGTGTTATTGAGCATTGAATAACATATATTAAAGCCACAAATACAATTTGTATCTTTCCCCAAATTTTTTATTTTATTTCTAATCCTTATTGAACTTAATTGAATCCCAGGTGTAACTACCTTGCAACTCAAGCATAGCTGGACTCAAAATACATATTAAATTTCTTTTTTGGCATTTAGTTGAATAATTTTACCAGAATCTTTACTGCAATTAATTCTGAGTCGATTTTTAATTTTGAAAGGATTGAATCTCTTTATTTGGATAAAATTGTGTTTAAATTCATAGCCATCCGGAATAAAAATATTTCACAATGGATATTAGGATTTCACATTGCAATAGTCAATGATGTGGAACTTGATCATATTCCTCTTTTGATATTCAACTCATCCTTAACCCAAAAAATTGGAATTCATTCCATTTTATTTATGGCTTTTCAAACTACCCTCAATTTTGGGTTTTTAATTGATGGAAATAGGAAGTTTTCAGATAATTTGGTTAAAAAATTGTAAGGGTAATGTTAAATTCACGGCTCATTGAGCCATGTACACAATGCTGTACACGGCTCATTGAGTCGTGTACACGGTTCTATGGGCCATGTGGCACCCTACACGACTCAACTGAGCCGTGTGGCATGGTACACGGCTCAACTGGGCCGTGTGGCATGCTACATGACTCAAATGGGCTGTGTGGCATCCTACACGACTCAAATGGGCTGTGTGGCCTGCTACACCTCCCATTTGAGTTGTACGGCATGCTAAACAACTTAAATCAAGTTGTGTAGCCTCCACTAAATCATAAATAAGAAATAATAAATTATAAATTATAAATTAAATATAATCAATAATTAATAATTAATAAAAAATAATGAATAATAAATAATAAATAATAAATAATAAATAATAAATAATAAATAATAAATAATAAATAATAAATAATAAATAATAAATAATAAATAATAAATAATAAATAATAAATAATAAATAATAAATAATAAATAATAAATAATAAATAATAAATAATAAATAATAAATAATAAATAATAAATAATAAATAATAAATAATAAATAATAAATAATAAATAATAAATAATAAATAATAAATAATAAATAATAAATAATAAATAATAAATAATAAATAATAAATAATAAATAATAAATAATAAATAATAAATAATAAATAATAAATAATAAATAATAAATAATAAATAATAAATAGTAAATAGTAAATAATAAATAATAAATAATAAATAATAAATAATAAATAATAAATAATAAATAATAAATAATAAATAATAAATAATAAATAATAAATAATAAATAATAAATAATAAATAATAAATAATAAACAATAAATAATAAATAATAAATAATATATAATAAATAATAAATAATAAATAATAAATAATAAATAATAAATAATAAATAATAAATAATAAATAATAAATAATAAATAATAAATAATAAATAATAAATAAAAATAATAAATAATAAATAATAAATAATAAATAATAAATAATAAATAATAAATAATAAATAATAAATAATAAATAATAAATAATAAATAATAAATAATAAATAATAAATAATAAATAATAAATAATAAATAATAAATAATAAATAATAAATAATAAATAATAAATAATAAATAATAAATAATAAATAATAAATAATAAATAATAAATAATAAATAATAAATAATAAATAATAAATAATAAATAATAAATAATAAATAATAAATAATAAATAATAAATAATAAATAATAAATAATAAATAATAAATAATAAATAATAAATAATAAATAATAAATAATAAATAATAAATAATAAATAATAAATAATAAATAATAAATAATAAATAATAAATAATAAATAATAAATAATAAATAATAAATAATAAATAATAAATAATAAATAATAAATAATAAATAATAAATAATAAATAATAAATAATAAATAATAAATAATAAATAATAAATAATAAATAATAAATAATAAATAATAAATAATAAATAATAAATAATAAATAATAAATAATAAATAATAAATAATAAATAATAAATAATAAATAATAAATAATAAATAATAAATAATAAATGATAAATAATAAATAATAAATAATAAATAATAAATAATAAATAATAAATAATAAATAATAAATAATAAATAATAAATAATAAATAATAAATAATAGATAATAAATAATAAATAATAAATAATAAATAATAAATAATAAATAATAAATAATAAATAATAAATAATAAATAATAAATAATAAATAATAAATAATAAATAATAAATAATAAATAATAAATAATAAATAATAAATAATAAATAATAAATAATAAATAATAAATAATAAATAATAAATAATAAATAATAAATAATAAATAATAAATAATAAATAATAAATAATAAATAATAAATAATAAATAATAAATAATAAATAATAAATAATAAATAATAAATAATAAATAATAAATAATAAATAATAAATAATAAATAATAAATAATAAATAATAAATAATAAATAATAAATAATAAATAATAAATAATAAATAATAAATAATAAATAATAAATAATAAATAATAAATAATAAATAATAAATAATAAATAATAAATAATAAATAATAAATAATAAATAATAGATAATAGATAATAAATAATAAATAATAAATAATAAATAATAAATAATAAATAATAAATAATAAATAATAAATAATAAATGATAAATAATAAATAATAAATAATAAATAATAAATAATAAATAATAAATAATAAATAATAAATAATAAATAATAAATAATAAATAATAAATAATAAATAATAAATAATAAATAATAAATAATAAATAATAAATAATAAGTAATAAATAATAAAAAATAAATGATAAGTAATAAGTAATAATAAATGATAAATGATAAATAATAATAAATAATAATAAATAATAAATAATAATAAATAATAAATAAATAATAAATAAATAATAATAAATAATAATAAATAATAAATAATAAATAATAAATAATAATAAATAATAAATAATAATAAATAATAAATAATAAATAATAAATAATAATAAATAATAAATCATAAATTAAAAATGATATGGGGTAGTGTATGAGCCCCCACGCGTTGAGTGGCCCTACACAACTCCCACAGGCCGTGTGGGGCCGTGTACACGGCTCCCACACAATCGGAGCCGTAAATTTAAGATCACCAAAACTATAACCAATCAATAAACTATTTTTTATGAATAAAATTTAGTAAATCACATCAAAATTGATTTAGAACCAAACAATTCCTGTAATTTATTACAAAAATCAGTCCAAAAAATATTTAAATTGATTCTTTGAGATGTCTTAATTCCATTTGATGATCACTTTCACTGAAGCAAGCTTGCCAAGTTCACTTAATTTACCAGATGAATAATTTAATTCAAATAAAATTCTTAAAATTAAATCAAAATTTCAAAAAAAATTGCTAAAACATTCAAATAATCTTGAGAAAATTCTAAAATTCTTGAGGATGTTTTTTCAAAAATTGTCCATCTGCTTGGTTTTGCATTGGATGAACAAGAAAGACTTAGCAATTTTATTAGATTCAACAAGTGTGTCCCTAAAACTGATCCAAAAATATATTTGGACAAAGGAATTGGCTTATTTTGGTTTATGGGGTAGAATGGATTTAATCCTTGGATAGTAAAAGACATTCATTCATCCAAGAGGATTGAATATTCTCAATAATTCATATCTTAGACAATTCAATTTCAATATTTGAAAGTATCTCCAAAGATTTTGGCAACACCCTGATGAATGATTCATTGAAATCCAACTAAATTATTTCTTTTTTTCTTCAAGATGCCCTATGTTGAGTTTTTCTAAAATTTTAATTGTTTGAAACTCTCTAAATTCATTCATTTATATTACAGACTATTTGTTGTTTTTGACTTAAAATCTTGAAAATGTCCCCCAAAGCTTTGCTCAAAGGCCTTGGGGACATGAATTTAGAATATCAATGTTTTTTCAGGTATAAATCATATCAAAAATTCCTAAAATGGAAAATAAGAGAAAAAGAACATATTTTGACCAAGAATAAATTGACAAAACCCAGATTTGATTTTTTTAGAGAAATTGGAATTCAATTCACACTATTTAAAATTCTTTGAAACTCTTTATTTCCACATCTAGGGTCAAGATTTTTTCTTTTTTGTTTGAATTCTGTGAACATGTAAAGAAGGAAAAAAGAAATTTTTTGAAAAAAGCTAATTAAATAATCAAACAAATATATTCTAATAAAAAAAAACTATTCATCAGCTTAACTTTAATTTACTAAGTATTTTATAAGTGTTGGACCCAGTTTTTAAAATTTATTGACAGTGAAAGATTTTATATGAAGCTGTAGGAAAAATAGTTGTCTCAACTTAACCTGTGCAAGCTATTTTGGAAGATCTTTGGTGAAACTGATGTTTTGAGGTGTCTATACACAAAATAAAGAGAATATTTCACTCCATCATAAATAAATACCCCAACTGGGAGGGAATTGGGAAATAATGATGGCAGGTAAATGTTACAAGCATTCAAATTCACTCAATCTATTGATGTGTTCCACTGGTATTACCAAGCTTTAATAGAAGAAAGTGGAGAAAAAATTGGAAAAAATTTTGAGTTGGCTTTGTCTTGTTCAATCAAGGATTTTTGGATCCACTTCAGTTTTTGTTCATGTGATTATAGTGATTCAACTTGTTTCAATAATACAAACACAGTGACCAATCAAAAAGGGGTTTGGAAAATTTTTCCCTCTTGTGATATTGTACTCATTCTTGCTTCAAATATGAAATTTCTTTTGGAGGCTCATTATTGCAACCCTTAATAAATATTATAAAAGCAATTTTTATCAGTGATTCCCAGTATATACAATTGGAACCAAGAGACATTTTTGTATTCAAACTAATCCAAAATATCTCCTATTAATTCCCTGAAACACTTATAATATTTTAAAAGTGATATTTTAGTCTGAATTCAATGAATCATTTCACTCTTTGTATCATTTTTATTTGAAAATAATACATTAATAAGAAAAAACACCAAATTTTGAAGCCATTAAATGGAAAATTTTTTAATCATGAACTGATTATAAAAATTCGATGCTTATACTGGGAAATACTTATGAATAATGTTATCATTTTGAAAATAATTGACCACAAGAGATCCTCAATGATTCTTTTGAATCAGTAATAAATTACCAAAAACTAGGATGTGTCCAAAATTGTAATTTTCTGATTTGCAGAAGTCAGATGATCCAAGGATGGACCAGAGGAATAGATTTTCTAAGTCCCTGGTTTGATACACAAGTTCCTTTTTCTTTTTCAAAAAATGAACAAAATCCATCAAAAAAATAAAAATAATTTATAAAAGAAATCAAACCATATTATAATGCGCTATGTATTAAATTTTCCAGAAATTTTGTGTCATCATGACAGCTGATTCCAAGAAATGATACCATTTTATTCAATTTTGATTGTGTCATTTCTGAAGGGAATTTATGGTTTATTTATGTTTTATTCATGAAAAAATATTCTTTGAATTTTGAAAGGGTTGAAACCAAGCTGTAACCTAGCATGTGCCTCCATTTTTCCCCTGGTGATATATACTAAAATCAAAATAATTCAAAAGAAAAGTGGTGGTGTGTCTTTATTTTTCCTTTTTTTTAATTTTTTTTCCCTGAAAAAATTGGTTATGATTTGAAATATTCAAATCTCCATGTTTGAATATAGACTTTAAAGTTTTGGAAAATTAGTTTTTGGTGATTTTTGAGGCACTATTTGTGTCTCAAAAACAAAACCAAAAAAGGATCAAAATAAACCCATTTTGATTAGTGGCCCCCTTTTTGAAGCCTTTTTGCATGCATAAATCCAATATGACTTAGATTTTTTGCTGGCACCTTCACTTATTGTGACACGCTCCAGTCATCACATAAACCACCATCTTCACCTCTTCCACCCACCATCACCCCCCACCACACCACACCACACCACACCACACCACACCACACCACACCACACCACGCCACGCCACACCACACCACACCAAAAAAATACACACCACTCCTCACCACTCACCACTGAACATCCAACCAAAACAATTCAGTAAACTCCACTATGTTGAATTTTGAGTTGAAATATCTGGTTGAAGGACTTGAGAGAATGAGGATCAGAATTTTATAGCACTAAGAGGAGCGGATCTAGGAGTCAGATGGGGGCACTCTGGTTCAAGTTAATACAGAACAGATGAGATTTAATTCACTTGGAAACCAGCAGCTTAAGTAGAATAAGTTAAAAGTGGGCTGGAATGTGGTTGACAAGATGATTGAGAAAAATAGGCTAAAAAAGTATCCGTGTGACACAAAAGATATCACATCATAAAGAGCCACTGTAGATGAAGATAAAGGAGGCACTAGAGTTGATACTGCCGGAGCAACATAAAGTAATCACTAGACTTAACATACCTAGGGTGATTGCTACTGTAGGTTATGATAAAAATGATACTGGAAATAATAATACACAAGCTCATTAAAGATATTGTACTAGACATAAAAACTGAGAGCATAATAAGAGAATATAGAGCTTTATGGATTGTTGCACTCAAGTATTGGGCAACACACAATACAAGACTGAAGCTCTAACACACTCATCACCAAACCACACACTCACCACACCTCACCTCACTCATCATCCATAAACACACCCCAAAGAAAACAACTAAAAACTTCAAAACTAAAAAATAAATTCTCCTCAATTTAAATCTTCAATCAAAACTTCAAATATTCATCTCCTCACCAATGGTTTTGGAAAATTTTCAAATTTTTCCCTCAAATCTTCAAGCTATCAATAAACATCAATAAATATTTCCAAAATCTCTTTTCCATCTTATATAAAGTCTCTTCTTAAATACTTTCACTGAATTTCTGCTAAATTTGATTCTCAAGAATCAACTCCTATCTTCACTCCATTTTTTGAAAATAAAATATATTTTCAAAAAAATGGATCAAGAAAAAATCCACCTCATTTTCAGAAATGGTTTACCAGACCCATCCTCCATTATCTCATCTGATAAAAATAGTGATTCAACTCCTTTTTCTCCTTCCTCATATACTCAAACTCCTGATTCAAATTCTCGGGCCCCTCCGACTGAAATATCATATAATCAAAAGGAGGACCTACTTAATGCTATTCAATACTCAGTAAATTCCTGTGGATATTCCATATCTACCAGAGTATCCAATTACAAGAAAAATACCTACAAATAAATTTCATAAATCTTTGTAATATGAACACATAAAACATACAAAGAGGTTGGAAAAATTAAGAAAGACAAATTTTTCCCTTCAGATCATGTGGTATATTTCCACAAGACTGCATCTCTGGCAGGTTCATGTTATATGTCCAGACAACAATCATCCACCTTCAAATGATATGTCAACTCATCCAATCCACAGAAAAATTCAAGGGAAGAAAAAGAAGGCTATTGAAAATGTAACAAAAGCTGGAGTTCCCCCCTTAAGAATTTTGAATTCTGTTATACAAAATTCCTGATTTCCTTTTCATACCAATCTCAATAATATTTAAAATAAGAGGTACCAAATTCAAGAAGCATCTCTTGATGGAAATTCTTCCACTGAATCCCTGATACTGCAAATCTGCAATTCTTCTTTTTTTCTACAAAATTAAAAATCTTTATGATCAGATCACTTATTGATTTATTTCTCACCCGTATTAAATCAAAATTCTAAAACATTTCCCTAATATTCTCAAGATTGAATGCACATGTAAAAAAGAAAAAATTATGGAAATACCTTTTTTCACATTTTTGGTGTAAACAATTCTTTGAGAAATTCCTTAGTTTGTTTCTATTTTTCATCTCAAGAGAAAAAATATAACTATGAATGGGCTCTGACTCAAATTCAGGAAATCTTAGAAAATGAAGAACCCAGGGTGATTTTGACACAAAAAGAAAAAGCATTGATTAGTTCCATTGAAAAGGGGTTCCCTTTTTTCATAATGTTCTCTGTCTCTGTCATATTTCAAAAATTATTCAAACCCACTGCAGAAAAAACTTCAATTCATAAGAAGAATGGCTGATCTTCAGAAAAAACTGGAATATGCTTGTCAAATTCAAATATGAAGGATTATATCAAGAAAATTTCACCAAACTCATTATAGTATGAAATCCTCCCACTTCTGAATACCTTTGTGAAAACTGGATTCCTCTCACAAGAAAATGTTTTCTCATACTTTTCCAACCAACGCTTTCAATTTTGAAATAACAGAACTTCAAGAATAGAAGACCTTCATTCATAAATCAAGCATTTTATTACTACATCTGTTGGCTCTTCTTATAATGTAGTTCAGAAAATTTAGAATTCCATCGCCATCCAAATTCATGAAAGAGCTGTTGAAGTCTCTCAGAAATATTTCAAGAATATCATTGGTTTTTTACAATTTTTGCATCATCTCTCTGGAATAATTAGCTACTTTTCCCTCAAAATAATTCATTAACTTCATCAAGTTCCTGAATCCTAAACCTTTTGCATCAACTTTTTTCTCTTTTCTTATATGGGTATACTATGTATTTAAAAAGTCAAATTATTTATCAGAAATTTTAAAATATTCAAAATTGAGTATTTCAATCCTCAATGGCATTTCAAAACCTCCTTATGAGTAAATTTTTTATTTTCATTTTTATTCAAGCCCCAATGAATAATTTTCTGATTGGTTTCTATTTTTTTTCCAGTTAACTCTTGACCTTGGTTCAACAAAAGCATCACCAGCCTTTGAAGTTCCATCCAAAAATACAAATGAAAATCTATTTCATACTGAATTATTTGAAGGTACTGAATTATTTGAAGAATTCCATAATATCTGCCACCTGAAGAACAGCAATATTGTCTGGGTGAAACCAAGAAGCTTCACAGTGGAAAATATAAACTTGCTCCAATTCAAGAGCCCCATTCTACTCAAAGATATAAAGTAAGAGGAAGAACCAAAGGATCAGCCAATAAGTTCAAGAAAATCTCTCAGTCCTCAATTATAATAGATCCATCCAATTTTGAATACTTAGAAAAACCCAAGAAGACTGTAAAGCCAAAGAAGAAATTTAAAGAAAATTCAAAGGTCATTAACTATTTTTTGAAAAAAAAAAAACATCATGATTGATATTTTTTTGTTTATTTATTCAGTTTTCAAGAAATTGAAAGTCTAAAAAGGAAAAGGGGAAGGGAAAGAAGAAGTATGAATCAAAGTAAGAGGTCAATTTTTCTATATACTTCTTTTTCTAGAATGGAAGTAATATTTCAATGATTCCTTGTAGTTTTTTGAACATTTCATGTTTTTCCTACTGAATAAGAATTTTCAGAAGATGAACAGCTGCAATATTTGGATGTAGAGGAAGATTCAGAACATGAAGAACTTCCAGATTTGGATTTTATTAAGACAGTGAGATTTCATTTCCTTAATTTTTTTTTTGATTTTTTTGATATCATTTTCTGTTAATTTTTCCATTTGATCTTTTATCAGAGGCCTGGAACCATTGTGAATAAGCGGGTTTCTTCTCCTGAATACAATCCTGCTCCAAGAATAAAAAGACACAAGAAAGAAAATGAAAATGAAGAATCTCCTTACCATCCTCCTGGAAAGCATTTATTGACCCCAAAAGTAACAGCAATCAGTTAGAAAGTGAGAACATTTGATAATTTAAAGATTTTGGAATTTTTCTGAATTTTTGTTTTTTTCTCCTGTAGGCTTCCTGTACATTATCTTATTGTTCTTTTGGATTTTTTGAAAAATTTTCAATTTAACAACTTTTTTGTATCTCTAAAACATAATTGATTTTTGAAAAATCCTTACTTCTTCTTTTAGCTCCAATAAAAAACCTTCATTTCCCCAAAAACATGAATTCTGCATATATCAAATTTTCAAGATGTCATAGGGGATGGAAACTGTGGATTTAGATAAGGGGATATTTGTTTGGGGAGGGACTCAGAAGACTGGATTGAAGTAAGGAAAGAAATGGTGAAAGAGCTGGGTTCGAACCCAATTATCCAGGGCCCAATATCAATGCATGAAATCTGGGGTGAAAATTTCCAAGAAGCAGGCAAGTGAATCAACTTTCTGGCCCAGCTCCCATGTATATGTGGATGGAATTTTAATGCCATGGTTTTCTTGTAGCTGAAAACTGTTAGTATCCTTCTTTTATGCCTTGCACTTATCTTCCTCTGAATTCTCCTTTCAATCCAAATTCCAAATCTTCTCCTGTTTACTTAATTATTTTAGTATATTTTAGAAATATAGTCTGCCTAAAGTTCAATTCTGATCATTGGCCGGCCTTCAAATTAGATCAACTCTGGAAAAGCTTTATGACCAAGGATTCCAAATTTGGGATAACCATTATTCAGAAATATTTAGATATTGGTAATGAGGTTTTGTTCCCTCCAAGAAAATACAGCAGAGAAATAAAACCAAGGATAGTTGAACAATATTTAATTTTTCTAACAAGATTTTTTCTTTGTATGTATAAAAATATGACAAAAAATACAAATGAAATATGTGGATCACCCCTTCAATTTCCATTTATTTTCAATCTATTTTCACTCTGATAAATGTTTTGAGAGGTTAAAAATTTGAGAAGCAGTCAGAATCATTTTTAGCTTCATCTTTGGAGGATTTTCTTAAGGTCTCAAACAAGAAATTGAGAGAAACTTTGATTCCAGACATGAAAAAAAAACATTTGAAATGATTTGTTATTTTGAAGTGTTTTTACATTGGATATAGTTTCTGGATGCCAAGAACACATCCAAAAAAATTAAAAATAAATATTATAAATTTCTATGATTTTTTCTTTTTCTTTTCTTTTTCCTTTCTTTGTATTTTTCTTTTCTTTTTCCTTTCTTTTTCTTTTTCTTTTTCTTTTTCTTTTTTCTTTTTCTTTTTCTTTTTCTTTTTATTTTTATTTTTCTTTTTCTTTTTCTTTTTCTTTTTCTTTTTCTTTTTCTTTTTCTTTTTCTTTTTCTTTTTCTTTTTCTTTTTCTTTTTCTTTTTCTTTTTCTTTTTCTTTTCCTTTTTTTTTTTTTCTTTTTCTTTTCCTTTTTCTTTTTCTTTTTCTTTTTCTTTTTCTTTTTCTTTTTCTTTTTCTTTTTCTTTTTCTTTTTCTTTTTCTTTTTCTTTTTCTTTTTCTTTTTCTTTTTCTTTTTCTTTTTCTTTTTCTTTTTCTCTTTCTTTTTCTTTTTCTTTTTCTTTTTCTTTTTCTTTTTCTTTTTCTTTTTCTTTTTCTTTTTCTTTTTCTTTTTCTTTTTCTTTTTCTTTTTCTTTTTCTTTTTCTTTCTTTTTCTTTTTCTTTTTCTTTTTCTTTTTCTTTTTCTTTTTCTTTTTCTTTTTCTTTTTCTTTTTCTTTTTCTTTTTCTTTTTCTTTTTCTTTTTCTTTTTCTTTTTCTTTTTCTTTTTCTTTTTCTTTTTCTTTTTCTTTTTCCTCCCTTTTCTTTTTCTTTTTCTTTTTCTTTTAATTTATTAGAGCTTAATTAACCAAAACATATTATTAAAAATTCAAAGGAAATGATGCAAAAATTCAATGAGAATTTTTTTTTTGAATGAATTTTTCAAGGCATTCTAATGCTTCCAAAGAAATACAAATAAAATATTAGAAAGAACTTTCATTATTTTTAAAAAAAATATGTCTGGGAGCATGAATCACCACAAAAAATTTGATCAAAAGACAAGGAAAAGGATCCAAAAATGCAATGAGAATCTTCTTTTTTTCTATTATTTTTTTCATTTTTTGATTGAAATTTTTTAGGTTTCCTAAGGATTCCAAAATTACCAAGGATTTTTTTTGTGAGGGTTTGAAACACCCAGCTACAGTTTGGCAGTGTCAACTTTTCTAAAAAAATAAATTTTTGAGACACCTGTGAAATAAAGGTTTTGTCTGTTTGAGAGGTATGTTGTTCAGATGTAATAATAGTGTTTCAGAGTTCAAATTTTGAAAAATTTACATAGCTTGTTTCAGGAAAAATATAAATTTTCAAAACATATTTTTTTATCAAAGTAAACAATGAGTCAATGGTTTTACCTGAAAAAAATAAAATTTTGAAAAAAAATGGATAGGCCTGAAATAAAATTTAATTTTCTGAAAATTTTAACTCTGAAATGCCCTAATATGTGATTTAGAGTTTTTGACCCATGAGGAAAACTATTCCCTTTATTTAATTTAAAATTAAAGAATAATTCTGCTGCAGGTTTCAAACTTACCTCAAAGTGGGTGAGTTGGTGTTGGTCATCCATCTCAATTGTTTTTTCTTATTTCTTTTTTCTTTTTGATATTTTTCAAACTTTTTTGGGATTTTTATTGATTATATATATATATATATATTTTAACCAGAGTTTGAAATTTTTTTTTGTTTTTTTAAGCATTTGAGGTAACTTTTGTTAAGAATAACAATTTTTGAACTGTATTCTCCAACCTTTTGATGTATTTAGCAATTATTTCCTCTTAAAAAGGGTAAAAGGGGAATCTTTGATGATCTATTCCATCCTCAAAATCCAGATGTTCATCAATACTCTCTCCCCACAGAACTGGGAAAAAGGGTATAATAAGTGCTTGGAAATGTTGGAACACAAAAGGAATCCCCCTTCAAAGCATGTTGTTTTTGAACCAGATTGAAATTCTTTGATTTTTTCAACTAAAAATATTTGAATTTCCCTCATGAGAAAGATACATCTACCAATTTTCTATTTTTTTATGCTTGGTGGAAAGGTATTTAAATTCTTTCAGAAATATTGATTTTTCTTCAAACAAAATTGTTTTTCATATTTTGATAATTATTTATGTACTGAATGATATTTTTGTTTGATTATTTCAAACTATTTGAGTTCCCATCCTAAAACAGGTATATGCACAGTTTTTTTATGTTTTTTTGTGCCTGGTACAAAGATATTTATGTTCCACAGGAAAAAATGCACTTTTTTTCAAAAAAATGACTTTTTATAATTTTTCTTATTTTTCTTAAATTTTCTGAAGTTCCTTTTTCAAGTGTGTGGTCATATTTGAGCTCATTGCCAAAAAATTATATTTATTTCTTTTTTATATATCAAAATTACTCAATTGGTGTCAATGTTTGAATTATACAATGTATTCTACCCCTGAAAGACCCCACAGGGGTCATGGAGGGCTTAATTAAGTCAGAAGTGGCTCAATTAATGCTCACATGAATTTGGGGGACCAAAAATCCATCAAAAGATGTTTTATCCCACCCCAGGAACTTATTTGAACCTGTGCACCTTGCTGAGGCTTGAAAGCATACCAATTTGCATAATTATAGTAAACAAATTACTATAATCACATCAATGATGCCTTTTGGCAATCTCTTAGAAACAAAGATGCTAAAATTACACCAAATTTGAAAATTGGCATGATTTTAGCATAGAATAAATGGCTAAACTAAGGCTAATTTTGAAAATTGGCATGATTTCAGTAAATCATTTGGCCTTATTTTAGCAAAACATTTTCTAAAATAAGGTCAATTTTGAGAATTAGCATGATTTTAGTAATTAATTGGGGCATTATTTTAGCAAAGAAAATTAAAAATTAAAAATTAAAATAAGGCCAATTTTTAAAATTGTCATTATTTTAGTGATTCATTTGGCATGATTTTAGCCTGGCCTGTTCAAAATGTTTCCATCAAGAAAAAGCTGAACTTTCTGGGACAAAATATCCAAATAATTCCAGCCTACATTTCCTTACTCTGAGGGGCATAGAATATCATATTGAAGTTTCATCTCAAGAAGTTGAAAATTATCATATAAAATCAACAACTCAGTGCAGGATTCCTAAATTTTCAACTTTTTCACAGATGATCAAACTACTAGCTCTACAATGTTTTTTTATCCCTGATTCAATTTCAAATGCTTAGAAATCACCCTTTCAAGGACTATGAATATTAAATCAGTTCAAAATTACATGCCAGACCTCAGAAAATGCATATATTCATTTCTTAAAAATTCTTCCTATGAATCATCAATTGAAAAAAATTCTATTCTGGTGAAACTTTTGGAAAATCCTTTATAAGTTTCAAATCAGATTGTTTCTTTAATTTATTGAAACAAAATACACAATATAAATCAAGCACTCCTTTGGCTTAATTGGATTTATAGCTTCAATAACCTTTGATTTAGATATTGAAAATTAAACCAAAGCAATCTGAATTTCACATGCTAGCAAGAGCCATCAAGAAGCTTATGCCCAATTTATGACCAAGCTGAGGTCAAGCTCTGGACAAGCTCAGGTCAAGATTTATCCAAGCTCCCCTGCACAGTCAATGTGCACCAAAAACTTGTTAGAGCATGAAAATACCTTCAACTAGAGATTTGAGAGAGCTTCAACCAGAGATTAATTGATGGCAATTGCTAGAAAGTGCCATCAATTTTTTTGTGGCGTTAATTCTGAATATAGCTTAATAAATTGGGGGAAAATAAATTTTGTATAAATTGAAAAAATTAGCTTTTTTAGCAAACACAATATTGATAGTTTCAATGGCCCCCATTTCATGAAAAAAGGGTGTATCATGTTGTCCTAATGTCTCTCTCCTTACGCTCTCGACCTTCCTCAGGAGTGGGGACACTCCAATTCTGCTTCACCCGTCTGCCAGCTCCCTTGTTCACCCAAGTCTTCATTTCAATCCATCATCTCTTCCGCACCAGAATCTCATGTCCCTTTCTAATAAACATCTCCTCGAACATCTCCTCTTCCCTTTCTTGTTTCCCTGACTCCCATCAACCTCCTGTTCCGGTGACTCCCATAAATCTCCTTCATCCGCAAGTCTTGCCTCAATCCGCCCTATGTTTTCAAGTCTCAAATCAAACTGCTCAATCTCACCTCAACTCCAATTCCCCAACCGTCACATTCCTCTTTGAAGTCACTCCTCAAGTTGCAATTCTGGTGTCTAGCTGTGAGATTCCGTTTGAAATTGCGTTTTTTTAATCATCCCTGGCTTTGCTTCTATCCAGCCTTTCCTCCCCTGTCCTTGTCCTCTTCTGTCCAGTTTATTTGACTCAGTCTTGTGTCTTATCGCCTACCTTCCATTGTTACTCAACCATCAACCCGGTGAGACTCCCGTGCTTCAACACGCTTGATTTCCTTCATTCCATTTCCTTTTTTTTACTCCTTTTGTTCCTGTGACCAGAATCTAGCTGGTCCTACTTTGAAATAAAATTCTAAAGTTCTCACGGTTAAAAGCCGAAACAACCTTCTGCCGACCAAGCTCACTAGGCAACCATCATGACCTCCCCTGGACCAGTAGATTTGAATTCCTCCCTTCTAAAGGCACTCACTGACTCCATTCCCAATCTCAACAAATCTAACTTCTCACTCTGGCAATCTAAGATACTCACTATACTCTCTCTGAAAGGTATTGCTCACTGGTTAAACAACCCCGAACCCGACAAATGTCCTGCAGAAATTAACCTGGAAATTGTCGGATATATCTTGGCTAAATTGGACAACAGGACATATATTAATTGTGTGAAAGAGCATCACCTCAATAACGGGATTGACCTCTGGAAGTCCATCAATGAGTTCTACGCCTCCTCACAAACCGCAAATAGATCTTGAGTCTTCTTCAATTTCCTTCATCTCCAGTTCAACCCAAGACAAGTGGAAAAATTCATCACCAAAGTGAAAGCCTGTCTACTCCAGATATCAGAGATTGGGATTCGTATGGATGAAGACATCATTTCTTATCTGATCCTGTACAAGTTCCCTCCTGAGCTAGAACACCTCAAAAAGACCATCACCCACTCCCTTGGCAAAACTCGCATTGATGGCAATCTCGTACTCAGACATCTCAATCAAGTTAAAAATGAGGTTGCAACTGGCACGTATGCATCTGCACTGGTTAGTAGAACCAAACCTCTCCGCTGTAAACCTACCTGGCATAATCCCCGAGCAAGTCATCCCAAGAGCTCGTGTTATCAATTGTTTCCGCATCTCCAACCCAGTAAAGATCAACCTCAAAGCAACTCTGATATGGGCAACACTCCTTCAGGCAGTGCCCCATTGGCTCATCTGACCTACATGTTTGCCATGACCCACTTCCGCGCTCTGGATCAACACCAAATTCTTCTTGACTCAGGAGCATCAAACAACATGTTCAACAATTCAGACTTCTTCAAAGATCTTCTCCCTGACAACTCTGAGATACACACTGGGAAACCTGGCGCTTGCGTTTCTTCCTTTGGAATTGGAGTTGCTAAGCTGAACACCCATCACGCATCCTTAAGGTTGAGGAACTCACTCTTCGTTCCAGACCTGCCATAAATTTTGTCTCACTAGGACAATTAATTAGTCAAGGCTGCTCCTTAAAACTCATGGACACTGGAAAATTTGGAGTACTCTACAGGGGAAAAACAATTCTCAGCGGCACCATTGAGGACAACTTGATGTTCATCTATGAAGACAACTCCCATCCTTCTGAAACGGCCTATTCATTTCTCTCTCTCTCTTCGCTTCATCGACAATTTGGTCATCCACACGCCGATCAAACAAAGTTAATTTCAAGTGACTTCCCAAACATCAGATGGGATCAAATCAATTGTGTTTCGTGTGCCAAAGGAAAAATTCATTGCCTTCCTTTTGATAAACATCTTCCCAAGAGTCAACACTCCTTTGAACTCATACATGCTGACGTCTGCGGACCCATTGATCCTATCTCTCATTCCGGATTCAGATACTTTCTTCTCCTCACTGACTATTTCTCCAAATTCAAGACCTGCATCCCGATCAAAGTAAAATCTGATGTTGCCGATGAAGTGATCAAATTTGTCAAACTTCACGCTAACCAATTTGGCTACATGTTGAAGAAGTTCCACTCGGACAACGGAGGAGAGTTTCTCAACCACAAACTGTCCACTTTCTTCACTGAAAATGGCATTGCCCACTCAACTTCCGAACCCTATACTCCTCAACATAACCCCGTAGCCAAAAGGGGAAATCAAACCTTGCTGGAGTCTGCCCGAACCTCCATGATCGACATGAAAATTCCTCTTGAACTCTGGGATGAAATCCTGGTCAGCTCATGCACCATACTAAAATTTCTTCCTTCTGTCAAGACTAAAGTATCTCCATTTGAACTCTGGTTTAATCGGAAACCCAAGTTAAACCTCATAAAGACCCTGGGTTCTAAAACAATTGTGTTGAATCAAACCTTCAATAACTCAAAGCTTGAAGAAAAGGGAATTGAGGGAATTTTGGTTGGTTTTGATATCCAACTGAACTCCTATAGAATCTACTGTCCCTCCATTAAACATGTTGTTCGCTCAAAACATGTAAAAATCTTCGAAAATGTTAAATCTGACGATCCAACCTCCCTATCCAACTCACCATTTGATTCCTTCTTCAAGGACGACGATCTACTCACTAATCTCCTCACCTCAAACACCGATCCTCCCATCCTGTCAAACAACAACTTGCTCTGCTCTAAATCCGATCATCCTGAGGATGAGAACTCACACTCATCCACTCCTCTCCCCAATTCCTCCTCCTCCTCATCCAAATCTCAAGATCAATTGTTAATTGAACATCAAATTGTTCAGTCAACTCCCTCTGAACTACCTGTGCTTCGTGATCGTTCAACCATTCAAAAACTTCAACGCTATGGTTTCATTAATTGCGTTGTTCCCAAGAGCTATGCAGATCTTTTCAAATCTCCCAATAAAGATCACTGGATCAAGTCCATGAAGAGAGAGACCGATGGCATTGATCTTCTCCAGGTGTGGGAAGGCTGTTTGACTTTACCCACAGGCAAACAAGCTCTTACTACCGTGTGGGTCTACAAGATCAAAGACAACCCCGACAACGATGGCATTCAATTTAAGTCTAGACTCTGTGTACAGGGATTCAAACAAGTAGAATTCTTTGATTACGGCGAAACCTACGCTCCCACTGGCTCAATAGTGACGCTCCGAGCTCTCTTGATCTTTGCTCTCCATCACAAACTTCCGCTACAACAAATGGACATTAAGTCCGCCTTTCTTCACGCCCCACTTGATGAAGAAATTTACATCAAAACTCCTAAAGGCTACAACTGTCCATATCCTTATCTTAAACTACACAAATCACTATATGGTCTAAAGCAAGCTCCAAAGAGCTGGTACAACACCCTGAAAAAGTGGTTGATCAATGATGGGTTTTGGGCTTCCTCTGCTGACCCTTGCTTATACATCAATCAAGCTCAGTCACTCTGCGTGTTTGTCTACGTTGATGACCTATTAATAATAGGGAATTCATCTGAATTCTCTGCTAGAATCAAACATAGGTTTAGCATATCTCATGATGGACCCCTTTCCAAAATATTGGGCAATCATTTTGTGAAATCTAAAAGCGGATTCCCCTCATTGTGTCAACCTAATCACATTAAGACCGCCTTGGAGGAGCTTGGGCTGACAGAATCCAAGCCGATTAGCACCCCTTTAACTCCCAATGTCAAACTTGAACCTGCCTCAGAAGAAGACCACCAAAAATTTCTTGAACTTAACATCAACTTTTGTACCTCCACCGGCTTCCTCAATTATATTGCAAGCCGAAATCGCCCCAATCTATCACACTCCGTCTCCTGCCTCTCTTGATTCAACAACAAACCCGGCCTGTCCCATTGGAACAAAGCCAAGCGAGTGTGGAGATATGTCAACACCACCAAACATTTAGGTCTTAAGCTCCATTCTCCCTCCTTCAAGTTTGACGTGGAATGCTATAGTGACTCTGACGGCGGTAATGATCCAATAACCCAACGGAGTCATTCTGGTTATATTGTATTTCTTTATGGCTGTCCGGTGTCCTGGCACAGTAAACTACAAGCCACTGTTTCCCTTTTGTCCACCAAAGGAGAGCTCCAGACTCTCATTCTTGCCACTCAAGAAAAGCTCTGGCTTCTCAACCTCATTAAAGAAATCAACCCAAGTCTCCAACTCACTCATTGTTCCTACATCAATAACAAGGCCCTAAATGACTTAGTTACCTTAGACTCCCATCATGGAGCCCTCAAAAACGTTGACACCCAAATAAAATGGCTCCGAGAACAACGTGACAAAGGTCTCCTTATAACTCAACTAATATCATCAGGCAAAATGCTAGCCAATGCGCTTACCAAAGCAGCCACTAAACCTTCCGTCGAATTTCTTTCCTCAACCTTGCTTTCATCTCACAACTAGACACGGCGGCGTGTTGTCCTAATGTCTCTCTCCTTACGCTCTTGACCTTCCTCAGGAGTGGGGACACTCCAATTCTGCTTCACCCGTCTGCCAGCTCCCTTGTTCACCCAAGTCTTCATTTCAATCCATCATCTCTTCCGCACCAGAATCTCATGTCCCTTTCTAATAAACATCTCCTTGAACATCTCCTCTTCCCTTGCTTGTTTCCCTGACTCCCATCAACCTCCTGTTCCGTTGACTCCCATCAATCTCCTTCATCCACAAGTCTTGCCTCAATCCGCCCTTTGTTTTCAAGTCTCAAATTGAACTGCTCAATCTCACCTCAACTCCAATTCCCCAACCGTCACATTCCTCTTTGAAGTCACTCCTCAAGTTGCAATTCTGGTGTCTAGCTGTGAGATTCCGTTTGAAATTGCGTTTTTTTAATCATCCCTGACTTTGCTTCTATCCAGCCTTTCCTCCCCTGTCCTTGTCCTCTTCTGTCCAGTTTATTTGTCTCAGTCTTGTGTCTTATCGCCTACCTTCCATTGTTACTCAACCATCAACCCGGTGAGACTCCCGTGCTTCAACACGCTTGATTTCCTTCATTCCATTTCCTTTTGTTTACTCCTTTTGTTCCTGTGACCAGAATCTAGCTGGTCCTACTTTGAAATAAAATTCTAAAGTTCTCATATCAGATTTAAGAAAACCTGGCATTTTTTAATGGCAGGTTTCAACCCAAATCTGTCATTTCAAACCCGCTATTAAAAATCAAAAAAAATACACTGATTTTGAATTAGAGGTGTCAGAGTTACCTGAAAATAAATGGGTTTGTCAAATAAAGTATTTAATGGATTTCAACACCTCAAACACACATCCTTCCACATCATCAGCCCTGGTTTCAACATCTTAACTCATTTTGTAAATTCTACCTCCAACCTCATCCACTGTCAGCGCTTTATTGCTCTCATCACTTCATTAATCTCATCTATTTTTCTATCCTCATTTCTTCATCACTCTCATCCCCTCATCCCCTCATCACTCTCATTGCTTTATTTCTCTCATCACTTCATCACTCTCATCTCTTCATTTCTCTCCTCCTTGCTTCATCACTCTCATCACTTTATTGCTTTCATCACATAATAACTCTCATCTCTTCATCACTTAACATATTCATCCCTCTTACTGTTTTCAAATGGCCCCTCAGCAACCCCCCCCCCCCAAAGTCCAAACAAAAATCCAATGGACCCAAGCAAAAATCCTCAAGGAGATCTAAATCAAAAATTACTCCCCCATCAGCTTCCAAAGGTTCAATTCAGCTCAAGGGAGCTGATCACATCATCCTGGTAAACTGGCTCAGAATTCCCTCCAACTATGAAGCTTGCTTTGGATCCAAAAAAAAAACGTGTTGGCCAACCTCCATCCTCTAAGGTTAATGTTTATCTCCTGATTGCCAATGAACTCAAGAATAAAACAAAAGTTAGGCTGGATTTTTCATTCAAAAAAATGAGGGATTGATTGAATAACTATTGATCCAAGTAAAAAAATGCCCATTTCTTCTCAATCCTTGCTGGCTTTGGTATCAACAACTCCAATCAAACCAAGGGAATCAACTTAGTGGTTGATAAGTTGGACCCCATTTTTCCTTTTTATATTCATGTGGATGAAATCTTTGGAGAGAAGGCAAAAATCACCCCTTTAGCTGCTTTGGATGCCCAACAATCCAATTCAGTTGACGCTGAGTACTTGGCTGTGGATGCTCAGCCTATCAATGATGATGCCAACAAAACTTATGAGTTGACCCAGTTGGATTTGGAGGAGGATATTCCAACACAACCAGTTCCAATCATGTCTAAATTGGCATTGATCAATGATTAAAACCCTTCCTTAGACCCCTCACTTTCTTCTTTGGATTGATCTCTTTCTGGGGTGGAAGAACTTAACAACTTGGCCAATGAGGAGCAATTTATTACACCATCTCCATTACAATCACCATCTGCTCAAGTAATCAAACCAGTTATTTTCTTTTCTTTCTGGTTAATCCTGTTTGATTTAGATTGTAAAAAAACAGCAAAATCCATTTCTGAATGGCCAAACACTCAAGCCAATGGGGCATCCCACATTGACTTCAAATGAGAGTTATTATGTTCCCACACAAACCTCCTCTGCAAATGGAAAGTAAAAGGCCTCTGATTCAATCAAAATAAACCCCAATAGCCATCAAAAGAGGAGAAATGCTTCCAATTTTCCCAGCTTTAAAGATATAATGGACAAGCAAGATTCAAGCAAGCAAATTTGTTGAATATCCTTGCTTTCAAAATCCAGCTCATTCCTATTCCCTGCCAAAAAACAGTGAAACCACCCATTGAATCTGAAAAGCTACAATTCAAAAAGGAGAAGTGGGATTGTCAACTGGCTATTTATTTTCAAAAGCAGAAAGCCAAGAGTTTGGCTGATCAACAGAAATTTGATTCCAAGTGGAAAGCAAAACAGGCAGAGAAGGAATTTCAAAAAGAGCAAAAGGAGCAGAATTGACAGGAAGGGAGACTGGAAAATGAGAGGGAAAAACTAGCAATGGAAAAAAAGATAGGTTTTTTTTATGCATGGTTTTTATTGGTAGCAGTGGGAAAGTTGAAGAAATACAGAAAATTACTTGATTACTTGGCTTTTAAAATGTTTACTTTGATAAATAATTCAAAAATAAAAACAAAAAAATATTCTTCATTACAAAAATGTTTGAGAGTATTTTTAACCCCAAAAATAAAGAAATATTTTTGATTTTTATTTACAATTTGTTTCTAGAGTATATTTGTCCACTTTTCAAGTACCTGCAAGTGTTCCAAATTTTTTTGTTGATTTGCATAGAAATGGCCATTCTTGTATGAGTGGCAGTCTCCACAGCAGGAAAGGTAAAGTGCTTGTACTTCTTTGCTGCCCAAACCATTTTGAAAATTCCTTTTTGTTTGAAATCAATGCCAAAACCCAAGTCAGGAAAAAAAATTGGCCATCATATAATTGATATTTTTCATCATTGTCAATAATTTTTCCATTTCATCTTTTGGTTGGAACAACCAGTAAAAACAAATAGGGAGAGATTTCACCTTTGTCAATGTGGGGAGAATTGTAGGAGGAATCTGAAGTGAATGTGATATGCAGAGAAAATTCAAAAGGAGTGAGGCAGGGTCCAAATTACAAAGAAAAGAAGGAGGGGATTTTATTTTAATTCATGGTTTGACAGTTTGATTCAAATGCATTTTTGGCTAATTTTTGGTTCATTTGACCTAAAATTTGAGAGAATTTGTTGGAATTAAGGTTTAAAAAAGCACACTCTTGATGGGAAGATTGAATGGCAGATTTCTTCAAATATTGACCAAATAATTCAGAAGGGTGCATCAATTTTTTCCATCAAATTTCCCACATTCTTCCACCCCAAGATCTTGAGGGGCCCACAGTATTGTAAATTTTTTTTATTGGTGAAGGAAAGTGGTCAAAAAGTTGATATCCTTCTTATATTGTTTGGAGAGTCCATTCAAAGGGAAAAATTCAATTATTGCAACCAGAGAGTGGAGATTGGAGCAGTCAAGAACAGAATAATTTCCAGAGCTGAAGAAATGGAATTTTTCAATCTTCTGTTTGGCTTGTCCAAACTCTTCAGGGAGGTTTCTTGAGTATTATGTTTCTTTTTGGCAGCAATAGGGGGGTACAGATCCAAAGGTTTCAGTTTTCCTCAAGACCACAGAACCTTTTCATTGAACCCTTCTTCACCTACTTCCAAAGAGATTTTGGAATCTCTCATTTGATCCCTCTTTTGCTAAAGAGCCCTCTGCTTGAAACCTCTCTTTATTTTTTTCAAATCATTCAATTCCGTCTTGATCCCTCCCAGGTTCCTACTGTGCTTGGGGTGATGATCAAGAAGGGATTCATATTGTTTTATAAAATTTTGAGTGTGGTGGGAGAAGCATTGGCAGTCCAGAACAAGGGCCAGGGTCAAAAGAACAAGGGGTCAAAAGCAGTTTTGCATTTCATGGAACCCAAAAAAAAAGAAAAAAAAATCATCAGCCATGTTTCAATAATTGTGGAAGATAAAAAGAACATAGAAAAAAAATACTGGTCAATGATGATAACCAAAAAGAAAAAAAAAAAAAAAAAAAAAAAAAAAAAAAAAAAAGGGAAAAGAAATGTTGGTCAGATTTTTTTATCATAATAATCATTGATTAATGAGGAGGAGGGGGAGAAGCAGTAGGGAGGGAAACCAACCTTGGAATTTCCATTGATTGATGGGGAGGATTGATGGGGGGGGCCTAAAGCAAAATCAATCTGTTAGCCATGGATTTCTAAGGCAGCAGAGGAGGAGGAGGAGGAGGCAATCAATGAGTAATTGATTGCTAATAAATTTCTAAATGTATTTTTAATTGATTGCTTGATCAATTGCAAATTGATTGGGAGGGAGGGAGGGAGGGAGGGGAAGGGTGGAGAGGAGGAGGAGGAGGGCAAGCTTACCTTGGAGAGAAAGCAAGGAGGTGGGGGGCGTCCTAAAGTGAAAAATGATTGATTGATCATTGATTGAAAAAAATTGGGAGGGGGGGTGAGGAAGTTTGAGGAGGAGAAGGAGGAGGAGGAGGAGGAGGAGGGGTGGGAGAGCTTACCTGGGGGATCAAGCAAGGAGGTGGGGGTTCCTAAATGTTGATCAATCAAGCAATCAGCAACCAATGAGTGGGAGGAAGAGGAGTAGGATGAGGAGGAGGGGGGGAGCTTACCAGGGGTGCTGACCCAAGGAGGAGGGGGGGTCCTAAAGCAATGGAATGAGGTGGAGGTGGTGAATGAGGATGCTTGGTGAGGAGGAGCAAGAAGTGAAACAGTGGTTTGGTGGGTTGAGGTGGGTTTTTTGGAATTTTTGGTTCTGTTTTGTCTGATTCCTCAAAAAAAAAGAGTCAGCCTAGGACTGTTGGTTGAAAAACCAAAAAAAAACTGTGATGTGATTTTTTACCTAATTAAAAAAAATGCTACTAATCAAAGTGAGTAAGTGTGAGGGTTAGAATCTGCTCTCTCATGGAAGAAGATAAGCAACAAGATGAGACAGGGATGACTTAAGGAGGATTGGGAATATCTTCTTCAAATATTTCTTCCCATTAATCTTTGATGTTTTCCAGAAGGTTCTGAAGGATTACACAACTGATAACAGAAACTCACAGAAATAAGACCCAGAAAAGTTGAGAAAAAAGAAACAGAAATAGAAATAGAGAAACCGCCAGAAAGAGAAAAAACTAATAAAAGAACTCCATCCTCCTTTTAGAGATATTAAAAAAAAGGAAATAGAACCAAGCGGGAAAATAGAACCACACGCAGAAATAGAACCAAGAAAGGAAATAGAACCAAGCAGAGAGACATAACCAAGCAGCAAATCTTTTCTAATTAAGAGCCTCATCTTCTCATCCAAGCTTGCATCTCTTTTTTCTTCATATCTTTTAGTGACAAGTTTTAATTCCCTTCAAAGTTTGAATGCTTAGAAGTGAAAATGTTTTCTCCATAACCAATCAAAATAAAATTCTTTGAATTCATCTGAGCCCAATTTGATCTATCTGCCTTCATTTTAGGACATAACTTTCCCCCTTGATATCTTTTGAATCCTTCATAGCATGCCCACAATTGAACAAATATTATCAAAGCTCATTGTTGACTATGAACCAAATCTATCATTGAAGAAAGCCACCTCCACACAACTTGATTTCCAAACCCACTTAATATTAATTTTTCTCCCTCAAATCCCTGTTGCCTTTATGCCACAATTTCAATCATTTGATTCAGATTGGGGTCTTTGAGAAGCTAGGATTTTTTATCACCCCAATTCTCTTAAGAAAATTTTAAGAGAGAATTTCTATAATTTGAAATTGATCTATGTATGCTCAAACAGGAAAACAAATCCCACCACATTGTTGCTCCCCCATATCCAAGCCCAAAATTTGCTATCAATCCTTGTCACTCATCTTCATTCCCCATTCATCATTGCACTCCACTCTTAATTTCTTAATTCTATCAATAATCCTTTATCATCATCATCATTATACCCCATCAGCACCCTTATCTTCTTAATCAAATTGGCTTGATGAACTGGAATATATTAGGAACCAATCCTTTTCCAAGGAAAAAAGTAGGGGTTTTTTTTGGAGTAATCAAAAGAAATGATCTTCAACCTCAGGAGGACAAAAAAAAGAGGAGGAGGAGGAGATGATAAAGAAGATAACTCAATTTTATTGGGTTAGAGGGGTTCAGGATGATAGGTGTGGTGATTGATGAGAGGTTGTGAAGGGATAAAAGTTGTGAGAGAGATGTCCTGAGCTTCTAGACCTTTTCCCTGGCATTTAGGTGAAAGATGGTGTCTTGAACAATGAAGGAAGTGATACCAATGAAACCATTGATGACAAGTTGAACCTTTGAAGATTTTTTAATGGAGATCAAGCCGCTGATAAGATGATTGAAAGCTGAAGTTTTAGGATTGATCAACAATTGATCCAAAGGATTCTCAATTGGAATTGATCATTAACTTCATCTTAGGTTCTCTAAAAATTTTGAGATTGGAAATGGTTCACAGACTGAAACTTCTTTGGCTAAAAACTTATTCAGGATCTGGTTAGAAGATAAGTATGACTTTAGACTGGCTAATCTCAAATCACCAATGAATATTGCAGAACCAGAAGCAATCAAGGCCAGTGGTTTGTTGCATGGTGGATTGACTGCTGACTGGCCTTAAGATGTTGTGATGATGATACAGGAGGGATAGGTTAAATAGACCACAAAAATTGTGAAACATATTGGATAGTAGTAGGATGGCAGTTCCAACATTTCAGTTTTCACCAAAATGGCTGTGGATGAGAATGAGAATGATGATGATGGAGGGGTTTTTGGGTGTTTTGCATGGTAATGGATGAAGATGCATAAATGGCAGATTTGGTTTTTGAAATCTTCCATTTTCATGAAACCTGCTGTTTTTAAATCCACCAGTTAGGGGGTATGTGTATTTCAGAAACCTGCCATTGAAATGCCATGTTTGGTCAAAAAGAAATGGTGGGTTTCTCATGGTGGGTTTTCTAACTCTGATACACCCTAATGAATTTTTTTTAATTTTTTTTTTTTTGAATTCCCTGTCAGTGGTCCTATTATGGATAAATTAAGAACAAAACTAGTCCCAGAGGTCCTTGAAGCCCTGATTTGTACTGAACATTCAATGAATACATTTTTTTTAGCTTTGCTCTCTATCAATCAACAATCATTGTTTTTTCCTCATGCCTCCATATTTCCATTATTAGAAAGTGTTTGTCATTTTTTCATAATTGCATTGAGCTATTTCAAGGCACAGTAATCAGTTTCAAGTCAAAAACAAATGGGGACCCGCTAACGAGCCCAAACCCGCAAGAAGCCGAGAAATTCGGCCTTAGGTCGGGTCTGGGCCCAATTAACCTCGGATAACAGACCCGGCCCGCGGGAGCCCGCTATCACCTGCGCAGGCCTTGGGCTCACGAGGAAGGGGAAGGCCCGACCCGACGAGCACCCCTCTTCCTCCAGACGTCCCCTTGATGACGTCACCGCAGAGGTTTTTTGTGCCTTGGGTGAGGTCTCGAGTTGAATGACTTGGGTGGTCAATAAAAAACGAGACTGATTTTTTTATCAGGGCCATATCTGCGGAGCTCGTAGAAGCAGATGACGTCCCTGACTTTGGACATCGAATTTCAAGGCCGACGGGATGTCTTGTAAACAAGCCCATTATTGATAGAACTTTTCAAAAGGATGGGCTCCGAGCGACATTAGGCTGACTGGGCTGGTTTGAAAGTTTTGGGCATCCAGATGTTCGGGCAGAGGCGACAGGAACGACTAAGACTCGTTCGGCAAAATGCGACAAGCACGCTGTGGTATACGTGCCTTCGGAATCCTGCAGATGCTTTCGTCCCTGACCACGATAAGCGACTTGAAGCATATTGAAGATTTGGGGGCCCGAGCTGCTTCGGAAGGAAATTCATATAAAAGCGTATTGCGAAGTTGACACCAGAGTTAGGCTTAACGTTGTTACATTCTAATCTGAGTTTCCTGATTCAACTTCAATACACTTTTATCGACCAAGAAACAAAAAAATTGACAGTCCCATAATGGCCTCCACAGTGGCAGTAAAATCGACGCTTGCTTATCTATTGCTCGTCCTCCCATTCGTTTATTCAACTTCTAAAAATACCCAGCGACAGATTAGCAACGTAATGCAGCCTCAGGAAAGTTGGATTACTGTCGAAAACCATGGCTTGATGCTTTCGCACTACCAGTCTAGAATGAAGTACATCAACGGAAATCCAATCGTTTCAAGCCGCAGTAGTGATATTCCTCTGTTTGCTTCCGCTATCAGTGGCTTAACTAGTAGCTCGGGAGATTTTGTGTCATGGGATGATGATCTCGTCAATGAGCTCAAGGAAGCACCTTTACCTCGGCAAGCCTCGACTGCTATAGTTTCTCGCGACGTGGCTACCCGGTCGGGATTAGTGCACCTGAATCGAGACTCAAGAGGCAACGATTATATCTCGATAGAAACTCTGAAAGCGGTGGCGGCAACTCCGTTTATTTCGAACCGGTCATCTATGATTTTTAGCCCTAGACGGATGGTCAAGCGCGTTGACCATTCGAAGCGTTCCACTAAGGATAAAGCAAAGGAATTGGAATCCCTACTAGCCAATGACCAGACAAGCATAGATGTTATGAAGGGCGCGACTATTCACAGTATGTCTGGCAAGTTTTGTGTCACTACCTAGCAGTCAAACACTGATAGTTTTTATTTCTTGTTCCAAACCTGAACTCATGAAATCTTGATGCAGCTAAGATTACGTGGTATACCGGCCATGATTTATTGAATCCTTATTGTGCTCAAAAATGTTAGTGTTTCTCTTTTTTCCTTGGCTTCAAGGTTTCGCTGATGTAATGCGTTGTTGGTATTCTCTCATTCAGCGGGGTGGACACCAACAGATGACTCCCTGGTCATTGCGGTCACCCAAGTTTGGAAACTGAGACCTAAGTGTGGTGATTTCATGGAATTGGTGGTTGTCGATAAACATGACGGTCAGGTTGGAAAATCGGTTGTTGCGAGAGGTACGCAAGATTACCCCTCATATTGCTTAACCATTCCGGTGGTCAAGTTGGCTAAGTGGTTTTTGCTTTCCACAAAAAAAGTTGTCGACCTCTGTGGCGGTTGTGCTCCCGAAGTACCTCATGCAGACTTGAGCAAAGCAGCCTTTACCCGGCTTTTCAATCTGGACGTTGGCATGGTGTCCGGTCTCGCGATGAGACGAGTTCCACCTCCTAAAAAGTGGAGCGTTAATTTATATGGACCTCGAATACTTTAACCACTTTTGTAGTAAATTATTATCGCTGAGATGGGCAGTTTGGGCCATCTTTGCATGGTTCAGCTTTGTATCTGTGTTCCACCCAAACAGTTATTTGAACGAGTCTATTTCTTCTGTATTCCTGTTATCTTATTGTTGTCTGTCCATCGAAAGAGGGACGTGTAGTCATTTTCTTCAGTTTCTTTGGTTTTTTATTTCATGGGAATGAAAGAAGCTCAATCTTGAATAAGTTACAAAATTTGAATTCGTCACGTCATATGAGGACGTTCACTCAACTTGGCATTTTTATCCATCGAGAAGCCATGCTCTGGTTTCATGCTTCTCAGGGGGAAAAGTGTCTGGAGGTCAGCTCGATATTGTTGCTCATATGAACACTAAACTGATTGGTGCGATTGAAAGACACGGGCGCCATTTGAATTAGCTTCAAAGCCCTTTCTCAGATCATCTCCATAGAAACGCTATTACGAAACTGCAATCTTGTTCCATCAACATCCAATGCACGAAAGAGATAGGGATACTTTCATCAAGGAGAAATTGATAGAACCAGTAATCACAAATCAAAAACCCAAGCGAAAACAACAATTATTCAAGGTCCTAAAAGATATAATAAATATAGCGATAATCTGTGGAAGCTTGATTGTAGCCATGAAGAAGTAATGCAAATTTTTTCAGATAGTTTTGCAAATATTAATCCAGGAGCTTTCAGATGATATTTTGATGCTCATTGGAAATCAACCCATTGAGGGATATCAAAAATAGTAAACCAGCCATTTTTAATGGAAGGATCCTAAAATACACAAAATCCCTGACTGATTTGTTTGAAATGGCATATTCTGACTTTATTTTTGTTTTCAAAGTAAAATCAACCATTTATATAATGATATGAGGATCAATTGTTCCTCAATTTTAGCATGGAAATAGTAAAAATAAGACTGAACAGGCCAGTTTTCTCAAAGGGAATAGAAAGAGAAATGTCACTGAAATAATAAGAATATAATGAAAGGAAAATATGAAGGAGTTAGTTAACTAAAGTCTTTGTCAAAAAGATCTTTTACAGTAAAAGAGAAGCTATGGGTGACCAGAGCTGCTTTTGAGCTTAAAATACAATATAGATCAGCAGGGAAGATAGATAAAAAGTGACAGTAGGAATGAAAGAAAACAAAATAAAAAAATGGAGATTTGTATGAAGTTTTGTGTAAGATACCTTTGATATATTTCTGCCATACTCTTTCTATCTTTGGAGGTGCTATAGGGCCAAATTGTTGGTTGATAGATGAAGAAATCTGTCAGCTTGCTACTTGTACAGAGAAACCTGTCAAAGTAGAATAAAGAATAAAAATAAATCATAAAAATAAAAATAGTGAGAAATCCTAAAATATTAGGGCGTATCAGAGTTAGCAAACCCGCCATTAGAAACCCACCTTTTTTTTTACCAAACCCACCATTTTTAATGGCGGGTTTCTGAAATACAGATACCCCCTAACTGGTGTATTTCAAAATGGCGGGTTTCATGAAAATGGTGTATTTCAAACATCAAACCCGCCATTAAACCCGCCATTTATGCATCATCATCCATCCACCATCCATCACATCTAAAACACCCATCCACATCAGCAAATACATACTAGTCCCATCTCCTTCACATCACAAAAATCTCATCTCCATTGCTTCACATCTCCATCACTTCACATCAAGCTAATCCCACCACCACTGTTGAGACAACCTCCACCACCATCCATCACTCATCAAATCCATCCTCAAACTCATCCAACCATTGTCATCCATCCCAGCCTAGGCCATCCGCCAACTTGACCCATCAAGAGTCTCCTTGTGCCTCCCAGTCCAACCCTTGTCCATCCTCCAATTCAACATCAACAACAACAACAACCAACACCATCAAGCTCAAGCTTGTGCTCATGATCATGATAAGATGGACTGGAGCCATGTAGATGGTGTGTGGAAGGATAATTCATTTTGTTAATTTATCTAAGTAAAACATTTGAAAAAGAAAAAGAAAGAGTACATACCTGGAGCCATGTAGATGGTGTGTGGAAGGATGAGGAGAGAAATTCTTCCACGTACCCTGCTCCAGGTATGCTACACGGCTTGTGAAATTTGTGTGAAATGAAACTGACAGGTTTGTAGCAGACACAGAAGAGATAGAAGGAGAAGGGGAAAAGAAACAACATGGCATAGCTCAACACCCCCCCTTGCTGCAGACCTGAGGAGAAAAGGAATAAACAAAAGGAGAAAAAAAAGAAAGAAAAGAGACACAGGGGGAAGCGCTGTGGTGTCATTATATAGCCTCGGGTCGGGGACTGCGTCGCGGCCTGCGCGCTCAGCATCTGGTAGGTTAGGCTCAGCAGTTGGGGTGCGCCGGTTCTCAGCAGTAGCCGCTGCGGGTTCAGCAGCAGCCGCTGCGGGCTCAGCAGTAGGCGCGGCGGGATCGAGCACGCGACTGCGGGCCGGGCCTGACTAAGGGAGGCGGGCCGCGACCCGCTTGGATGTCCGACTCATGGATGGAGCCGGGCCGACCGGGTTCTCGGAGCGGCTAGTCGGGGAAGGAAGAAGCGGGGCGACAGCGGGGCTATATGCGTGGCAGCCGCGCGCAAGCGCGGGCCGGCCATGGGACGGGAAATTCACGACGGCGCGTCGGGTGGATGCGCGCAAGCGCGGTGGATCTTGGGTATTGCGCGGCGGAGGGCCGCGCCACGAAAAGACGAACCGGATGCGCGTAATGACAGGCAAGCTGGCGGGGGTAGGGTATGGGTATGGGTTTAGGGATGGGTTAGGGTTCTGGGTCTAGGTTTCCTTCTTCATGGTTGTCAGTCTGTCTTTGTGCTTGTGCTTAGGTTAGGGTTGAGGGGGAGGGCTCAAACACCCTTCCCCTCGACTTCGGGTTGTAGGGGGGGCAGCATCCTGGCATCCATCGATCCACATCTCATTCTCTCTCTCTCTCTCTCTCGGAGTAAAAGGAAGGAAGCATTCTCGGTCTTACAGACGCTAGAACCATCAATCCCGTAACTAGGGACAACTTCGTGAGGACAACCTCTAAAGTTTCCACAGCGCAGACAACAGAGAGACAAAAAAAATTTTTTTCAGGGGACAATGCTGAAGGAAAGTTGGTGTTTTTCCAGAAGGATGCGTGTGAGTGGTTTGGTGAGCATATTGGCCAACATGTCCTTTGTGGATACGTGGATGAGGGAGATGCTCCTGTCCTGTACACATTTTCAAATGAAGTGATAGCGGGCGTCAATGTGTTTTGTCCTGGAATGGTGTTCTGGGTTCTTGGCTAGGGCCTCAGCCCCTTTGTTGTTGACATGGAGCGGGATGGCAGTGTTGGGTCAAAGCTTCAATTTGGTGAAAATGTTCCGGAGCCACAGGCCTTCCTTGCACAAGTTGGAAAGCGCCTTGTATTCCCCCTTGGTACTGGAGAGTGACACAGCGGCTTGCTTGCGCGATTTACACAAGATTGTGCCATTGCCAATTTGATATAAGTAGGCTGAGGTGGATCTGCGGTCATTGCGGTTTTCCGCCCAGTCAGAGTCAGAGTACCCCAAAAGAGTAAGTTGGCCTCCAAGACAAAGCCTCAGATGCTTTGTTGAGACAAGGTAGTTGAGAACCCGCAGCACAGCTCAATATTGAGCTTTGGAAGGATCACGCAGATGTTGGGATGAGCAATTGAACACAAATGCTATATCAGGACATGTGCACTGAGATACCCAAAGAAGGGAGCCAATAAGCTGATTGTATGGGCCTGACAAAGGGGGGTCACCAGATGATTTCCAACAAATGGACTTGAAGGTGGAGTCAGTGGGGGTCACCACTGGCGTGTGCTTACTGTCAAGGAAACGGTTGCACAGATCCTCAATATAGTGGGACTGGTTCAAGAAAACGTGCTGGTTGGCGTGGTTGCGCGTGATTTGCAGGGAGAGGAAATGGTGTAGGTCTTGATTGTCCCCAATCTCAAACTTTTTACCCAGTGAGCTAATCAAATGGTCCACAAATGTGGGCTCACCCACAATTGAAAAAAGCCATCCATCTGGACAGAAGTTGACCACCTTCAATCGTTCTTCAGTGACAGAACCACAAGGTAAAAAGGGGCCAGTAAGAGAGTGAGATAGACCACAATAAGGATCACGAGATAGAGGAGGACGCATGAGAGGAGGATTTAGATTGAGAGGCATGGGTTGGTTGACAGGCTGAACCTTTTTTGAAACTGGCTTATACTTAGTGGCAAAAGAGAGAAGTTATTGTTTCCTCCAAGCATTCACCAGCAATACCTGAGTACAAAAACTGAGACCAGATTCCAACATCCTCCAAGTTTGATGTTTCATAAAATTTTTGAAAGGTGCCTTTTCCATAAAAGAGGATGCAAAAGATAACACTTTGCTCACATGTGTGGCACAAGGTAGAGTTTTGAAAACTATGGTAGAAGAATGCCCTGATGGCGCACAATTGGGAGGACTTACTTTTACCCCCAAGTGCCTCCACTGGAGCCCATACTCATCCATAACAAAACCATTAAGAAAAGAATCAAGATCAGGATCTAGTTTATACTCATTGCAGAGAATCAAACCAGAGCTAGAGGAAGATTGATTAGTGATAAGAGTACAAGGAAAAGAACAAAAACAACAGAACCAGAGAGAAGAGAAATATTTTTGGAATTTTGTGTTTTAACATGTTTTCAATTTTGGACATTTTTGAGATCAGAAGAAAAAGAAGAAAGAGATGAAAAGGATGAAAAATATGCCTCAGAGATAAAAGTTGGCCCTATAGTTGAATTCTGAGGCTTAGAAGAACTACAACTGTCAGTATTACCAACTATTCTGCTAAAAAATGAGAGGAGTTAGAAGAATCCTTCTGCTTCCCCTTTGGAACCAATTCAGGTGAAAAACCAGGGAAATCTCTTTCCCAACAACCAGAATCCAAAGAACAGAGAGGGACTTCAATCTTCCTACCATCAGCATCAGGAAGAAGAATTCTCTCCCCAACTTGATTGGAAAACATCAGGGTGGCTCCAAAGTCTATTAAGAAAGGACAACCCAAAATCATAGGACCTTCCAAACAAGTGATCCAAAAGTGACAGGTTCCAACAATATTTTGACCAATTCAAACTGGAACATCCTCAGCAATACCCACCAACTCACAAGATTGATTCCCAATTCCATAAAAATCAGAGTTGAAGCTGACCCTTGGACTGAGATTGAGCTTGCAGGCCATTGCATCCAAAATTAAGTTTAGTTGGGACCCAGAATTGACAACTAGAGAAACCGTTTTGGATGAGTCACCAAGAGAGAACGGTAAAAATCCAAGAGAACAAGAATAAATATTTGAATCAGAAGGAGGATCTGTTCCACCGGAGTCTTCCATCAAGGTTCCAGAGGAAACTTTCAATTCATCAGGACCAATCTCCACATGTTGCCAAGAAACCCATTTCTTTATGCCTTCAGCTACAGATGGTGAGATGGAAAGGAGTTCAGCCACAGATAGATCAGATATTTTAAGATCAGAGATTTTCTTTAATACCCCTTTCACAGCATTGGGGTGGTCTTTGGAAATTCCCCTTTCAAATTGAACCTTGGACTGAGTTGGAAGAGGAAGTTCAGGTGAGGGTGGAACTATAACTGGATCAGTTGTTGAAGGTGATTTGGATGGCAGAGGAGCAGGATCAGAGTATTCTGGGAACCTATCCATGAGGGGTTCCTTTTCTACTTCCATGTCTTCTACCTCAGAAGAAGGAGGCTCCGGTGAAGATCAACTTTTGACAGGTTTTTGAAGAATTGAAGATGGAACAGGAGGAGCTTTATGAGGTCTGGGTTCTTCATGTCGTTTCCTAGCTGGATCAGATTGATAAGTTCCAGAAAAGCTGGAAGAAGAGACAGCAGGAGGATACCAAGTTTGAAGAGTTCCACAAGCAGATTGAAAATCAAAAGAGGCCAAGGATGCCTTCTTGGGAGCAGATGGCTGGAAAGAGGCCACCACATGACAAATTGGACAAGATGAATCAAAAGGGATAAGTGCACTATTAGGCACAAAGAAGTTACTCCCTTTCTGTTTCACCAACATTTCCTCCTTTTCCTTCTGGAGTTCAAGAAAGCAACCAGTTCCATGACCTTCTCTGTGGCAATAATAGCAAACCATGGTTGACCTAGGAACAGAGTTGGAGGGTTTAGGGACATCCAGAGAGGAGAGTTTCTGATCCATTTTATTATCAAAATCTTGCAGGAGTTTGGTGATCTCATTGATAGTAGGTGTTTCCCGGTGTGTCTGAGGATTTGTTTGAGGTCTGCGATTGGCTTCGATCTTATTCATGATTTCCTTAGATGCTTGAAAAGAGGGGGCAAGGACTGGTTCAGTGATTCTAGGTTTTTCAAAGGTCAGAGCTGTTTGAACTTTCATCACTTTATCCACAGTATTCCTAAGAAAAATGAAGGCAGGGAGCTTGAACCAATTATCTCTTGTAGTGAACATGGATCCAAATTTCACCAATTCATCCTTAATTCTTTCCTGCACTCCTGGAGAGAAAGACTGAAAAAATTGCACTCAAATTTTGTCCACCGTATCAATGTGATCTTTTTGGATAAGATAGGATTGGATAGGGTCCAAAGATTTTCTGAAAGCTTGATAATCAGAGGCTGAGGAGATACCACCATTGGAGGTCCATTGAGGGACTAGGGCATCCAGATCTCGGAGAGTGAACCTAGCTATATCAATTTTTCCCCAATAGGCAATCATTGCCTCCTTAAGAAGTAACCAGTCATGGGATTCAAATCAATCAAATGATTCAATCACTTCCATGAATGGATCAGAGGAGATAAAGAATTGCAGTTGGTAAGCCATGTCATATTCACTAGCACCGTCCACTTCAGCAGCCATCTTGTAGGAATCCAGGAACCGTTCAACATTTTTACCGTTAAAGAATAAGTTCTTGTTCTGAGGTTTGATCTTGATAATCTTTTCCCAAACAGAGGTAGAAGGGGTACCAATATATTCCATTTTGACAAAAGGTTTCCTAAGGGATCCAAAGAACAGATTTCCAAAGTGGCTCACGAGTGTGGAAAGGATAGGGTTTACAAAAATCAACTAGGATCAAACCCCTTGATGGTGCACAATTGGGGGGACTTAATTCTGGAACAAGTTGCCTCCACAGATAAGATCTGGATGATAACAGAAACACAGAAAAAAGAGAAAAAGAGAAAAAGAGAAAAATATTGGATTTCAAAGTTGATTCCACAAATCTGGGACTGTAAATCCCAAGGTTGCTGTTTTGATCCCGGCCCGGGGGACCAAATGTAAGACTCCAAACGGTGCGGGCGTTGGCAGTTCTGTGGAGGGTATAGGTGCTTTTTTAGGCTGCCCTCCTGAGTGTTACAAAAGTATTTAAATGTAACCAGGATCAAGGTCCAGTAACCTTTGTTAATGAGGAATCAAATGGGATAGGGATAAGTCAATAGCAACAATAGCTGAGGGGGGAAGCAGCACTACCTGAACCAAGATGATGAGGAGAAAGACTTTGAACAAAATAAGTTAAAGTTTGCTCAGAGTCCAATAGAACAAAGCAGTTGTAAGTAATGGCGCCCACACACTAATAACTCTGGTCGTCAGCAGGTGCTTGGGAGCAATCAACTCAAACCCAATCAACCTCCAGGTTCTCAATGAACCTTCCCAACTCTCCGCAATCAAGCCCTTGAAGGGTACCAGATAACGGTGGGTGGCTGCACAAGACAATGCAATATGTTTATGGATCACTGAAAACAAACAGTAACAATTTTCGGACTAAGAGTAACCCAACACTTCTCAAGGATTCAAAAATAGTGTGGCAAAATGCAACTTCAATAATTAAAGGGAGGTTTAACACTCCAGGGTTAAAATTAATAAAACCTCTTTGTCAAACATGACTGGTCCAGAAAGACAATCAAATGAATTATCAAGACCAAATAATGGTCAGAAAAAGGGATCAAGAGTGGTATAACACACTCAAGAATTCAATTTAATTAATTCTTCTTCAACCAGCAAGGCTATGGTTGGTGATAAGGAACAGGGCCACAGAAGGGCAGATCAGAGTTTGGGACTTAAAAAAAAGTCAAGGGTAAGGGATAAGGATCGGGGGATAATCAAAAGATATATCCGGATAAGTGGTCAATTTCACAAAGGAAGGAGCTCTTGGATCAGAAGATCATCATTCTTATTAGTGGGAAGAATTGATGATGGAAAAAATCAGGGGAGAGCCCCTCCTTTTATAGGCTAGAGAGCCCTTTAACTATTTACAATGGGATAACACAAATGAAAGCGCATTTTTTTTTTTTTTTTTTTTTTTACAATGATGGGGCTCAAGCTTGGGGGGGGCCGGTTCCCTTCTGCCAATCTTCCAGACTGGGGTGAGAGATTCTCACCCCAGCCAGTTGCTTGTGAATTTCCACGCGGACGTTTGCACACCTAGTAACAACGCAACACCCCCTCCCATCCAAATCTGGAGGGGGGTGAGAAAGAAAGAAATTGGATTGTTTTGATGATGAGTGATGGGGTTGATGTGATCAATGATCCTTGCTCACAAGCGGTGATGGTGGTGATGATGAGGACGCCATGATGTATGAATTGATGATGAGAAGGGAAGGCAGTGATTCACGCATGGCCAAGCGATGGGGAGGGTCATGATGAACAACTGATGGTTGCAATGAAAGTGAGGAAGCAATCAATGATGCAAGCGATGAGGATGAGGAGGAGCTCTGCAATAAGGATGAGGATGAGCGACAAGCGACGCGAGCAATGAGGATGATGTGAGCAATGAGGATGAGGAGCAACGCGAGAAATGAGAAGGATGCAAGCGATGAGGACGAGGAGCAACGCGAGCAATGAGAAGAATGCAAGCAATGAGGATGAGGAGCAACACAAGCAATGAAAAGGAGCGATGCAATGAGGATGAGGAGGAGCGACGCAAGGAACAGGAGTAGCTAAACCACTATGACAGGAAGGGTTGGAGTGAATGATCCAAATTTTTTTTTTCTTTTTTAAATTTTTGAACTCTTTTCCCCAGGCGTCCCAAATGGTTCATCACACTGAGGTGTTGAATCATGATGTCTGCAGCTTTGAAGATCTTCTTCTTCTGAGGGCCAGTCATTGGAAATGGAGGAGGTTCTAGGGTGAGGTCAAGAAGACCTTTCCTGCGGAGATGACTCTTGATTCTAAGGCTCCAAGAAGAGAAGTTGGAGTCATTGAGAAGAGGGTTGTTGATTTTAGACGGATTGGGTTGTTCTTCTGAGTTGGACATCAACCCTGTCTGGTCCCGTGAGATTCCTGGGACTTTAAATATGAAAGTATGATAGACTTCAAAAGAACATTGTATTTCAGAAACAAGTGAATAAAGAATAAAGAATAAGAGGAGAAATCGGAATAGACACCTTAAAAAGAATCAGACAGCGTGGAGACTGGCAGAAACAGAGGAAGGTACAGAAAGTAAGAAAGGAGATAGTTCAACTTAGGAATCTTGATGTTTAACAAGGCATGAGCGTGAGCGTTGGCATTAGGGGGTCATTTGATGGTGAGGTTAGCTGGTGGTTGATCTTGAGGATAGCGTCAATCAAAGGTTGATGTTGATGGTAGCGTGGATGATGGAGGTGATCATCCTTCAGCCATGGTCTTGCAAGGACTCAAGTTAGCCAGGAAGTGACTAGAGTTGGAGTATTGACAGCGGTAGACTTTTGAGGAGGGGCGCGTGTGGGGTGTGAGTATGACAACACACAGCGCCAGCGGACAAAATGAAGAGATGAAAATAAAGAAAATAGAATAAGAAATGAGAAGAAAATAAGCTGAAGAAAATGAAGTTGAGGAAATAATGTGAGCATGAGCTCAAGCATGAGCTTGAATACCAACAAAAGACTCTTTAAATATAGCCTGCTCCATTAATTCTCTTGAGCTCCTGCAAAAACAAATCTTCATCTCTCTTACCACTTAATCCTCCTTGGCCACTCCGCTTACCAGTCATGTGGGGTTTCACAAATTGCCTACTCTCACCCAATCTTCTACTTCAAAAACTTCAACAGATGTGCAACCTAAAGTTGCTGGTGCTGACACTCCCAATCTAGCTACCTGCCATCCACTTCCTGTTATCCAACAAAACTATCCAGTACCTCAATCTGTGACTTCTCTGCTTTTGTTTTGATATGATCTTTCTGTGTGTTCTTTATTCTTTTTGATTCCTTTTTTTATTTCTACTCCTCAATGGTCCTTTTATAAATGCTCTGTTACTTCCCCTGATCAACTTTGAAAATTCTTGTCACCATCAATCACTACTGATTACTGTACAGCTATGGATACTTGCCTGGTAATACTAATGCCCTCCTGTATGCACTGGATTCTTTGACTCTAATCATCAAGTTATTTCAATCAGGCCTTCTGTCTCAGTATCTTTCCCTAGTCCTACTCTTTCATCTTGACCTAATTCTTTGTCCTCAACCAAATATGTAAGTCCAAGCTTTTAGTAGTTTACCTTTTTCTTTTCTCTTCTTTGATTCCCATGCTTTGTGTCTGTTCTACTTTTTTTCTCATCCTCTTCTATAGTCTGCTAGTTATATTGGCAAGAATTGGCAAGTGAATCTCATTATGCTACAAAGCAATCTTTGAAAATTACTTTGGGAATTTTCCAAAGTAATTTTCAGCAACTTTGTTGGAATTCTTTGAAAGAAATTGTTGAAAATTCCTTTGGAATTCTTCCAAAGCAATTGTTGACAATTCCTTTGGAATTCTTTGAAAGAAATTCTTGACAATTCCTTTGGAATTCTTCCAAAGCAATTGTTGACAATTCCTTTGGAATTCTTCCAAAGCAATTGTTGACAATTCCTTTGGAATTCTTCCAAAGCAATTGTTGAAAATTCCTTTGGAATTCTTCCAAAGCAATTGTTGACAATTCCTTTGGAATTCTTCCAAAGCAATTGTTGAAAATTCCTTTGGAATTCTTCCAAAGCAATTGTTGACAATTCCTTTGGAATTCTTCCAAAGCAATTGTTGACAATTCCTTTGGAATTCTTCCAAAGCAATTGTTGACAATTCCCTTGGAATTCTTCCAAAGCAATTGTTGACAATTCCTTTGGAATTCTTCCAAAGCAATTGTTGACAATTCCTTTGGAATTCTTCCAAAGAAATTGTTGACAATTCCTTTGGAATTCTTCCAAAGAAATTGTTGACAATTCCTTTGGAATTCTTCCAAAGCAATTTTTGACAATTCCTTTGGAATTCTTCCAAAGCAATTGTTGACAATTCCTTTGGAATTCTTCCAAAGCAATTGTTGACAATTCCTTTGGAATTCTTCCAAAGCAATTGTTGACAATTCCTTTGGAATTCTTCCAAAGCAATTGTTGACAATTCCTTTGGAATTCTTCCAAAGCAATTGTTGACAATTCCTTTGGAATTCTTCCAAAGCAATTGTTGACAATTCCTTTGGAATTCTTCCAAAGCAATTGTTGACAATTCCTTTGGAATTCTTCCAAAGCAATTGTTGACAATTCCTTTGGAATTCTTCCAAAGCAATTGTTGACAATTCCTTTGGAATTCTTCCAAAGCAATTGTTGACAATTCCTTTGGAATTCTTCCAAAGCAATTGTTGACAATTCCTTTGGAATTCTTCCAAAGCAATTGTTGACAATTCCTTTGGAATTCTTCCAAAGCAATTGTTGACAATTCCTTTGGAATTCTTCCAAAGCAATTGTTGACAATTCCTTTGGAATTCTTCCAAAGCAATTGTTGAAAATTCCTTTGGAATTCTTCCAAAGCAATTGTTGACAATTCCTTTGGAATTCTTCCAAAGCAATTGTTGACAATTCCTTTGGAATTCTTCCAAAGCAATTGTTGACAATTCCTTTGGAATTCTTCCAAAGCAATTGTTGACAATTCCTTTGGAATTCTTCCAAAGCAATTGTTGACAATTCCTTTGGAATTCTTCCAAAGCAATTGTTGAAAATTCCTTTGGAATTCTTCCAAAGCAATTGTTGACAATTCCTTTGGAATTCTTCCAAAGCAATTGTTGACAATTCCTTTGGAATTCTTCCAAAGCAATTGTTGACAATTCCTTTGGAATTCTTCCAAAGCAATTGTTGACAATTCCTTTGGAATTCTTCCAAAGCAATTGTTGACAATTCCTTTGGAATTCTTCCAAAGCAATTGTTGACAATTCCTTTGGAATTCTTCCAAAGCAATTGTTGACAATTCCTTTGGAATTCTTCCAAAGCAATTGTTGACAATTCCTTTGGAATTCTTCCAAAGCAATTGTTGACAATTCCTTTGGAATTCTTCCAAAGCAATTGTTGACAATTCCTTTGGAATTCTTCCAAAGCAATTGTTGACAATTCCTTTGGAATTCTTCCAAAGCAATTGTTGACAATTCCTTTGGAATTCTTCCAAAGCAATTGTTGACAATTCCTTTGGAATTCTTCCAAAGCAATTGTTGACAATTCCTTTGGAATTCTTCCAAAGCAATTGTTGACAATTCCTTTGGAATTCTTCCAAAGCAATTGTTGACAATTCCTTTGGAATTCTTCCAAAGCAATTGTTGACAATTCCTTTGGAATTCTTCCAAAGCAATTGTTGACAATTCCTTTGGAATTCTTCCAAAGCAATTGTTGACAATTCCTTTGGAATTCTTCCAAAGCAATTGTTGACAATTCCTTTGGAATTCTTCCAAAGCAATTGTTGACAATTCCTTTGGAATTCTTCCAAAGCAATTGTTGACAATTCCTTTGGAATTCTTCCAAAGCAATTGTTGACAATTCCTTTGGAATTCTTCCAAAGCAATTGTTGACAATTCCTTTGGAATTCTTCCAAAGCAATTGTTGACAATTCCTTTGGAATTCTTCCAAAGCAATTGTTGACAATTCCTTTGGAATTCTTCCAAAGCAATTGTTGACAATTCCTTTGGAATTCTTCCAAAGCAATTGTTGACAATTCCTTTGGAATTCTTCCAAAGCAATTGTTGACAATTCCTTTGGAATTCTTCCAAAGCAATTGTTGACAATTCCTTTGGAATTCTTCCAAAGCAATTGTTGACAATTCCTTTGGAATTCTTCCAAAGCAATTGTTGACAATTCCTTTGGAATTCTTCCAAAGCAATTGTTGACAATTCCTTTGGAATTCTTCCAAAGCAATTGTTGACAATTCCTTTGGAATTCTTCCAAAGCAATTGTTGACAATTCCTTTGGAATTCTTCCAAAGCAATTGTTGACAATTCCTTTGGAATTCTTCCAAAGCAATTGTTGACAATTCCTTTGGAATTCTTCCAAAGCAATTGTTGACAATTCCTTTGGAATTCTTCCAAAGCAATTGTTGACAATTCCTTTGGAATTCTTCCAAAGCAATTGTTGACAATTCCTTTGGAATTCTTCCAAAGCAATTGTTAAGAATATGTTTGGAATTTTGTCAAAGCAAACTTAATCAATGGGATGGCCAGTTTTTCAGGTTGACACCAAGGGAACATGTCCAGTAATACATATTTATTTACTTGATCCAAATACTGCGCTGACCTTCCACCTTACAGCCAAATGTGGTGAATGGGAAAGTGGATGTACATGTTGCTGCTTGATTTTCCTGCTGGTTGTAAATGCTCAATCAATCTTTCTAAGCCTTCCTTAGTCTCAATTGATGGTTATTACCTTTTTTTGAACATCCTGGCTTGCAAACAAAGCCCCATATTGTATGGGTAATGAGTGTTCAAGCTCTCAAAAGAAATTTCCATTACGTTTGAAAGCATGTGGCAAGATAATCACAATTTGTTTTCTCTTGGTAGCCTTTCTGAGTCTTCTTTGGTTTTTCTTTTTCTTTCAACTGAGCCTTTTTTTAAGAAAGGAAATGGAATTCTTAAAATTTAGCTTCAAGAACACAAAATTCAAAATGTAACAAGGGCTACAAACAATTGCTTGAAATACTGTCAATATTCAGAAACCATCACAAAATGGGTCATATATTTTCTTTTAATTTAGAAGGACTCAAATTTTGGATGAAAGTTAAATCCATCAAAGCTGATTTTTTGATTTCCAAAGATGTATGTTTACAGCTTTTTGGGGTCCTGAAGGACTGAAAACCTCCTAAAATCATTACTGAGTCTTTGTTAGATGTTGATGATTGCAATATTTATGTGCAAGAGGTAAAATTCATGATAAATTCCTGTTTTGATTCTTTCCCAAAGGTTTTCTTTCATTTAACAAGAAAATATTTCTTCAAAATACTGCTTTTTAGGATATTTCCAATTTTTTATCATCAAAATGGCCTTTGTGGTATGATTTTGTGGAAAATGTGGATGCCCTCTGGAAATAACACCAAGAACTGAAGCCACAGTTGAAAAAACTCAAAATAAAAGAAAAAAGGCTTTTGCATGATGATAACATTCACCAAAGACCACTTGATTTTAGTGAGAACAAACATTAAATGTTGGAACTACATCTGCCAAAATTAAAGATGAATTCCATGACAAAAAATGAATTTATTTGAGATAAAAAGTACATATTTCCCAGAATGAGATTCTTCAATAATGGTTAGAAATTGAGAATGAGTTCTCTTTTTAATTTATTTTCACTTAGAGTAACTGTGCCTTTTGATGCAAGGTAATATTTTATGCCATCAGACACAAAATACCCCAACCCAGTCGCGCAAGAATAACAATTTCCAAAAAAACCAATGGTAAGCCATTCTTACATTATCTAGTAGCAATGAAGTTTAATTTTTTAGATCTAATTTGGGCTGTAGAGGAATTTCCAAGGTATTGCCTCCCAAGATTTTCCAAAAATTTTACAACACTTAATTCTCAAAAAAAAACTCATAGATTGGGCTCAAAATAAAAATCAAATCATTGATCAGCTAAAGATTATTCTTTCTAATAATTTAACCTACATGGATTCATCAAGTCATGTGAATAACCTCTCTGTGGAGCACAAGGTTTCCCTTTCAAAGGAGCTTTCCCATCAAAATGCCACAAAAGTTTTAAATGACCATCACCTGGTCAAAACTTGTAAATCAGAAAAAGACAAAAACAAGAAAGAAATTCCTTCTGAAGACCTTGAGACTGCAACTGCTCAGAACTTAAATGGATTAACCACACAAATTTTAATTATTGAAGCAGAGGAACACCCAAAAATCATACATGGCACAGCAGTTTTTTGGAATTTGTAATATGTAAATATATTTTTGTACAACTACTTAGACTATTTTATTGATTTGATGAATAATTTATCTCCAAGATAATTGTTGTAAATTTTAGTCAGATTAATCTTGCAAAAATTCCAAAAGATTGAGTGGCACTTTTATCACCAAGTTTTCAAAGCCATACTTTTGGGAATTTTTATCTTGGTACTTGGTATTTAACATTCTAGATGCTTAAGTCTTAAATGTTGTGATGTAGCTGCAGATGTGTGGTGGTACCTCCAGGAGAGAGGTTTAGTTCCCCAAGGGCTACTAAAATTGACTTTTGGGTTGACAGCTGCTCTCACACTGAATTCTTGCACCTCCCGGTGTCAACACTCCAAACATGGATCACTCTTGTCACATCACTCCACCTCTTGATGCTCCCTCAATTCTCAACCTCCATCCTCTTTCATTCTGGTCCTCTCTTCTTCATCCTCCCTCCTTTCTCCCTGCTCCTCTCATTGACTTCTCCCTGCTCCTCTTGTTCCTTCTTGATCCCCTTGTTCCTTCCATCAATCCTCCATCCTCTCCCTCCATCAACCCTTATTCTCCCCTTCTTTTTTACCTCGTCTTTGCCTCCTCTTTGAATTCTTTCTTCACTTCCTAGCTCTTCAACCACCCTTGACTCATGTCCTTAAATATCAGTAACATCCTCAACCATCCTTGACTCACTTCTTCAAAGTTCTGTTCCTGTTCAATGGCTTTCAACCTCAAGTTCTATCTAACTGTGAGACAATCTATCTTAATTCTACAGCCTCATCATCTCTCCTCATCATTTCTTGAATCATCATATTTATATTTCATTTTAATTCCCTCCTAGTCCTTTTCCATTCCCCTGTCCTCTATGCTGTGTGCCGTTGTGTCTCTTCTTCCATGTCCTCACTCACAACCTTTTAGTATGGGTAAGATGCTCTCCTTGTCATGTCAGAGTCCTCTTGATCCTGTTTTCAAGCGTGTTTTCTTTTCTGTTGAATACTCTGCTGGTCTTATATTTTGAAATCCAAAGCTCAAGTTTTCATGTTTAAAAGCCAAATTTGACAAACTGATAAACTGGAGATATGAATTCAACTGGACCAGCAGACTTGAATTCCTCCCTTCTTGCAACCCTGATGGAACCAATTCCAAATCGCCAAGAATCAAAATTCTCCCTCTGGTGATCCAGATTGACCACCATCTTCTCCCTCAAGGGAATCTCCCACTGGACCAATGCCTTGAAGATAAGGAATGCCCACCAAATGTGAACCTGAAGATTGCTGGATAAATTCTGGCCAAGCTAGAAAATCAAAATTAAATTAACTTGTTAAAGTTCTGACTCTCTTTCCTGCACTCTCCTAGATCTGTAGTCACATATCTCATTGTTTTCATTCTTCTCTTACCTTTCATTTCTTTCCATACTCTTTGTGATCAATTCTGCATTCTTTTGTCTTCTTTGTAAAGCGCACTCGCGTGCAACGCTTTCTTTTGTGCCTGCGCGCTGTGTTCTTCCTTACGAGTGTCACTCCCGCTCTTGCGGTCGCAACATCTCCAACAAACACCGCTCAAACCACCTAAGACAATGGCCATACAAGTCAAGCTTCCTCTTACAACTCAACAACCAACCAACTAACATCAATTCATCAAAACAATATATCTCAATTCAAGCAATTGACCTCAATCAATCATAATGACTGCACAAGCCCATTAAACTCCTCAGTCTTACTCTCAACATCAACCAACATCCAATCGTCCAATCAATCATGACAAGCATCCAGTTAGATCATGGTTACAACCTCACCTGGCAACTTGTCAATCAGTGCAGGAGCTTACCACCCAACTCTCAGTTCCTCACTCCTTAATCAGTGATTCTGAACGGGCACTGCAATTTCTACTCTGGCTGCTTCTTCAAGTCTCTCTATCTTAATTTCTCCATATAAGACTTTCTTGTCTCAGCCAGATTGTTCTCTGTTGGTCATTTCTTCCTGTCATCTCATTTATGTCTCTTCATTCTCATTCTCACACTTGTTATTTCTTTCTAAAATTCATCTGGGTCTTGGTCTCCAATCAAAATTCTGACGTAAATGTGTAAAGGAAAACAACGCACTGAACCACATTGCACTTTGGAAGTAAATAAACAAGTATTAAGCCTCCTCACAAACAGCAAATTGATCACGGATCTTCTTCAATTTCCTCAATATTGCCTTTGATCCCAAGAACATCAAAAAATTCATTACTGACGTACAATAATGTCTGCTCCAAATCTCAGAAATTGGAATAAAGATGGATGACAACATTGTGGCCTACTTAATCCTATACAAATTTCCTCCTCAACTTGAACATCTGAAGACCAAGATAACTCACTCGCTTGTCAAGGCCAAAATCAATGGGGACTTGGTGCTCAGACACCTAAATCAGATCAAGATCAAGGTAGCAGCGGTCACGTACACTTCTGCCATGCTTGCCAACCAAGAACTCCTACAATGTAAGCCTAATTGGAAAAACCCTCAGGCCTTCCATCCCAATAACAAATGCTTTGCCCTGTATCCCCATCTTTGACCAAACTCCAATAGCTTGAGAAACAATTCCACTCCTCAAAATCAACCACCTCCAGTATCCAACTCCAAGGCCTCTGCCAATCTGGCTTATACCTTTTCTGTAACTCACCTACACCAAATTGATTGTAACTCTCTCCTCCTAGATTCAGGCGCATCAAACAACATGTTCAATTATCCCAATTACTTTGACTGGCTCAAGGATGACAGCCCAGAGGTGAACACAGGTAAGCCAAATGCCTCAATCATGTCCCAAGGAGCCGGAAACACTACCATTCATACCAAAACAGCTGTACTTACCCTTACCAACTCCCTGCTTGTACCCAATCTTGCCGTCAATCTGGTCTCTCTTGGTCCAATTGTCCAAAAAGCGCTGCATGCTTGCTCAAATCAACCCCAAAAGTTTTGGAGTGTTTTTTGAAGGCGAAACAATCATTTCTGGTCAAATCCGCAACAATCTCCTTTACATAGAAGAATATTACCAAAAATCTCCAAATGCCATGCCTTCCTCTCCATTTGAACCATACACAAACGTTCTGGTCATGTTAATCAGGAACAAGTAAAACTCCTGTCTACCTCTTTCCCTAACTTGAAGTGGGATCTTGAATCCTGCACCTCTTGCGCAAAAGGAAAGATTCATTGAAACCCCTTCCAAAGCCACATCCCTCCAAGCTCTCACCATTTTGAATTAATCCACGCCAATGTCTGTGGACCCATCAATCCTATCTCCAAATCACAATATTGATATTTTCTACTACTCACCAACAACTTCTCCAAGTACAAAACCTGTATTCAAATCAAGGTCAAATCCAATGTCACTCAAGAAGTCATCAACTTCATCAAGCTCCACTCAAATCGTCTCAAAAGAATGCTTAAAATTTTCCACTCCGGCAACGGCGGTGAAATTGTCAACTCTCATCTCTCTTCCTTCCGGAAAGGAAATGGCATCTTACATACAACCTCAGAGCCCTATACTCCTCAACACAATCCTGTTGCCAAATGAGGAAATCAGACGCTTGTGGAAGCAACAAGAACAACCATGATCAACATGTCCATCAAAATGATCCTGTGGGATGAGATCATGGTTATTGTATGCAATATTGTTAATTGAATCCCTTCCACAAAACTCAAACAATCCCCTTTTGAAATCTGGTGCAACAAAACTCCAAAATTAAAACTCTTCCCAACTCTTGGTTCCAAGACCATTGTTCTTGGCAAGAAACCTAATTACACCAAACTTGGTGAGAAGGGTATTGAGGGAATCCTGGTGGTATTTGACCTCAATCTGAAATCCTGCAGGGTCTTCTGCCCAGAATCAGGATCCATTGTTCATAAAATCATGTGAAAATCTTTGAAAATATGAAATTGGAAAACTCCCCTTTTCTTTCCTCCAACTCTCCTTTTGATTCCATTCTTAACAATGAACCTCTTACTGACATCCTCACCTCCCCTCTTCCAAAAAAACCTCCAACTTCACCTCCCAATTCTCCCTGTTCTAACTCTCCAACCACTGAATCCAACTCCTCCACTTCCAATCCCTCATCTCCTCCATCTATTCAGGAGCTGTCAACTGATCCGCCCTCCAAATCAAACTCTAGTGTTTTGGATGACAATCAATTAAAGGATCTTCTCACCTCAAACAATCCTTATCACCTTTGCGACCAATCAAATATCCAACACCCTCAGAGATACGGCTTTCCAATTCAATTAGTAGCAAAGTCTTATAAAGAAGTAGAGAAAATTCCCAATTGAATCCTTTGGCTGGAATCCATGAAGTTTGAGCTGGATGGTATTGACTTGCTGAAAGTCTGGGAAGGATGTCATACCCTTCCAGATGGAAAGCAGGCGTTATCCACTGTCTGGGTCTACTGGCTGAAAGAGCAACCCAATGGCTTTGACTCCCTTTTTAAATCAAGACTGTGTGTCCAGGGCTTCAAACAGCTGAAATTCTGTGATTATGGAGGGACCTATGCCCCCACTGGATCAATTGTTACCCTCTGCACTCTCTTAGTTTGTTCTTTCCACCACGCCCTAGAAATGGCCCAAATGGACATCAAATCTGCTTTTCTGCACGCCCCACTTGAAAAAGAGGTGTTCATCAAATGAACAAATGGATGTACCTCACCTTTTCCATACTTCAAACTCAACAAAGCCTTATATGGGCTCAAACAGGCACCTAAAAGTTGTTTTGACACCCTGCGTGCCTGGATTGTGTTGGAAGGTTTCAACGCTTCAAGCGCGGACCCTTGCCTCTACATCAACAGAAATCACTCCATATTTGTTTTTTTTACATCAATGATTTAATTTTTGTGGGAAATTCCACAAACTTCTGTAAAAAACTCCATTCTTGTTTCTCAATTTCTCATAAAGGACCTCTCCAGAAAATTCTTGGGAATCAGCTTGTTGACACTCCCCAGGGTCCAGCTCTCTTGCAACCAAAAGACATTGAGTTCACACTAGAAGAATTAGGCTTACTCAAATCCAAACCAATAACCACTCCCATGACTCCAAACTTTCATTTATCTCAAGCATCCGATGAATGGCACAAAGAATTTCTTAAACTGAACATCTACTTTTGTTCATCATCTGGATTCCTAAATTTTATTGCTAGCCAAAATCACCCCAATCTATCACACGCAGTATCCACCCTCTTAAAATTCAATGTCAAGCCCGGTCTTGAACATTGGCTGGAAACAAAACACTACTGGCAATATCTCAACCACACAAAAAATATTGCTCTCAGTTTGAAGTCATCCAGTTTCAAATATGACATCAAGTGTTTCAGAAACTCCGACGGTGGAAACCATGCAATAACCCAAAGAAGTCACACGGGATTCATCATAATTCTGTACAGTTGTCCTGTCTTGTGTAATAGCAAGCTACAGCCCTTGGTTTCCCTATCTTCCACCAAAGGCAAATTTAAGGCTCTGGTAGCAGTTACTCAATAAAAGCTCTGGCTGGAAAACCTTCTCCAAGACCTTAATCCCCACCTTACCTGTCCCACTTCTTCAACATAGAAAAAAGGCTGTTAACAACCTTGTCAACTTCCAATCTCACCACAGCGCTCTCAAGCATGTGGACACCCAAATTAAATGGTTTCAAGAACAGCAAGAAGCCAAAAAATTAATAAAAAACCTCATTCCTTCCCACCAAATACTTGCCAACCCTTTTTCAGTCCTGAATCTCACAACTTCTGTCTTAGCCTCTCACAACTAGACACAGCGGTGTGTTGGGTTGACAGCCGCTCTCATGCTGAACTCTTACACCTCCCAGTTTAAACGCTCCAAATACGGATCACTCTCATCACATTGGTCCACCTCTTGATCCTCCCTTGATTCCCAACCTCCATCCTCTTTCATTCCGGTCCTCCCTCCTTTCTCCCCGCTCCTCTCATTGACTTCTCCCTGCTCCTCTTGTCCCTCCTCAATCCCCTTGGTCCTTCCATCAATTCTCCATCCTCTCCCCCCATCAACCCTTATCCTCCCCCTCTTTCCTACTTTGTCTTTGCATCCTCCTTGAATTCTGTCCTCACGTCCAAGCTCCTCAACCTCACATCCAAGCTCCTCAACCATCCTTGACTCACCTCCTCAAATCTCAGTAACATCCTTGACCATCCTCAACTCACTCCTTCAAAGTTCTGTTCCTGTTTGACGGCTTTCAACCTCAAGTTCTGTCCAGCTGTGAGACAATCTATCTCAATTCTACAGCCTCATCATCTCTCCTCATCATTTCTGGAATCATCATATTTATATTTCCTTTGAATTCTGTCCTAGTCCTTGTCCATTCTCCTGTCCTCTATGCTGTGTGCTGTTGTGTCTATTCTTCCTTCTCCTCACTCACATCCTTGTTGTACCAGTAAGATTCTCTCCTCATCATCTCACAGTCCTCTTGATCCTGTTTTCTAGCCTGTTTTCTTTTCTTTTGAAGACTCTGCTGGTCTTAGATTTTGAAATTTAAAGCTCAATTTTTCATTGAAAACCTATATAATTGAAATGACTTTGATGAAAAGTTGTTGGAAACCTTTCCAGTGCCATTTTTTTCATATTTGCCAGGCTTTTTATCACCTTTTGGGCGCCCTTCTTGTACTTTTTCTGCCCAATTAATCACAAACCTTTCAACACCCTTTGGGAGAATTTTACTGCGAAAATGTGGAATGCTTTTCACCTTTTCTGCTCATTTTCTTTTTACTTGTATCACACACCTACTCCAACCAGTTTCAAATGATTCTCAAGTTGCATTTTTTGAATTTTTCACCCAAAAAGGATTTAATGCAAAATTTGTCAATGTCATGACTCACAAAAGCATATCACAGTACCAGTGGTCTGTCAAAAAAGGTGTAAGTACCCCAATTTTTATTCCAGAACCATCAAATCAAGCAAAAAAAAATATTTTCACACATTCTTAAGATGAAAGACAGGCAGTTTTTACCAAGATAACTAAATAAAATCTATGCAAAGTAACCTGAGAAACATGGATAGCTGGAGATTGACCTTCTTTGACAGTTTCACTCAAAAAAGTATGTCAAGAGATGAGAAATCCTTCAAACCTCCCCAGTTTCTTTCCATGAAAAAAAAATTATTTGTGGAAAAAAATGAAAGACATTGGCTTCATTCAAAGTGAGATACAAAAACATCTCAATTTCAGAAAACAAATTTTATTCATGAATCATGATGAAAAGTAAATGATGACTTTAATGCCTACTTATTTTCCATAGTTTCATTTTGGTTTTGAACTTTATTTTCTGATTATGTAGCATGAATTCTGAAATAAGAAATGAAAATTTGACCAGTTTTTACATGATATGTTTCAGTATTACAATATGAATTGTTGTGGTTTGATATATGGAGATTCTTCAAAATATCCTGGAATGAGAGTTTTATGAAAGGGATGAGTTTGGTGCGCAGTAGGGCACAGGAAATATATGTATCAGCTTTCAATCTTCAATAAAAAAAGAACTTGATGAAATATTTATGTTTTAGAATTTTTAAATATAAGGCCTATTGAAATAAATTAATTAATCTTTCAAATTATCTGCATGCAAAATAGAGATTCTTATTTGTTGAAAGGGGGAAGGATTGAATTCTCATGCGTGTTATACTAGGGTTCCAGCAAGAAACCATGTGCAGAATGTGGCTTCATGTTCTAAACTTTTTCCCATGTTTTATATTGAATATATGAAGAAACACTTGCTAAAGATTTCTTAAGAAATATTTTGGATGATTCAAAAGATCTCATTTTCCGCTTAATTGAGGGGAATAATTCAGAATTTCTTTCAAATTTTTGTATGAAAAACTGCTAAGAATTTCTTTGATATATTTTTCAGGGAATTCAATCAAATTTCTGTTGACTAATTAAAAGATTTTTGTCAAATTTCTTAAAAAACAAATTCAAATTTTAACCAGGGGTTGATTTCAGCCTGAAAGAATGTGATATAAAGCTAGAAAACTATAATTGAAGTCCCTAATTCAAAACTAGGCTGCCAGACCATTTTACACTGGTTCAGGAAATGCAAACCACATAAAACATGAATTTAAACCATGGAAAATTTGATCTTGGTTGCTAGCCAGTGGCATCAAGGAATCTCTAGTGGAAGCTGTCTTTCATCTATGGTTGAAGCTACCTCCATTCTTCATCCAATTTTTTGGTGCACAGTAACTGTGCACAATTCACAGTGGCTTTTCAGTAAAGCTTTCTGAGAGCTTGGCCTGAGCTTGGTCATGAATTATTCCTGTGATCCTTGATTGTACTTGGTAGCAGAATTTTCATGGTGCTGATTCAAATTATCTTGCAACTTGAATTTTTAATGAGGATTCAAACTTGAGTATCTGAAAAATATTTCATTTTGGAATATTTGAAAAAAAATATTCATTTATAATAAATTTAAGGTATCTACTAGAAACTTATTTTGACTGTTTAAACTCATATTTTTCTCAATTTCTTTGTATTAATTCCAGTTTTATTTCTTTAATCTAAATTGGAAATTATTCCAAGGGGATTTGAAGAAGCCTCTTCAAAGGAAGTATTTCAAAATCTTCATTTTGGAAATAAATCCCAATATAATGCAGTATTTTTTTTTGAAAAATTGAAAATGAATTTATCATATTTTATCTAAAGGGTTTGGACTGAATTTTTCAAATTATATTTGGAATGATTCCAAATCATTTTCCAAAATTCACTTGGAGGCAATGAATCAAAATTTCAAAAAACTTCTTTGTAGCTTATTTGAAGGGAATTTAAAATTTATCTTTGAAGTTGTTGAAATTAATAGATGATCACAAATTTCTTGATATATCTTCAGGGAAATATGGAAAAAATGGGAAGGTGTGGGTGGGGTTGCAGAAAATTTAAGAATAATTTAAATTTCTAAAAGCTTTGTGGAAATAATTCCAAACTCAGTCCAAAATGTTTTTTTGGGATTGTACAAGATTAAACAAAAAAAAAATTGGAGTGATTTCAAAGCAATCTATAAAGAATTTTTTGAATTATTTCCAAAGAATTCAAAGCTTCAGAATAATTCCCAGAAACTCTTGAAGATTTCCTCAAAATTATTTTTAAAAACATATAATGAGAATAATTTCATAATAATTGAGAAGAATTTTGGAATAGATAAATATAGATTTTAATTAATTACTAATTTATTTATTTCATTTTCATTTCATAATTTGATATCTAGCCATTTGGATTTACTAAAAATTTATTAATAAACATTGAAATTTAGTATTTTGAATTTAATTGCTGAAAATATCTTTTTGTTAAGCCTTTGTTAACTTCTCAAACTTCATTTGCAATAATCTTGAAATTGACATTCAAAAAGATCCTTCTTTTGATAAATTCAAAATATTTTGATGATTATTCCTTTTGAAAGATTTCATACAAACTTGATAAAATTGTTTTGAATCCTCCAAGATGATGTTTTATTATTTCAATGTTGATAAATAAAAATGTAATCAGGATATTTTTAAATTTATTACTTTTGGAATAATTTCAAAACATAATTCTTCCCCTTGCTCAGAGTTTTTAAATTAGAATCTCAAAGAATCGATTTATGAATTTTTTCAAATTCCTTTCAAAATATTGGTCAAATATATTCAAAAAACAGTATAATTAATTTTATGAGAATAAACTTCAAGTATTTCTCCAGGAGCTTACAAATTTTTCTCTTTTAAACATGAAAAAAGTTCATAGCAACTAAGGAGGCATTATTCATTGAAATGATTATTTAAAATAAGATCAATCATCCCAATGAAATTTTGAAAAATTTGATGAGAACTATTTTCTAATATTTTCTGGCAGAAATATTTGAAGAATTCCAAGCTTTTTAATTGAAATGATTTTTAATAAATTTCAATGGAATAAACCCAGAATTTTTTTAATAAATAATGTAGAAAATGAAAAAAAATGTTCTGAAGCTGGTCCCAATGATTTTCCTTTGGATAAAGAAATATATTAGCTCTTCTCTAGCCTTCAGTCAAGTATTAATTTTGGTTGCTAAAATTGAAAAATAAATGAAGAAAGGAATTGATCATAGTCAATAAAAATCCTTTTCTAATTTATTATTTATCAGGATGCCAATTTGAATTTTCATTTAAAATTTAGAAACAAAGTTAAAATATAGAATCAAGAATTAAAAAAATGACAACCTGAAAGACCAAAAGATTCAAACCAATCCTCCATATTATCCTTATCTTCCCATCATAATCAAAAAGTCCTGCACCATCCAATATTACAGTGTTTATTACCCTTCCAAGGTTTCCGCATTCATTTTTATTGTGGTTTTCTCATTTGCCTTCTAAATCTGATTGATTTGTATGAGATAATGGCCTTTATTCTTGCCCAAAATAACTTGAAACCTTTATCTTCTCATCTTTCAAGTTTAAACAGGAACTCTGGAATTTTTTGAATATATTTTAAATCTAAGTTAATGAAATATTTAGCGAAAATATTCAATAAATCTTTGGGAATTTGTTGCGCCTTTTCAGGTGAAATGTTTAATTTTTCCCAAACCCAATAATATTCAAAAGGTAATCTTTCCTAAAAAAAAACCTGCTTTTACTGCCTAAATAAATAATGCCTTATTATTTATAACCAGAAAAATTCTTACTTGAAGCTTAAAACATTGGCAATTATCCAACTCACTCATATTTATTTATTTACAGATCATAAATGGAAAAAACTATTATAACAGAAATTATTTTGAATCTATACTCTCTTTATTGAAAAATTTTAAATATTCAATGGTTTAGAAATTCATAAAATAAACTCAATTTCTCAGGATTTATGCTCAAAATTTGACCTTTCTCCCACTATCAATCAATTTTTGAAGGAATCAATAAAAAAATATATATTAATTTAGTTTCACATGTGAAAAGACCAAAAATTTGAAAAGACTAGCAAAGGAAAAAATAAAAAAAGTTATTTTTTTAATTTGAGTCATTGAATAATTTTGAGAATCATTGGCCCACAAGATTAGTAAAAGAGCAGCACTTAAAGCAAAAGAAATGCTGAGACAATAATGTCTTATTATTGATCCTAAATATGAGGCAGAGGAAATGGCACAGTGGTGAATGTAAATGAATTGGTGAATGAATGGATGGAAAAAAGCAGGTAGAAGAGCTGCTTAAATACAAAAGATGGTGCTCATGTGGAGCTCATGTAATGACAAGAAAAAGGAAAAAATTGCGCCCCAAATGGGCTCTACAGGCTCTACAAGCCTTGCTACTTGGTTTGGGCTTACTCAGCCCACTTGGCATTAGTCCCTGAACCCTTATGACCAGCCTGTACTGGTTGAGTTTAGTGTTTCCAACCTTACTGGGCTGAACCAGCCCTTGTTTCTGTTCAGACCCTGGCTTGTTGTTTATTACAACTGCCTATGTTACCTGGTTACATCTCACTTTTGACCATAATGGCCCTTCCAGTACACTCACAGGCCTGGTTTCCTCCTGCAACCAGGCCCCTGGCCCTCTAAATGGCCAGGGTGGACCCAGAATCCCATTGGGGCCGGCCAAAACCCACAGGAGGGGGGTGTGTAACTGGCAGACATGCGCACCCACCCCCCTCTCTCTCAGCTAGGTGACCAGCAGGGGTGATGAAATCCCCTACTGGTTGCCTGGGACATTGCCTGCCCCATGCCAAGAGGAAATGATGGTGGGCTGGAGGGGGATCAGGTCCCCCCCACCCGTGGGGCCTCCTCCTTGGTAACGGGGGGAGGAGAGCGCCCCGCTCACCCTTGGTCATCTTGCTCTTGAGGTGGGGGGGTGATCAATTCCCCTCCCACCTTGCCGGTTGCTTTGTTGCAACCAGCCTGGTTGGTTCAAGACCAACCAGCCTCCTCCCCCCCTTGCAACAAAGCAAGGGGAGGGAGGGAGGCAGGGGCCACTGTCCCCTGCCGCCGCAACCAACCCTGGCAGCCGTGACCAACCAAGGGACACAACTTGGGCCGCGGCCCCGCACACAAGCGAGTGGGGGGACTCCAAAAGGAGCCCCCTGCCCCATAAAACAGCCCCGCGCAGGCTGTTGGGCCCCGCAACTGGCCCAGGTGAGAAAAAAGAAGCCTCAGCAGGCCGCGACACAGGCGGTGGCCCCAATGGGCCGCCCCGGCCCAAAAGCTGCAAAATACAAACTTTGGCGGGCCAGCCCTTCTGGCCAAGTATTTCCAGAAAGACTTGGGCCCTGTTATGCCCAAAGAAGCCCATCTGGATTGAGTGGCCCATCCACCCTGGCGGGCCCACAAGGGCCTGTTTCCCAAAGGACCTGGAAAACGTTTTTTGGTGCCCAAATTCCCAAAACCAGTAACATCCACATAGGCCCACGTTTCCCACGTGATTTCCAATGGGCCATGGAGTTCCACTTGTGCATCCCATTTGGATTACACACTACCATGCACATTACCTGAGTGCATCCATATTTTAACAATATTGTGTACAAGCATATCATAAAGAGTTTTCAACTCCAAAAGGACCTCATTATCAATCAAAAATCAACTTTAAAAGCTTTTTTATAAATTTTTCTTGGCAGTAAATGTTTTTTGTACAAGGATGGACTTTGTAAATTTGCATTTTCTTTATTTGGGAGAGTGGAAATAGAAACAATGTTAGTAATGCTATAAGACAAGATAAGACAATTATCTGCATCCTTCATCTTTTGGGAGAGACATAGAATGAAATTGGTCTGGTTCCAGGTCAAATTCAAGCAATTCAGGCAAGTATATCTCTCAATCATGATTACAAATAAAAATCCAAATAATGTTGAAAAAGAAAAATTTCTTCTGAGGCTAAATTCAGAGTCCACAAGATTTGATGGGATTACAGAACTTTCAATTTTGTTCAATAGATTGAGATTAAACTATCAGGTGTTTCCTTTGAATCCAAAAAACAAATAACGTATATCTTATTGCTGAAATTCTTGCAATCTAAAACCAAATAAAAAAAATCTAACTTAATTTTTTTCTGCAACGTTTTCTGTCAAATTGTTGGGAACCTTTTGTGGAGTTGATGGGAAATATTTCTGGTTGATTGTTGGAAACATTTTCTGTACAATCCTTACATTTTATGAAAATTGCCAGCTACCTTTGATGCGCTGTTGTTGGAAAACATTTCAGGGCACTTTTGATCACCTTTTCTGCTCTCTTTTGGCACCTTTTCCGCGCAATTATGCAAAAAAAGGCTTTGAAACCTTTGGGTCAACTTTCCCAAGCAAAGGTGGAATTCTGGTGACCTTTTCCACAACCTTTTGGCACCCTCTGTGCAAAATTATCTGAAACCTTTGCCCCAGATTTTTGAAGTTCTTCTCACCTTTTCAGCAAGCTTCTTTTTGAAATTCTTCTCACCTTTTCTGCGCGCTTCTGCCACCTTTCCCCTCAATTTATTGTGACCTTTTCTTCATCTTTTGAGTCAAATTTTCCGCCAATTGTTGAATTGTGGTTGCCTTTGCTTGTCAATTTCTTTTTTCACTTGTGAGTATCACACACCTGCATTTTCCTACTTTATTTTTGATTGGTCACCAAGTATTTGGGATTGAATTGGTGGTTCACCATCAAACTAATTCATTTTGTTGGTGGGCCACCAAGAAACCTTTCATATATATTGGTTATCATTGACCAATGATTATATTGAATTGGGTGGAAATATTCCAATTAAATATTAAATTGGGTGCTTTCAACCAATGATCTGAATCATTTGGTTTTCATTCAACCAATTTTTGAATCATTGGAGCACCAAAGGTGCTTTTCAATTGAAATACAGCCACTGAGTGAAAATATTTCATCAGGGTATTGTGAATGTGAATTTAAATTGTATGGCCTGTAAGCAACTTGAAATTGGATGGCTAATGTTTTTGTAATTTTCAAACCAAGTTTAAATTGATTTAATTTTTAATTTGGTATTTTCAAACCAACTTTAAATTGGTTTTCTATTGAATTGAGTTTTTTGAAACCAATTTGTAATTCCTTATCTACAAGCAACTAGGATGCGCATTCAGAAATTCAGAATTTTCTGGAAGTGATTGAGTTCAACACATATACAATTCTATCCGCATCCAAAACCATGAAAGAGCTATTGAAGCCTCCCAGCAAGAATTCAAGAATTGGATTGGTTTACCTCACTGTGTGGATCATCTTTCTGGAAATGTCAGTCACTATTACCTTGCAATTATTCACTCATTTCATCAAGTTCCTGAATCTTCAACCAATTGCAACAACTGTTATTACTCTTCTTACAGGGTTGTACCATGTATTCAAAAATTAAAATTTGCAATCAGAAACGGTGAAATCTTCCAAATTGAAGATTTTAATCCTCAATGCAATTTCAAAGCTGCTAACCAGTCAGTTTTTTTCTATAACCTGTGATTTATGAATTGATATCAAGCCAGCAAACTAAAAGAAAACAGCACTTGAGATGTAGGTTCAACACAGGAATGATGGAAACAGCTAATGATAAACACCAACACAATGGATAGACGTCCTCGACTATCTTAGCAAGACTGACGGAGAAGAGAACATGATGAAGTGTGGATTTGAAGGCTGGGAGCCAAACACCATGCATGATTACGATTGAGACATAGACAGTGTTCAACAATAGCCAGACCAATCTCACCAGTTAGAGATAGAGTATTGAGCTGAGGTGTAAGACTGAGAGTTGGTGGATCTTGAAATTTGATCGAGGTCAAGTACAAGGAGTCGTATTGAAATATGATCAAAGTCGAGTACAAGGAGTCGTAACCAATTTTCGAGTGATTGATGTTGATTTGCTGAGAGTTTTGTTTCGAGATGAGGATGATTGATGAGACTGAGGTTTATTGATAGGAAGAGGTTGACTGAGATGTTGACTGAGATCAAGATTAAAAAGAGAATGAAAAACAAAATGAAAAACAAGAGAGTAAGAAAAGAAAACGATGAGAAGGAACAAGAATGAAGTCACGATCTGGAAAGAAACAGTATGACCAAAAAGAGAAGATCGAGTCGACGTGGCTCTCCTCGAGTAATTGTTCCCATGACCAGACAGACATGGCCCGCGCTGTGACAATGGAGTGAAAGTGACATTTGAGATCATGTCCGCTTCTGAAAGGTGTGACACTAGCCAGAAGTCTGACACCTCTGACTCAACATTTTCTTTTTTTTTTTTTGGATTCAACCTCAAATTCATAATTTCCTGATTTTTTTTTATTTCTCCAGTTAACTCTGAAGCCTTATGCAACTGAAGATTCAGAAATATTGAATTTAAAAACAAAGAAAGTAATAAAAACCTATATTTCACTCAAATTTTTGAAGAATTCAGCAATTTGTCACCTGGAGAACAGCTATATTACCTGGGTGAAATCATGAAGCTGTACAGTGGCAAAAATCAACTTACCCCAATTCAAGAGCCACATTCCACTCAAAGATCCAAAGTAAGAGGAAGACCCAAAGGGGCATCCAATAAGTTCAATACTATCTCTCAGTCCTCAATTAAAAGAGATCCATCTGGTTTTGAATATTTGGAAGAGCCCAACAGTAGAGGAAGAAAAAAGAATAAATTCATAGCAAATACAAAGGTTAGTCACCATTTCTTAAAGAAAAAAAAATAATTAATATTTTTTTTCTGTGTGCAGGTTTCATGAAGGGTGAAGGCCATAAATTGAAAGGAGAGGGGAAGAAAAAAGGAGGAATGAGAGGAAGAAATAAAATTATATCTTTATTGTTTTTGCTGTAATGGTTTTTTTTATCTTGTCTTTTTTTCAACATAAATTGAATTTCTGACTGAAGCAGAGTATTCAGAAGATGAAGAGGTGCCAGATTTGGATGAATTGGAAGATTCAGAAGATAAAAAGCTGCCAGGTTTGGATTTTATAAAGATGGTGAGCTTTTTTTTCTTTTATTTTTTGTTGATTTTTTTGGATATTATTTTTCATTAATTTTTTAATTCAAACCTTCATAAGAGGTCTGGAACCATTTTGCATAAGCAGGTTGCTTCTCCTGAATTAAATCTTGGGAGAAGAATCAATAGAATAAATTTTTACAATCAATATGGTGATTTTCCTTACCATACTCCTGGAAGGAAGGTATTAGAAGCCCCAACAATCAGTGAGAAGGTGATTACATTTTATATGTTCTCATTTTTAAAGTTTTTTTGGTTTTTTCCTCTAGCTTTTCTGCACATTACCATATTCTTCTTCTGGAATCTTTGACCAAGCCTCAATTGAATAATTGAGTTTTATCTTTAGACCATATTTTCTTTAAGGCCAATTCTAAATGTGTGAACTTGGAACTAATGTTAAATGTGCTAACTTGCAAGCCCCATTCACTACCTAAGAGGGGTTGTTAGGTGCGACTTGCGACCTGTTTTGAATCGCGAATGGCCGCTCACAACCCTCTACATTTGTGAACGGACGCTTGCAACCCAATCTAGTAAAGAACTCCGGATCAGGACCTGATTCAGCTTCATGAATGGCCGTTCACTACCCGCTTTCAAAAAAAAATTAAAAATAATTAAAAAGAATAAAAAAGAATAAAACTAAAATAAAACTAAAATAAAACTGAAAAAAGATAGAAATAGATAAAAATCAAAAAAAATAGATATAGAGAAATAAATATAAATAAATACATATTAATATATATGAATATATATAAATATAAATGAATATATATATAAATATATATAAATATATATAAATATATATAAATATATATAAATATATATAAATATAAATAAATATAAATAAATATAAATATATATAAATATATATAAATAAATATAAATAATTATAGATAAATATAAATAAATATAAATAAATATAATAAAATATAAATAAATATAAATATATATAAATATATATAAATATATATAAATATATATAAATATATATAAATATATATAAATATATATAAATATATATAAATATATATAAATATATATAAATATATATAAATATATATAAATATATATAAATATATATAAATATATATAAATATATATAAATATATATAAATATATATAAATATATATAAATATATATAAATATATATAAATATATATAAATATATATAAATATATATAAATATATATAAATATATATAAATATATATAAATAAATATAGGGTTTTAGGTTTTTCACGCCCCAAAAACTGGAAAACACGCGGTTTGGACGTCGCCAAAACGTCCTGTGATGTCCCTCACCCATGCGGTAAACCTTGAAAAGCCGCGGTTTTGGGGGGTCTTCAAAAAAAAAGAATGCTTGGGTATAGGGTTGCATCTCAAACCCTCATAGAATAAATCTTAAGAATTTTGGCCATTTTCAAGGCCTTCAAAATTTCCCCAAAAAAACTGAAAAAAAAAGCTCCACATCTCAAATATTTTCACATTTTAAATATTTTTTTGTTGATTATTTTGAAAAATCTGAAGAGACAAAAAGATTCTAAATATTACAGGCCATTTAATTATAATTTTTTCAGATTTTTTGTGCTTCACTTTCCTTCCATAAAATGGGATTTACATAAAAAATCAGACATTATTTTCAATTCTCTTTTTTGTTATTTTTCCATAATATTTGCCAAATTTTCAGTTTTTATTATTTCATTTGGCACTTTGAAGGACCCAAAACAATTATTGGGGGATTTTTAGGATCAGTTATTAATGCAAAAAAAATTGATGCATCTACATCAATAATGGGAAGTGTCTGTTTTGGGGTCCATTTTGAAGCAATCTCTGATAGTAATTTGATTCTTTTTATCGAAAAAATGAGTTTAAAATTTTGAAGTTCACTTCAATTGAAACATAATTATATTTTTTTCATATTTTTTGGACCTTGATTTGGCCCTCAAATGTATAACCTCAAAATACCATGTTTAAACTCCTTTTTGTGGTAGGTCCGCATTTTTGGGCTATTCTTTATGAATAATCTGATATTCAATATGATTTTGAATGATTTCCTGCCTCCTTATCACCTCTTGGGGCGGTCCAATGCTCTCCTTAACCACAAAATCACCTGTCAAAATCCAGAATCCACTCCACACCACACCATCATCACCACCATCACCAATCATCACAACTCAACACCAATCAACCAATCACAAATCACTAAACAACAAAACTTAAAAAATCAAATTCAACACTCCACCCCCACTCAAGCAATCCCCATGAATCCAAAAACTCAATCAAAAATAAAAAAATCAAGTCTTCATAAAGAAAAAACATCTGAAAATCAAAATACCAAACAAAAAATGTCTGAACAACACATCAAACAACTTTTACTATCTGCCTCTGCTGCTTCTTCTTCTGCTACCTTATCTGCCTCTGCTTCTTATCCTTCTACTGCTTCAACTGATTTATATATGCCCCATGATTTCACCCCTTTGGCTCCTCCACCTGAATTATCATATCATTCAAAGGGGGAACTTGTGGATGCTGTTAAAGAGTGGGCTAAATCCCATGGATATGCCATTTCCACCAAATTCTCCAATACTAAAGAGCAAAGATATACTTACCAATGTGACAAATCTGGGGAATATAAACCCAATTTGGATAGCAAAAGACTTTCATCAACTAGAAAAAAAATACTGTCCCTTCAAATTCTCTGGATGCTTTAAAAAGAATTTTGGTCTTTGGGAAATAAACATCAAATTTCCTGATCAAAATCATCCACCATTAACTGATATATTCACCCATCCAGTTCATAGAAGGATTCAGGGTGATCAAGAGGGTATGGTCAACTTTTTAACCAAAACTGGGGTTCCTCCCCTGAAAATTCTCAATTCCTTAATGCAGTCCTCCATTTATCCTGTTCACACAACCCGTAGTAAAATCTATGACAAAAGATAAAAAAATTGAAAAAGAAGAACTCCAAGATAAATCACCCATAGAAGATTTAATAATGAAATTAAGAAACTCTTCTCTCACATGGAAAATCAATAATGAAAAATTGTTATATTAGTTCTTTATTCATTTCTCACCCAGATTCTATGCAATTAATCAAAACTCTTTCCATCAGTATTAATGATGGACTGTACCTATAAAACCAACAAATTTTCCATGCTCCTTCTTCACATTGTTGGGGTCAACAATTGTGCTAGAACATTCTCTGTTGGTTTCTGTTTCCTCTCCCAAGAAAGAAAGGAAGACTATAAATGGGCTCTCCAAAAACTTCATAAATTTTTAGAAAATGAAGAACCCAAAGTCATTGTGACTGAAAAAGAGCAAGCCCTTATTCATTCCATTGAAACTGTATTTCCAAACTTTCATCATTTACTCTGTGTCTGGCATATCTTCAAAAACATTCAAACACATTGTAGAAAACACTTTAAATCTGAAGAAGAATGGATGATATTTAGAAAAAACTGGAATATTCTGGTCAAATCCAAATCTGAAAATTCTTATCACAATAATTTTACCAAACTGATTGTAGTCTGGAATCCCCCTATTTCTGACCACCTTCTTGAAAAATGGCTTCCTCTAAAAATAAAATTTGTTTATTATGCTGCAAACAAGCACCAGCATTTTGGAAATACCAGCACATCTAGAATAGAAGGTCTTCACTCTTTTGTCAAACAATTTATCACAACTTCTTCTGGTTCCTTCTCTGATGTATTTGACCAAAAATATCATTCAGTTTCAATTCCACTCCATGAAACTGCCATTGAAACTTCTCAGAAAGACTTCAAGAAATTTATTGGTCTCCTATATTGTGTTGAACACCTCTCAGGAAAAATAAGCCACTATGCTCTCAATATTGTGCATTCCTTTCAAATTTCAGCAGAAAAAAAAACCACCTGTTCTGATTTTAATTATTCTTCTTTCATGGGTATTTGTTGGTAAACCAAGTGAAGAAGGAAAATCTCAAGAAGCCACAATTTTTGCTTGATGATTTTCATCCCCAGTGGCATGTCAAATCTCCTATTGCAGTATGTTTCCTTTTCTCCGAGAAACAAATAATTCCAACATTGATTTCTGAAGTGTTTTATTTTATTTTAGAATTATTCATGCTTTCTGAGAAGTGGTAATGCCAACCTTCTCAATAATCTCATGAATCACCTTCCCTATTAACCAACATACACTGGTTTCAGAATAGAGTCTTTGAAGAATTCCTTAAATTCCCCGCAGGAGTACAACATTTTTACCTTGGAGAAATGATGAAACTGTTAAAATGGAAGTATAAACTGACTCACATTCAAGAAACCCTATCAAAGGAAGCAAGGAAAATTTTTGTAAGACCCAAATGAGCCCCCAATAAGAGCAAAAGATCTTGAGAGCATTCATCTAAGAGGGATCCATCTGGGTTTAAATATGTTGAAGTACCTACAAGAATAGCAAGACCAAGGAAGCACCAAGTGGTTAATTCAATGTTAAGTTTTTCCTTTTTGTGGTTTTTTCATTTCTTTCTGTTGAATTGATTTTAACAGAATATGTTTGTAAATTTTTTTTCTCTAATTTCAGACTCTGAGGAGAAGGAAAGCAAAGGAAGAACATGAAAAGGCCAAGGTAAAAAAGACAAAGGAATCAGAGGAAGAGGTGTTTTTGTTTGTAATTAGGCTAACATTGCATTGTGAACAGGATGAGTTTATAAAAGAAGAGGAATTTAGTGGATAAAAACTCAAAGATCTTGAAGAATTGGATATAATAAAGACAGTTAGGAATTTTCTTTTTGGTTGGGGGGGATCTGGATTTTTTTCTAGTTTCCATTGATTTTCATATTTTCATTTGTCACTAAGAGGTCAGTGACCATCATCAATAACAGGGTTGTTTCACAAAATTTGAGTCCTGGGACTTTGAGGAGGATCAAGAGAAGAAAAAAACAATATGAAGAAGAAGATGCTTTTGGGCCTCCAGGGAATCCAATCATTGCTCCCGCAGCCACAGCCTTTGAAAAAGAAAAGGTGAATGAATTTCTGAATTAATCTTGCTTCATGGATCCCTTATTAAACCCTTGTTTTTTGGGATGAAGGTCACAACATTGTCTAATTGATCTTCTGATAACTTTGAAGTGGTGGCTATTGATAAAGTCAATATGAATTGTTCTTTTTTCTGTTTCATCTTAAATAATACTAATTTTTTTTCCTTAGTATCAATACAAAAATTTCATTTTCCCAAAGAAAGCCATACTAAAAATTCCACATGTTCAAGATGTGATGGGTGATGGGAACTTTTGGTTGAGATCAGTAGGAGTTAATTTGGGCCATAAATCTGAAGATTGGAGCTCAATAACTCAGGAAATGATCAAGGAAATGGAATCCAACTCTATCTTCAAGGATGAAAACTTGATGGATCAAGTCTGGGATGAAAATTTTGACAAAGCAAGAAAAGATCTCAACCACACTTCTGTACCTTCCACTCAAAGTTACTGGATGAAATTCCCTTGCCATGCGTTTTTGCTTGCATATAAATACAAAAGTCCAATGGTACTTTAATATAAGTTAATTCCATCAACTGATTTTCCACTCAATTCACCTACAAATGCCAATTCTCCAATATCTCCCATATGTGTAATTATTTTGGAAGCTTTTCAGCACATATTTTTTTCCACTATAATTCTAAACTATGGTGAGCTCCCCAATTAGATCCCCTTTGGAAGGATTTTGCTAGCAAGGAATCAAAAAAATGGGAAGATTTGATTCATAATAACTTGGAACTTGGTTTGAAGAATTTGTTTCCTCATAGTAAAAATAACAAAGTACTAAAAATTGATATCAATAATAAAGTAGTACAAATTAATCATGATAGAATCATCTTGCTTTTTTTTTCTCACTCAATTTTTCATAAACTTTTTTTTACTCATTGATTTAGAGAAAAAAACCATTGATTTAGAGCAAAAAACACCACTTTTGTGTTTTCAATTATGAATTCTTTGGGAAAAAATAATCTACAAAAAATACCCAGATGATTTTTTTGGGGCTTCACAATTTGTAATAAACTACTGCGAATCTGAAAATCTGGAAAATTTTGTGGAAAAAAAATAAAAAAAAAAAAGAATTGAAAATAATGTCTCATTTTTTGTGTAAATCACATTTTCTGGCAGGAAAGTGAAGTACTAAAATTCTGAAGAAAGGGTAATTTAATGGCCTTTCATATTTCAAAACTATCTGTTGCTTCATAGTTTACAAAATGATTGACAAAAAAATTAAAAAATTTGAAAAGATTTGAGACATGGAGATTTTTTTTTCAGTTTTTTGGGGGAAATTTTGAAGGCCTTGAAAATGGCCAAAACTCTTAGGATTTATTCTATGGGGGTTTGAAATGCTCCCCTATCCCCCATTTGGGCTTATCAATGTTAGAAAAACCTCCATTAGAAACCCACCATTTTTTTACCAAACAGGCCATTTTTAATGGCAGGTTTCTGAAATACACATACCCCCTAACTGGTGTATTTCAAAATGGTGGGTTTCATGAAAATGGAAGCTTTGAAACATCAAACCCGCCATTATCATCCATCCACCATCCATGGAATGCAAATAATGCATCCACACCTCCAATCCATCACATCCATACGCATGACACACCCATTGCTTCAAATCTCCATCACTTCACATCTCCATTGCTTCACATCTCCATCATGTCACATCTCCATTGCACATCTCCATTGCTTGACATCTCCATTGCTTCAAATCTCCATTTCTACACATCTCCATTGATTTACATCTCCATTTCTTCACATCTTCATCACTTTGCACACATCCATCATCATCACATCACCATCTTTCTCAACATGTCCAATCAAACTTCCCGGCAGCAAGTTGAAAACACAAAAAAGCTGACTGAGATTTTTTTATTATTTGACTTGGATTTAGACTCCCATTTGTAATCAACTTGGTTAGCTTTTAATTCTCTATTGGAAAATCAATTCATGGTTCCACAAAGACACATTCTCCACAACCCTATGTATGAAAGGCAAAAGCTTCACCTACTCCCAACTTAAGCTTCCAGCAACTGTTCCAAACTTTTTTGCCTTATTTCATGAAACTTTTTTAGATGATTGAAGACCACCACATCTTCCAGAAAAAGTATTGGCATGCTCAATGCTATCCAGCTATCCAACTGACTGTTGCGTCTTTTAGATTGGGATCAAATGGAATGGAGAAGCAATTCATCAATTAGAAAATCTATTCTTGGTGTGGTGTTGTTATATAGCCTTGGATTGGGAACCGTGCCGCGGCCGGCGCGCTCAGTATTTTGTAGGTCAGGCTTGGAACTTGGATGCGTGCAGTCTCAGCAGTGGCCAATGCGGTCTCAGCAGCAGCCACAGCGGGCTCAGAAGTAGGCACCGCAGGGCTTGGCATACTGGGCATGGGTTGGGCTTGATTGGATGTGGCAGTCCACGTCCCGCTTGGAAATTACAAAAACAACAATGGGGTTGGCCCAACCTGGTTTTCAGGCAGCTAGTTTGGGGATTTAGGGCGGGGGAATTGGGGCTATAGGCACGGGCAAGGCGCGCGCAAGCGCAGGCCAACACGTGGGGCAGGAAATCACACGGCCTGCAAGGCAGATATGGGAAAGTGGGGGTCTCCGAGTAGGCCGCGGGAGAAGGCCACGTCATGAGAAGGGAAAACTGGTTGTAAGTAATGGTAAGCTTGCATGGAATGGATTAGGGTTAGGATTAGGGTTAGGCTAGGGTTCTGGGCCTAGGGTTTCTTTTACATTTGTTGTTGGGCTGTCATTGTGCTTGTACTTAGGTTAGGGTTGAGAGTGTGGGCATAAAGTCCTCAAGCTCAAACCCAGCTCTGATAAATATCTTATCATGGGGGAGGATCGGATCTGGGGAAAAGGAGAGGAAAAGGAAGGGAAGGAATTCATCATCTTATCATTGGATCTTGGGAGGAAAGGAAGGAAGGAGGGATTGGAATGGATTGGATGGGTGGATGGTTGAGGGGAAAGGAAAGTAAATTCATCTCTCTATCTCTCTCTCCTTCTCCCTTTAATAGATCATCATTATCCTAACAGACTCTAGGACCATCAATACCAGAACTCAAGGACAACTAGGGGATTTCAACCCTCTTGCTTTCCACATTGGTCGGTTATGGATCCATTGACTTATACACCAAAAGATTCATGATTTCTATCCTATCTTTCCATTTCTTGGTCCTTTTTTGGCCAATCCAAGAAGACTGCAAGGAGATATCTCAATTAGTGGAGACTGAAGGCTTTCCTGGTTGCATTGGTTTTGTTGATGGAACCACTGTACCCTTGAGTCAAAAACCCAATCTAGATGGAAACCATTATTTTCATTGGAAAGATAGGAAATTGATTCATTTACTTTTCAAATCCTTAGATAATAAACTGACCAAATTTGTTTTATTGGTTTGTATAGATACTCTGTGGCACTACAACTTGTTTTTGATAACAACAAGAATTTCATATCCCTCCATGCTGGCCTTCTGGGTGTTTGTCATGATTCATATGTTTTAAATTGGATGCGGATTGCCCAACAACCAGATAACAACTTTGACCAAGATCAATACCTTCTGGCCAATTCAGCTTATGCTAGTGGGAAATATGTGGTTCCAGCATACCGCAATGCTTCAACCAATGATCAAGCCAAAACTGATTTCAACTATCATCTTCCCCAATCACAAGTTTGCATTGAGCATGCAATAACAATCCTGAAAGGAAGATGGGCAAGCTTACGGGAGATTTGAAACCAGTTCCAATCTTCCAAAGACATTAATTTCCTCATCAACTGGATTATAAGTTATTTAATCCTTCACAACCTTCTTGCCAACATCATAGATGAATGGGACAAAGTATTTGAAGAAGATATTCCTGATCCTCCTCAAGTCGTCCTAGCCTCATCTTCTACCTCATCTTTGGCCATGAGAGAGTGGCTTCTACCCCTCACACTTGCTCACTTTGATGATTAGCATTTTGTTTCTAAATAGTTAAAAAATGACATCACTGGATTTTTTGGTTTTGGTTGTTTAACCCAGAATCCTAGGCTGACTCCCATTTTTTTTTTTTTTTTTGGGTGGACTTAGACACAAACCAGAACCAGAACTTCCAAACCAGCCACCTCACTCCACCAAAACACCAGTCCAATCCTCCCTTCTCCTCACAAAACCATCACCTCACCAAACCAGTCCACACCTACCTCCTCCTCACCACACCACCGCACCATCCACCTCCACCTACCTCCAAGTTCACCCGGACATCCTCCTCCTTATTTTTCTTTGCTGAGTGCCCCAGGTAAGCCCCCCCTCCTCCTCCTCCTTGATTCATTGGAGCTGACCTCCCCCCTCCTACTCCTCCTTTTAAAAGTTCCAGGCCGTTCATCCCTCCTTTCTCAGCCCCACCAGTAAACTCCCTTGCTCAGCACCACCAGTAAGCCCCCTTGCTCAGTACCACCGGTAAGTAACCCCCCTCCTCCTCCTCCTGCTCTCCTTCTTCACCCTCCTCCTGCTCCCCATCTTCCCCTACCTCCACCTTGCCTTTCAATCAATTGGTTGACTGGAAAGCAGTTGGTTGACCGGCAAGCAATTGATTGTTTGCTTACCAATCAATCAATTGGTTGACTGGCAAGCAAACAATTGATTTCTTGCCAATCAACCAATTGATTGATTGACCAACTGGTGACCTGCCCCCCCTTCAGCTCCTCCTCCTCCTTCCAGTTCTGTATAAGTTGACTGAATTTTTTTTTGGTAGGAGATTACTGGCAATGTTCTTGTTATTTTCTATGTTGGTTGATCATCTAAGTGGTTTATACCTGACTGATGATTTTTTTTTTTCTGTGGTAGGAGAATTTCCAGAATTTTTTTTGTTATTTTCTATTTTTGTTGATCATCTAAGTGGTTTATACTGGACTAATGACTGTTTTTTTTTTGCTTTTTTTTATTCAATGCAATGCAATTGGACATTCCACCGCTTTGACTACCCTTTCTTGATGGCCCATTCTTCACCCACAAAACTCAAATTGTACAACTAATGGATTTCCATCTTGATTCTAACCCCAATAAAATTATCTGGTCAGGACAGAAAAAGATGAAAGGAGATATTTTGAAAAAATACAGAGAAGTGGGAAGAAAAGGGCTTGCCAGAGAAGGAGGGCTCAAATGTGGGATTTGGAAATTGCATTGGAAGTGACTGAAGAAACAATTAATCAAAAGGCTGTTTGGTCTTCATGCAAACAACGTCCCTTGAAACTTTATTCATCCATTCTCAATAAAAGTCAAAAACACACCCCTGAATAGTTGGAACAGGCCAAACAGAAGATAAAACTGTTACATTTCTTCAGCTCTGGAAATTTATATGTTCAAGATTGATTGGATCATGAGGCTATGGCTGCCACCATCCAAATTATCCCTTTTAATGAACTCTCTGATAAAAAGAAGAAGGAAATCAACTCAGTAAACACATTCCTTCACCAATCCAAAAAAAATTGTCAACACTTTTGGTCCCTCAAGATCTTGGGGTGGTAAAATGTGGGCAATTGGATTGCAAGAATTGATGGACCCTTCTGGACTATTTTGACAATATTTGAAGAAAGATGCTGTCAAATCATCCCCTAAAGAGTATCATTTTTTGAAACTTAGGTCTGAAAAGTTCTCTCATATATTGGGCCAAATGTTTCAAAAATTAGCCAAAATTGCATTTGATTCCTACCGTGAATCTGTGATGGAAAACAAAATTGCTTCATTCTCCTCATTGTAATTCGGATCTGGCCTTACTGCTTTTGACTGCTCACCTCACATCACCTTCACCTCAGAATCCTTCTAAAACTTGCCCAATATTGACCAAGGTGATGTCTCTGACTATTACTTTTTACTTGTGGTCCAAACCAAAAAATCAAGTGGACAACTTATCAACAAAAAGTATGAATATCAAGTATCCAATGGAAAATTTGTAATAATGGTAATTCAAGCTTTGGAACCCTTTTTGACAAAGCTTTTCTAAAGTGGATCCAATTTGGGAGCTGACCAATGATCAGACTTGAACTTGAATGAGACTATATGTTAGAAATATTCTAAAAGATTTAAGAAAATAGGAGATGATTTGGGATTTTGAGTGGGAGGGGAATTCAGAGGAAGATAAGTGCAAGGCATTAAAAAAGAAACCAAACCACTGGAAACTTATAATTTTCAGAAAGAAGAAAGCCATGGAATGGGAACTTCATCCACATGTTTATTGGAGCTGTTCCAAAGAGATGGTTGAGTTTCCTCCTTGCCTCTTGGAAGGTTTCACCCCAGATTTCATGCATTAATTTTTAATCTTGGAAGATTGGGTTGGTTTCCAGCTCTTTGATCATTTCTTTCCTGATTTCAATCCAGTCTTCAGATTTCCGTCCCAAACCAGCATCTGCTGCTCTGAAACCACAGTTACCATCTCCCAGAACATCTTGACAGTACAATATATGGGCAATAGCTGTTTCTGGGGCAATGAAGTCTTTGTATTGGAACTAAAAGAAAAAATCAGAATTAATTCTAAAATTAAATATGTTGTGAAAATTCCAATCACTTGTTCCATTCCATCCATATTGTTGATTCTGTACAAAAAAGTAGAATTTTGGAGCTCCAGTATTAAGGCTTCAATTGGGTTTTTTCCATCAAGATGATTTTTTTGGATTTGAGATATTTTATTATAAATAGTACTGAGGTTTGTATGAACTGGAGTTGAGGAGTTTTTTATTAGAGAATTTAAAATTTTTAATGGGGGAACACCAGCCTTGATTAAGTTTTCTACAGTCTCCTTTTTCTTTCCATTAATTTCTCTATGGATTGCATGAGTAGAAGGATCATCTGAGGGGGAATGGTTGTGGTCTGGACATATAACTTTAACCTGCAAGAGGCCTAATATTTTGGAGAAATTTCCTGATAATCTAAAATGGAAATTGGTATTTCTTGCTTTTGGCAATTTTTGGCAATCTTTACTGGGTTTATATTCTCTATACTTATTGCATTGATATGTGTAATTATGTTTCTTCAAGTTTGATACTCTAGTAGAAATGGCACATGCATGGGAATTTGCCCATGCTTGGATAGCATCAACTAACTCCTTCTTTTGATTATATGATAGTTCAGGAGGAGGTGCCAGAGGAGTGGTATAATTATATTGAGTAGATGAGGAAAGGGCCAGAGGAGTAGAAACACTATTTTTATTAGATGAGATGATGGAGGATGAGCCAGGTGAGACAGTTCTGAGAAGTGGGTGGATGTTTTGTTGAGACATTTTGAAAAGGGATGTTTTTTTAAAAAAGGAGTTTGAGATTTGAGTTGATGATTCAGAAAGATTTGCGTAGAAATTGAGTGAGAAGAGTTTTTGGTTCAGGAGGTTTGATTTGGTATTGGTGGGTTTGAAGTGTGTTGTGTTGTGTTGTGTTGTGTTGTGTTGTGTTGTGTTGTGTTGTGTTGTGTTGTGTTGTGTTGTGTTGTGTTGTGTTGTGTTGTGTTGTGTTGTGTTGTGTTGTGTTGTGTTGTGTTGTGTTGTGTTGTGTTGTGTTGTGTTGTGTTGTGTTGTGTTGTGTTGTGTTGTGTTGTGTTGTGTTGTGTTGTGTTGTGTTGTGTTGTGTTGTGTTGTGTTGTGTTGTGTTGTGTTGTGTTGTGTTGTGTTGTGTTGTGTTGTGTTGTGTTGTGTTGTGTTGTGTTGTGTTGTGTTGTGTTGTGTTGTGTTGTGTTGTGTTGTTTTGTTTTGTGTTGTGTGGAGTGGTATGGTGTGGTGTGGTGTGGTAATGGGGGGAGTGGAGTGGTATGGTGTGGTCTAGTCTGGTCTGGTCTGGTGTGATGATGGGGGGTGATGGGTGGGGGTGGGTGGGTGGAGGAGGTTTCTTTCATGAACAATGGGAGGATGGGAGGGCTCCAAAATGGCCTGGAAAAATTTCAAACTCATTTTGAATAGGAATGGTTATGGTTTTATGCATGGAGGGCTCAAAAAAGCGGACCCCAGCCCAGAGGGGGGTTTGTTGCCCTCCTTTTTAGATTTGGTTTTTAGGGAAGAAATAGTTCTTCAAAAATTAAGAAAAAAATATATTTGAAAGCTTTGAGAGTCCGCATTCAAACTTCTAAGGTCAAATACTTCAAATTCTCATACGTAAACACAAAAAATAATGCAGAAATAAGGAAAAACCACCCCTTTTATTTTCAATTATTTTCATTGTGATGAATATTTGGTGGGGTAAAACATATAATTCCACCCCAGCAAAATTTTTCATTAAATTTTTGGATTTTCCTTATTGGTTTTGTCAAAAAAGAATTAAGAGAAACATTCATTCCAGAAGTTAACAAAAAATCTTGAAAAGGATATGTTATTTTGAAGTATTTTTATGTTGGATCCAATTTTTGGAGGCCAAGGACACATCTCAAAAATCCCAGAAAATATTTTAAAGCTCTTAAGCTAATTTATAAATATTTTGAGATTTCAAAGTCCCTAAAAAACTTAAGCCAAAAGCAAAAGAAACAGCTCCAAAAATGAGTTTTTTTTTGGATTTTGTTAATTTTTTGACTGAATTTTTGAAGGGGTTTAACTGGTCCCAAAATTATAAAATATTAGCCATAAGGTTTTAAGATACCTATCTACAGGCCTGCTGTGTTAGAGTGCCAAAAAACAAATTTCTTGAAATTCCCATGTAAACAAGGATTCATCCATGTATACTGGACATTGCGGGGAAGTAGTACCCCCTTGAGTTTAAGGGTAGCACCCATGAAAAAATAATGCCCTAAATATTTCCTGCATTTGATTTTTTTATTTTTGAACTTGATTAAATTTTCTTTGAAATATTTTGACATTTTGTTATTCTCCTTAGGAAAAAGCTATATGCAGTATTTTTATATTATTTTTATGCTTGGTAAAAAGGTATTTACATTAAATCACAAATCTTGAGTTTTCTTCAAAGAAGTATGTCTTGTATATTTTTTATGATTATTTATCTACCCAAAGATACCTTATTTTAGATATTTCAAAATATTTTGATTCCCAGAATCAAATTTTTATATCACCCAAAAAACTTCAAAACAATTTCTAGCAAGCATCATCAAGAATATCATGCACAACCTATGACCAAACTCAGGCCAAGCTTTCAGCAACCTAAGTTCAAGCTTTGACCTAGCTCCACTTCACAGTCACTTTGCACCAAAGCTTTGATTCAAGAATTTATATAGATTCAACTAGATAATGGAGAAAGCTTCAACCAGATCTTCCTTGATGAAACTTTCTAGCAAGCAAAATGAAAACCCTTCTGGTGTATGTTCCATTTTTTTCTTTTTTTTTATGTTTAAAACAAATTTATTTAAATTCCACTTGAAATATATTGTTTAAAAAAATTAATTCTTATCATTCATTTTTCTTAAACTGGATGAATTCTTTTTTTAATTCCAAGCTCAGATTTAAATTCCTTGCAAAAAAAATTGATATTTAAGCATTCTTAAATGTTAAATTTACTCAATTGGTGTCCAACTTTGAATTTTCAAAACATTCTACCCCAGACAGAACCCATAGGGGGTTGGTAGGCCTTAATTTAGCCCCCCAGGGCCTCTTTTAATAGGGTGATGATAAATTCACAACTCCAGTCGTGTGGGAGTTGTGTAGGGCCCCACACAACCTGTGGGAGTTGTGTAGGGCCCCACACAACCTGTCGGATTTGTGTAGGGCCCCTCAATGTGTGGGATCCCATACACTACTCCAAAGGGTTGTTCCAAACACATGCAACCCCTGGGGGGGCATATACCCCCCATAATGGGCAGTTTGGATTTTTGTACCCCTATAAACAACCATTTAGACCTGTGTATGGGGGTATACAACACCCCAAGGTTCTTTCAAGAATTTAGTTATTTTTATTTTATTTTATATTTTGTATTTTATATTTTTGTTTTTTTAACGAAAAAATCAACACTTTTTGATTTTTTTGTTGATTTCTTTTTTTTTTTATTATTTTATTTTTTTTAAGCCTGCAATTATTTTATTTGTGTGGATTGGAAAACAACTAGATTTGAGTTATGTCCAACCCTACACAACCCATTTGAGCCGTGTAGCATGCCACATGGCGCATTTGGGTTGTGTAGCGTGCCACACGGCCCATTTGAGACTTGTACAAAACTCCACACAGCCCATTTGAGTCGCGTACACGACTCAAAGAGTTGTCAATTTAATATTACCCAAAAAAAAAAAAAAAAAAAAAAAAAAAAAAAAAAAAAAAAAAAAAAAAAAAAAAAAAAAACATCAGTCTGTTATAAACCACTTAGATGATCAACCAACATAGAAAATAAGAAGAAAATTACTGGTAATTTCCTACCAAAAAAAAAATGTAAGTCAACTTCTCAAGAGCTGAGAGGAGGAGGAGGAGCTGAAGTGGCGGGCACGTCACCAGTTGGTCAATTGATTGATTGATTGTTGCCAGTTGACCAATTGATCAATTGCTTTCTGGTCAATTGATTGATCAACTGGCAAGCAACAATTGCTTGCCAATTGATCAGGGGCAGGGAGAGGAGGAAGAGGGGCTCACCTTGATGGGGATCCAGGGGGGGCCTAAAGGTTGAATGATCAAAGTATCAGCAACTGGTGAGGGGCAGGAAGAGGAAGAGGGGGGAGGGGGCTAACCAGGGTTAGGAGGAGGGGAAGCAGTGAGTGAGGTAGGGTGAGGTGGAGGTGGTTGGTGAGGTGGAGGTGATGGGGAGGTGATGGTGATGGGGAGGTGGTAGTTATGGGTGAGGTGGTGGTTGTGGGTGAGGAGGAGGAAGTGTACCGGTGAAGGTGGACCAGTGGTTTAGGCAGAGGTGGTGATGAGGTGGTGGTGATGGGTGACATGGTGGTTGTGGTTGAGGAGGAGGAAGTTTACCGGTGAAGCTGGACCAGTGGTTAAGTGGGGTGAGGTGGTTTTGAATTTTTTGGTTTTTGTTTAAGTCCACCAAAAAAAAAAAAAAAAAAAAAGTCAGCCTAGGATTCTTGGTTAAAAAACCAAAACCAAAAAAATTCTGTGATTTTATTTTTCACCTATTTAAAAACCCAGTGCTAATCATCAAAGTGAGCAAGTGTGAGGGGTGGAATCTGCTCTCTCATGGCCAAAGATGAGGTAGAAGATGAGGCTGGGATGACTTGAGGAGGATCATGAATATCTTCTTCAAATATTTTTTCCCATTCATCTTTAATGTTGGAAAGAAGTTTGTGAAGGATTACACAACTGATAATCCATTTGATGAGGAACTTCATGTATTTGAAAGATTGGAGGTGGTTTTGCATCTCCTGTAAGCTGGCCCATCTTCCTTTCAGGATTCCTATGGCATGCTCAATCCAAACTCATGATTAGGAAAGATGATAGTTGAAATCAGTTTTGACTTGATCATTGGTTGAAACATTGCGGTATTCCAGAACCACATATTTCCTGCTAGCATAAGCTGAATTGGCAAGAAGGTATTGATCTTGTTCAAAGTAGTTATCTGGTTGTTGTGCAATCCACATCCAATTGAAAACATATGAATCATGAAAAGAACCCAGAAGGCCAGCATGGAGGAATACTAACTTCTTGTTTTTATCACAAACAGGTTGTAGTGCCACAGAGTATCTATACAAACCAATAAAAAAAATTTGGTCAGTGTATTATAAATGGCTTTGGAAAGGAAATGAATCAATTGCCTTTTTTTCTGATCAAAATAATGGTTTCCATCTAGCTTGGGTTTTTTACTCACGGGGATAGTGGTTCCATCAACAAAACCAATGCAACCAGGAAAGCCTTCAGTCTCCACTCCTTGAGATATATCCTTGCGGTCTTCTTTGGTTGTGCAAAAAAGGACAGAGAGACAGAAAGATAGGATAGCAATCATGACTCTTTTGGTGTATAAGTCAATGGATCCATAACTGACCAAGAATAGATTCTCTAATTGATGAATTTTTGCTGCATTTCCATTTGATCCCAATCTACAAAGAGAAATAGCCAGTTGGATAGCTGGATTGTGTTGAGGATTCCAAGAATTTTTCTGGAAGATGTTGTGATCTTCAATCATCTCCAAAAGTTTCATGAAAGAAGGCAAAATGTTTGGAACAGTTGCTGAAAGCTCAAGTTGGGAAGTAGGTGAAGCTTTTGCCTTTCATACATAGGTTTTTTGAGAGTGTGTCTTTGTGGAACCATGTATTTCTTTTCCAATAGAGAATTCAAAGCTAACCAAGTTGATTCCCAATTGGAGTCTGAATCCAAGTCAAATAATAAAAAAATTTCAGTCAGCTTTTTTTTTTCAAATTGCTTCCAGGAAGTTTGATTGGACATTTTGAGAAAGATGGTGATGTGATGATGATGAGATGTGTGTGAAGCAATGGAGACATGAAGCAATGGAGATGTGAAGCAATGGAGATGTGAAGTGATGGAGATTTGAAGCAATGGAGATGTGAAGTGATGGATATGTGAAGTGATTGAGATGTGAAGCAATGTAGATGTGAAGTGATGGAGATGTGAAGCAATGGAGATGTGAAGTGATGGAGATGTGAAGCAATGGAGATGTGCATTGATGGAGATGTAAAGCAACAGAGATTTGAAGCAATGGAGATGTGAAGCAATTGAACTGAGATGAGTGTCATGCATATGGATTTGATGAGTTGGAGGTGTGGATGGATGTTTTGCATGCCATGGA